>NC_069401.1:116170766-116198266 GCF_026875155.1 Cherax quadricarinatus | reverse complement strand
CCGCACTTATCTCTCTCAGTGATTATCTCCCTGTCTTTTTCCTTCCATTCTCTTTCTCTATCCCATAACTCCCTTTTCTCCTTCCTCGTTCCGTTTTTTCTTCTTCCCATGTTTTTTTTTTTTTTTTAATTACCGTTCTGTCCTTAATCATATTATCTTCATATTCATTTCTTTTGTTTGCATACCCATTATTTTCTTTCTTTTCTTTTATCTCTTTACCTTATCTTCCCTTCCATTTATCTCCATTCATCTCCATCCCTGATTCTCTTTTCGTCTCTCTTGCCTCTTCTCTGCACTCTTCCCTTTTCTGTTACCATTTCCTCTTTTTTCTCTTCCTCTTTATGCCCATTTCCCAGCATTTCCCTTCTCGCCTTTTGTTGTCTTCTCTCTTTCCTTCTCTTTTTCCTTTTCCTCTCTTATTCCCTTTCCTCTCTTTCCTTCTAGTCTCTTTTCTTTTCCTGTGTTCCATATCTTCTCTTCCGTTTTCTTCTCATTCACTCTCCCTCAGCTTCCTCATTCATTTTCCTCTTTCTATTCTTCCTCCGTTCCCTTCCCCCTCCTTTCATTAATATTTTCTTCATTTTTTCCCTCTCACCCATTCTCTATCCATCCTTATTCTTCCTTCTCTTCTTCCCTGTACCATGTCTTCTCCCTCCCCCTTCCCCCTCACAACCCAGACAACAAGGAGGAAACTGCAGCAACAACACAAGGAACAAAATGAGCCATTAAGAAGGCCAAGATAGGATCAGAGAGTCTGGAGAGATGCTGCAGATAGGCATTACAGTCTATAATGAAGACAATGGCCGCACTAATCTTACACCCTCATACCCGAGGGCTTAATGAGCACTTCATTTGGCAGTAAGGATTTAAATGTCACAGATAACGTAATCGATTATTAAGTTCCTCACCTCCGTCTTTTTTTTTTTTTTTTTTCGTTGGGAGAGAGTGATGGTGGAGGTGGTGTTGGGAGGTGGCTTGGTGTTGGAGGTGATTGGTGGTGGAGGTGGTGATTGACGTGGTTAGCTCTGGAAGTAGTGAATGAGGTGGTTTGTGTTGCAGGTGGTGGGTGTTAGAGCGGGAGGGTTGGTTTTAAAGACGGTAGGTGGGAGAGTGGTTAGTGTTGGAGATGGTAGTAGATGCTGTAGGTAGTGAAGGTGGTTGGTGTCAGTAGTTGTTGGTGATAGGTGTTGGAGGCTGAGCTAGAGGCGGTTGATGATGCAGATAGTGGAGATGGTTAGTATGGAGTGTTACTGTTGGAGGTGAGTGATGATAAAGATGGTGGGTGAAGGCAGTGATTACACTAGTCAACAATTTTTTAAAAGTTGTACGCTTCTTAAATGAGATTAGTTAATTCTTAAGTATTTTCATGTCTTGAATCCAAATATCACCTTGAAAAATACTTATTGGCTATAGGTTTAAAGACACGAGACATGTAACATTTGTTTATTTTATTATAACGTGCAATATGTGTCAGTTTGTTTTAAACTCTAATCCGTACTCACTCTCTGCTTTTTTGTTTGACGCTTATACTGGGCTCAAGAATCATCTATTGCCAATGTCCAACAATAGTCTGCAAACATTCTTGTGCCACATTTGCCCTGATACCATTTTTCCATGGTCGAAATATCTTGGTGAAACCTTCCACCATGTTCATCACTAATTGTCCCACAGTTCACTAGAAAAAAGTCTAAATGCGTGTCCAAAAAGTGGATTTTAAGTGACATGTTTCATCCCATGTTCTTGTAAGCCTTGATGAGGTTTTCCACCAATTCTTCATGGTTGTGTTCCCTTCTGTTTCCGAGAAATCCCTTCGCCACTAATTTGAATGCTTCCCAAGCAGCTTTCTCCTCCCCATGAAGGTCTGATTCAGTCACTGTCTTTAAGAAGATCTCGAAGACTCCCTCTCTTATCTTAGCGTCGCTCAGTGGGGGGAATTTTGATGTTAAATGCTAGAATCCTGACCGGATTTGTCCATAGCTTTTACAAAGTTTTTCAGAGCCCCAGTGAGATTGTAGTGTGGAAAGAAACACACTGCCACAAGCCTGTTGGAACCTGTTGTGACAGTAGGTGTTATTGAAAAGTAGAGCTAACAAACAATTTTAACCATGATATTCATTATCAGTGACCTAAAATTAGTTGGAAATTGCTACTCGGTCTCGGAAGCATTTTGGTTGTTGACTAATTAGTGATGTTCAGGTGGCTTTTAACTTCAGTTGTGTCAGCTTGTTCCTATGTCCTATCTTTGAAATATTCTGAACCTGTCTATCTTGCCAATTCCTCTTAGTATTTTATATGTTGTTATCATGCCCGTCCCCCCATCTTCCTAGGACATACCCCTAAGTTCCGGGACTAGTCTTGCTGCAAACCGTACCACTTTCTCTAATTTCTGAACATGCTTGACAAGTCGCGGGTTCCATACTGGTGCGGCATGCTCTAATATGAGCCTGACGTACATGGTGTGTAGTGTCGTGAATGACCCCTTTTTAGATGTCGATATGCTCTTCTTGGGTTTGCCAGGCGCCCATATGCTGCATCGGATTTTTGGCTGACGTGCTCCTCAGATGATGTGCTCAAAATGATGCTCAACCTAAGACCCTTTTCCTTGAGTGAGTTTTGGGTTTTCACTTTGTAGGCTGTAACCCGGGTCTGTAGTCTTCTCTGTCATTACCCAAGCTTCATGACTTTCCATTTACTGGGGTTAAACTCCAGGAGCCATTTGTCGACCATGCTTGCAGCCTATCCAGATCCCCTTCTAGTCTTACCTGATCCTTGTACGCTTGTATTCTCCTAATTAGCTTCATTTCATCCGTGAATAGGGACACCTCTGAATCCATATGTTCCGTATGCAATTCACATATACGTATAAGAAATAGTACTGGACCTAGGACTGACTTTTGTGGAACTCTACTCGACACATGCACTCTTCTGACACCTCGTTACATATCAACACACGTTCTTTCCTTCCTGTTGGGTTTATTCCCTGATTCATTTTTCTACTTACCCTGCTTTTCCCTTTGCCCGCTTCTCCAGCTTTTAAAAACAGTCTCTTGTGGGGGCACTGTATTGAAAGCCTTCTTACGGTCCAAAAAGATGCAGTCTACCCATCCCTCTCTTCCTGTCCTCTGATGCCCTGTCGTAGGACTCCAGTAGGTTTGTGAGGCAGGATATCGATTCCCTGAAGTCGTGCTGGCTGTCATTTTTTAAAACCGTTCCTATCTATGTGCTCCACCACTCTTCTCCTGAGAATCTTTTCCCTAACCGTTCCTTCTATGTGCTCCACCACTCTTCCCTGAGATCTTTTCCTAATTTTACATACTATACATGTCAGCGACACTGATCTGTAGTTTAGTCTGTCTGTCCTCCTTTCTCAAAAATCGGGACTACGTTTGCTGTCTTCCACACCTTAGGCAGTTGACCTTTCCGGATAGATTTATTGAAAATGTTAGTGGAGCACACCCATGTGTCTGCTCCCTCTCTCAGGACACTAGGAGAGATGTTTTTACGTCCACCGCCTTCGGGGGATCTAGTTCACTTAGTAGCTTCTTCACCTTAGTGTGGGGTGTGTGTGTATGTGTGTATGTATGAATGTATGTGTGTGTGTGTGTGTGTGTGTGTGTGTGTGTGTGTGTGTGTGTGTGTGTGTGTGTGTGTGGTGTGTGTGTGTGTGGTTAGTGTGTGTGTGCACTCACCTAGTTGTGGTTGCAGGGGTTGAATCATAGATCCTGGCCCCGCCTCTTCACTGGTCGGTACTAGGTCGCTCTCTCTCAGCTCCATGAGCTTTATCATACCTTACCTTAAAACCATATATGTTTCCGGCCTCCACCACATCACTTTCCAGACTATTCCACTTCCTGGCAATTCTATGGCTGAAGAAATACTTCTTAACGCACCTCTGATTCATCTTCCAATTGCGACCCCTTGTTGCTGTGTCCCATCTCTGGAACATCCTGTCCTTGTCCATCTTGTCAATTCCTTCATATACGCAAGAAACGGTACGGGTTCAAAATCTGAATTTCGTGGAACCCCAATCATTACACTCGCCCATTCCGATGGCCTCCTCAATGACTACAGCTCGATGCTTCCATCTCTCTCAGTATTGCGTGATCCACTCCAGTGCTTTCTCGGTGATTCCTGCCTGCTCCTAGAGCTTTAGCCCGAATCTTTTGTGGGATACTGTATCGAACGCCTTCTTGCAGTCTTGTGTAGATTATGTTAATGTGTGTGTATCATAGCCCTGGCCCTGCCTTTTCACTGATCCCTAGCAGGTTTACTCTCTCCAAGGTATGGATGGATGGATGCCTCCACTACGTCACTCTTCAGACTATTCCACTTCCTGACAACTCTGTGACTGGAAAAATACTTCCTAACATCCCTGTGGCTCATCTTAGTCTTCAACCTCCAGGTGTGACCCTTCGTTGTTATGTCCCATCTATGGAACATCTTTTCTCCGTCCATCTCGTCAATTCCTCTCAATATTTTATGTATTATTATCGTGTCCTCCCCCTTCTCTTTCCTGTCCTCCAGTGTCGTCAGGTCAATTTCCTTTAACCTTTTCTAGTAGGATATACCCCTTTGCTTCGGGACTAGTCTCGTTGCAAACCTTTGCACTTTATCTACATTCTTACTGTGCTTGACCAGGTGTGGGTTCCAAACTAGTGCTGCATTCTCAAGTATGAACCAGATGTACACTCTGTACAGAGCCCTGAACGATTCCTTACTGAGGTTTGGGAATCGCCCATATGCTGCAGCGGTTATTTGGTTGATGTGAGCCTCAGGAAATGTGCTCGGTATTATACTGGCCCCAAGATCCATTTATTAGAATGAGACTTGCAGTCGCTGGCCCGATGAACTGCACTCTGTCTGTGGTCTTCTTTACTCTTCCCCGATCTTCATGATCTTGCACTTGGTAGGGTAGGGTAAAACTATAAGACCCAGTTGCTGGACGAGGCTTGTACCCTAATTAGATCCCTTTCTAGTCCTGCCTGATCCTCATCCGATTAAATTCTCCTCATCAGCTTCACAATGTCTGCAAACAGAGACACTTCTGAGTCTATCCCTTCTGTCATGTCGTTTACATATACGAGAAACAGCACCAGTCCTAAGACTGACCCCTGTGGAACCCCGCTCATCACAGGTGCCCACTCTGACTCTTTGGACATGACTTACTTCCACATTGAACAAATGGGATACCACCTACGACTGCTGCACCTCTCCTGCCTACAGTATATAAGCTACTTCTTTGCACATATGCTGTATTCTTTTGAAGACTGATGGATTGACCACATCGACTTAAGGCTGAGGGACTGATTACCTCAAACTCCTCTTGTTCTTCACCGTTCTCGTTTGTATGGACCGATGAAGCCACTGTATGGCGAAACATTTCCTCATTAAAGATACCCAAGTGTTGCATATGTGTCTAATTTATCGACTTGTCGCTTCTCTGAACCATTCATCTACAAACCTTGTCACGTACCATGACTGTTCGTAGCCTTCCTGACAGGTATTCTCTAATCCATCGTAGTCTTCCCTATTACACCTGCTTTTGCACTAATCTCTTGTGCAGAACTGTGTCAAAAGCCTTCTTACAGTCCAAGAAAACACAACCTACCCACCCCTCTCTCTCTTTTATCTTATTGCTGCCACCTTGTCATAGAACTTCAGTAGGTTTGTTACACAGGATTTCCATTCCCTGAACCCGTGCTAGTTGTCGTGAATAAGCTCATTCCTTTCTACGTGCTCCACCACTCTTCTCCGGATAATATTCTCTATGACTTTGCATGCTATACATGTCAGTGACATTGGTTTGTAGCTTAGTGTTGCCTGTCTGTCTCCTTTCATAAAAACTGGGACTACATTTGCTGTCTTCCACACCTCGGTAGTGGCCCTGTTTCGATAGGTATGTTGAAGATTGTTGTTAGTGGTTCAGCTCTTCACACACTTCTCGGTCGTTTCTCGTGGTCTCCCCTCCTTCCCTCCTCAGATTAATTACCTGGTAATTGACTGTTGTTTTAAAACCTACTGATGAGACTGTTTAACAGCTTCTCGTCAGACTTGGCTTTCTCTGCGTTTTTTTTCCTATTGTCGCTGGGTCTCCCTCCTAATCTGCGCATATTCATTTCTGGTTCATCGACTAATCTCCTAATTTTCCCGGGTCCGTTGCCTTCTATACTTCTTTCATTTTCTAGCTCACTTAGTTTTGGGCTCTCTACACCTTTGGGTGAACCAAGGGCTCATCTGGCCTTCTCACTATTTATGTTGTAATAAAGTTGGTAGAATTACCGACAATATGTAAAGTAAAAGGACACAAGTGCAACTAATGTGACATTTATTGTGGCAACGTTTCGCTCTCCAGGAGCTTTATCAAGCCATTACAAACAATACATGGACACAGAGGGTATATAAAGGCTCAGAGTGAGGTGAATACTAGTGAGGTACCATTCCGATGTTCACTAGTGGTAGTAGTAGTAGTAGTAGTGGTAGTGACAAAAGCAATTAATTCGTACATGAGTAAAAGGATATTAAAGCTATTACTTGGGTAACATAAAAATAGGTTGGACAAATATAAACTGGAATGAGGCAGGTTGTTTCAGTGTTCACTCTCTGTGCTTTGTGTAGTATAACAGGAGAGACTATGTGACGGCAGGGTTTACTGTTTTCAGGAGGATTCTTGCTAAGACTTCGGAGATGGTGAAGCTGCCGTTGTTTTGTTTAATTGTATTCGAAACAGCGATCAGTGCTGATTCAAGGCACTTGCGTGTGCGGAAATTAGTTTCTTTTATCACTAATTGGGCGTCTCTGAATTTCATAAGATGATTGGTGGAATTTCGGTGTTGTACACAGGCGTTGTTTAAGTTGTCGTTCCTACATGCGTATATGTGTTCATTGAGGCGGGTGTCGAGGTTTCTTGCTGTTTCACCTACGTAGATCTTGTCACAGCCTCCACAGGGTATAGTGTAAACTCCTGCATTGACTGGTTCGTGGTGCTTGGGTTTTGTCCTGGTTAGATCCTTTATTGATCAATAAAGGATCTAACCAGGACAAAACCCAAGCACCACGAACCAGTCAATGCAGGAGTTTACACTATACCCTGTGGAGGCTGTGACAAGATCTACGTAGGTGAAACAGCAAGAAACCTCGACACCCGCCTCAATGAACACATATACGCATGTAGGAACGACAACTTAAACAACGCCTGTGTACAACACCGAAATTCCACCAATCATCTTATGAAATTCAGAGACGCCCAATTAGTGATAAAAGAAACTAATTTCCGCACACGCAAGTGCCTTGAATCAGCACTGATCGCTGTTTCGAATACAATTAAACAAAACAACGGCAGCTTCACCATCTCCGAAGTCTTAGCAAGAATCCTCCTGAAAACAGTAAACCCTGCCGTCACATAGTCTCTCCTGTTATACTACACAAAGCACAGAGAGTGAACACTGAAACAACCTGCCTCATTCCAGTTTATATTTGTCCAACCTATTTTTATGTTACCCAAGTAATAGCTTTAATATCCTTTTACTCATGTACGAATTATTGCTTTTGTCACTACCACTACTACTACTACTACTACTACCACTAGTGAACATCGGAATGGTACCTCACTAGTATTCACCTCACTCTGAGCCTTTATATACCCTCTGTGTCCATGTATTGTTTGTAATGGCTTGATAAAGCTCCTGGAGAGCGAAACGTTGCCACAATAAATGTCACATTAGTTGCACTTGTGTCCTTTTACTTTACACTATGTATGTTGCCCTTGAGTAAGAACCTCTCCTCTGCTTCCTTGCATATTGTTGTCACATATTCCATCATATCATTTACTGACTTTTCTGCCAATTCTCTTTCCCATTGTACCTAGTGCAGGAAGTTCCTCGTGCCTGTGTAGTCACCTCTTTTGTAGCTTGGCTTTATTCGTCCTGCCCTTCCTGTTTCCCTCTCCATTTGTAACTCTACTATGTATTCGAAGCTCAGGACCACGTGATCACTAGCTCTGAGGGGCCTTTCACATGTGATGTCCTCAACATCTGAACTACGTAAGGCGAATACAAGGTCCACTCCTGCTGAAGCATCCTCTCCTTTTTATCTGGCAGTATTCCTAACGTGTTGATGCATGAGATTTTCCAATTCCATCTCCATCATCTTAGCCATCCACGTTTCAGGGCCCCCATGTGGCTCCAGGTTTTCCCAGTCAAATTTTCCTTGTGATTGAAGTCACCCACAAATAGTAGCTTTGCCCTGCTCACATGGGCCCTTCTTGCCGCTGCAGCCAGTATGTCGACCATGTCTCTGTTACTCTCATCATATTCATGTCTTGGCCTCCTGCTATTCTGTGGTGGGTTATACATCATTGCAATCACCACCTTGGGACCTTCAGTCTGAAATGTTTCTATTTATTAGTTCCTTCCTTTTCCTCTGTCTCCCCTTACCAACTCCTCAAAATTCCATTGGTTTTTGATGAGTAGTGCAACTCCTTCACTCCCTCTATTCCTTTTGTCTTTCCTTAGAATCTGATAACCGGTAGGAAAGATGGCGTCTTTTATTACTCCTGGGAGCATGGTTTCCGTGAGAGCTATGATGTCTGGTGATGCTTCTGTAATGCTTTCGTGCCACTCCACCCACTTTCTCGTTATTCCTTCGGCGTTGGTGTGTATTTGTGTGTGTGTGTGTGTGTGTGTGTGTGTGTGTGTGTGTGTGTGTGTGTGTGTGTGTGTGTGTGTGTGTGTGTGTGTGTGTGTGTGCACATATATGACGTTGCTAACTTTATTTGTTTGTTTTTATATATTTTTTCTATGTCGGTCATTTCACGCCTTTTTCTAATCAAATGTTTATATGAATGAATCTTCTAGTACACATTCTCTGAGAAGTGCGGATCTCTCAGTGTACAGCCACCTAGAGGTGTGTGTTTCTTTCAGGGTACATACACAAAAATGTAACTCCACGTATATAAATTACGATTAAACTTTATTGTACATTTTAACAGTATTCTAGATAATAGTTTGCTTGTAAATTACAGCCATTATAACCCACTCGCAATATACTGATCGTACATCTAACATCCTAAGCAAGAAGAAAACATGAGATACATCATTTCAGCTTGAAGATTTGGTACTTGTTAATGATCAGGTCATTTGCTCCTTAAAATATGCTCTTAACTCGGCAACATATTATACCTAAATTGATCAAAAATGACTATGACACTTATTTGTGGTGTGACTCTACTTTTTATACCAGTAAAGAATCTTACTATTGCGTTCCATTGTGTGACCTATTAGTTTTTTATTATGAGGAAAACTATATGGTCTCTGTCATATTACCAAAAATCCACTAAGTGGGTCTTCATATGACTAAGTACAGCATCAGATTTATCATTATTAATATATTATTATTTTTTATTATTAATATTATTATTATTATTATTATTATTATTATTATTATCAACAATAATAATAATAATAATAACAATAATAATAATAATAATAATAATAATAATAATAATAATAATAATATTATTATTATTATTATTATTATTATTATTATTATTATTATTATTATTATTATTATTATTATTATTATTATTTGTATTATTATTTTAGATGTGCCATTATTTTAATAATTTTATTATTACAATTATATTAGAATCTTTATATTTTCACTGCTAGTAGAAAGATCTAAATCTATGTTAGTCATACAAGCAACCAGCCACGAAGATAGTTTCAAATTCCTCTTCACAAAAGCTGATAATTGGATGTGATTACATTAAGGCATTACATTAATTACATTAAAATATATTTCACTGTGTTTGTTTAGTATTAAATTATTGTAAACGTATCAAAATTATATTTAGTTGGGTTAGGCTAAAATAAATTGCGCTTGTTATGATAAGGTTAGGTAAGTTTTCTAAGATTCTTTTGGTGCAAAATTTAAAAAAATTACATTAACATTAATGACAAAAATATATCTTTAAACGTATAAGAGAAAATTTTAGAAAGGACTTAATTTTAAATGAGTTCTTGCTAAATGACCAGTTTTACATATTCGGCACGACATATATACATACATATATATATATATATATATATATATATATATATATATATATATATATATATATATATATATATATATATATATATATATATATATATATATATCGTGCCGAATAGGCAGAATTTGCTATCTTGGCTTAAATAGCAACTCTCATCTTGCCATATAGGACAAGCGAAAATTTGTGTATGCAATAATTTCACCAAAATCATTCTGAACCTAACGAAAAAAATATATTTCACTGTGTTTGTTTAGTATTAAATTATTGTAAACAAATCTAAAATATATTTAGTTGGGTTAGGCTAAAATAAATTGTTCTTGTTATAATAAGGTTAGGTAAGTTTTCTAAGATTCTTTTGGAGCAAAATTAAAATTTTTTACACTAACATTAATGAAAAAAATATATCTTTAAACATATAAGAGAAAATTTTAGAAAGGACTTAATTTTAAACGAGTTCTTGCTAAATGACCAGTTTTACATTTTCGGCACGACATATATATATATATATATATATATATAATATATAAAATTATATATATATATATATATAATATAAAATAAATAAATAGATATAGATAAGATATAGAAATATAAGTATCAGTTTTCTTCTGGGGTCTCTTCCGGTTTAGGGCCTTCCTCTGGAGGTCTCTTCCGGTTTTAGGCCTTCCACTGGGGGGTGTACCCGGGTCTGGGACCAGGGGCGGGAGGGTCACCTTTTCACACCTAGGTGTTACTTCCGGTTTGACCATGACCTCGCCCTCGAGACTACCTCACCCTTGACCCCCCCAACCAATACCCCGCCCCGCACCCCCCCCTTCGCGACCCCCGCCGTCGCGCCGCCCGCGCGCCCCGCCCGCCCGCGCGCCCCCCCGCGCCCCGCCCGCGCCCTTCGCGACCCCCGCGCGCCCCGCCGCGCGCCCCGCCCGCCCCTTTTCTGCGCGCCTTCGGCAGCGTCATCCGGATCGCCCCCGCGCCTCGAATTTTTTTCCGATTTTTTTTCGAATTTTTTTGAATTTCATTTTCTTGTGCTCTCCATCTCCTCAGATCAAATTTTTGAGGTTCCCCCTCCCACTTTCACCCCCCACCCCCAAAAATTTCTCGACAATACCATGACTCCATCTCCTCGGATCAAGTTTTTTGGATTCCTCCCTATGGGGTTTTCGAAATTCTCCATCTCCTTGGATCAAGTTTTTTGGATCCCCCCTATGGGGTTTTCGAAATCTCCTCGGATCAAGTTTTTGGAATCCCCCCTCTGGGGGTAAGCATTCAAAATAGACTCCTCCTATGGGGGCATGCTTACTACAGGTCTAAACATCTTCCCCTTATTATTTTAAAATGAACTAAAAGTTTCCTCTCATTAAGTTAAATGAACTAAAAGTTTCCTCTCATTAAGTTAAATGAACTAAGAAGGGTGTTTACTCGGCGGTCAGTGACGTCACGTGTTGACCCAGCACACAGGTTGAATCAGGTCGCCCCCTATGTCAGTGACGTCACGCGCACACAGGCTGAATCTTGTCGATCCTTTTAGTTCATTTCAAGTTAATAAGGGGACACAGTACATCAGAAAGGCACATTTTTGTTTCGTTAATACCCACAACAATCCAACAATTTCTTTACAACACAAGTCTAGACATTTTTTAACTATTTCATCTCAGGTCACTCCCCCACGAAGTAACCTCCTCCCCACCCTCCCGAACCCTCACACTCCAACCAACACCTCACAATTTTCACTCATAACCCCCAATTTTTCTCGTTTTAACCCTTTTAGTTCATTAAAGTTAATAAGGGGACACATGCATCAGAAAGTCACCACATCGCTTACATCCACTTTCGTTAAATTCACTACTCACAATTTTACATATTACGAAGTTAAATACGCACTTTTACTTTGAACATCTTCAAAACACTCTCATAAATAAATTTGAATACTCACAAAAAAAACCTTTATACATTTCCAAACAACACTGAAATACTCCAAAATCATCATTCGAACACCCCCAAATCACCTCTGAATACTCCCAGAACACCTTCATAAGTACTCTTGCACATCATTTGAACACCTTCATAAGTAATCTCATAATCATTTGTACACCTTCAAAAAACACCTTTGAATACTCACATAAACACCCTTGAACACCTTCAAAACACCTTTGAATAACCTCAAAACACCTTTGAATACTCACATAAACACCCTTGAACACCTTCAAAACACCTTTGAATAACCTCAAAACACCTTTGAACATCTTCAAAACACTCTCATAAATCATTTGAATACTCACAAAAAATACCTTTATACATTTCCAAACAACACTGAAATACTCCAAAAACATCATTCGAACACCCCCAAATCACCTCTGAATACTCCCAGAACACCTTTATAAGTACTCTTGCACATCATTTGAACACCTTCATAAGTACTCTCATAATCATTTGTACACCTTCAAAAAACACCTTTGAATACTCACATAAACACCCTTGAACACCTTCAAAACACCTTCAAAGCACTCTCATAATCATTTGAACACACTCAAAACACCTTTGAATAACCTCAAAACACCTTTGAACACCTTCAAAACACCCTTGAACACCTTCAAAACACCCTTGAACACCTTCAAAAACAACATTTGAACACACTCAAAACACCTTTGAACACCTTTGAACATTTCCAAAACACTATTTGAGTACTCCCAAATAAGATTTGACATCTCTAATTTATCTGCACTTACACATTTCATTAAATTACAACTCATCCCTCAGTCTCCAGACTTCACAACATTATCACAAAAACTAACTCAAACACTTTACTTTGAACACCCCCAAAAACACTCTCATAATCATTTGAATACTCACATAAACACCTTTGAACACCTTCAAAACACTCTCATAATCATTTGAACACACTCAAAACACCTTTGAATAACCTCAAAACACCTTTGAACACCTTCAAAACACCCTTGAACACCTTCAAAAAAACAACATTTGAACACACTCAAAACACCTTTGAACATTTCCAAACAACACTGAAACACTTCCAAAAACACCATTTGAGTACTCCCAATTACACCACTGAATACTACTAAAACACCGCTGAATTCAATCAAAACACCCTTCAACACCTTCAAAACACCTTTGAACACCTTCAAAACACCTTTGACACCTTCAAAACACTCTTGAACACCTTCAAAAAACACCTTCGAACATTTCCAATCAACACTGAAACACTTCCAAAAACACAATTTGAGTACTCCCAATTACACCACTGAATTCTACTAAAACACCGCTGAATTCAATCAAAACACCCTTCAACACCTTCAAAACACCTTTGAACACACTCAAAACACCTTTGAATAACCTCAAAAAACACCTTTGAACACCTTCAAAACACTCTCATAATCATTTGAACACACTCAAAACACCTTTGAATAACCTCAAAACACCTTTGAACACCTTCAAAACACCCTTGAACACCTTCAAAAAAACAACATTTGAACACACTCAAAACACCTTTGAACACCTTTGAACATTTCCAAACAACACTGAAACACTTCCAAAAACACCATTTGAGTACTCCCAAATACACCACTGAATACTAAAACACCACTGAATACACTCAAAACACCACCAAAATCACCAAAACTAAATCAACACCCACATCCCACAACACCCACAACCCACAACACCCAAAATTTTTTTTCCTCGTTTATCTAATTTCATCAGAAAGTCACAACACCCACACCTCCCATTTTTTTCTCGTTTTAAAAAACCTTTTATTTTCATTAAAGTTAATAAGGGACACACTACATCAAAAAAAGTCACAAAAACAACCCACTTATAACGTCTTTTCGGTATCTCTAGTTCGACAACAACACCCACATCCACAACACCCACACCCCCACATCCCACACACCCCACACAGACACACAAAACACACACATCCCTACCCTAGCCTAACCAAACCTAACTTAATCCTAACCTAACCTAACCAAACCTAACCTAACCTAACCAAACCTAACCTAACCTAACCTAACCTAACCTAACCTAACCTAACCTAACCTAACTTATCCTAACCTAGCCTAACCTAACCTAACCTAACCTTACCTAACTCATCCTAACCTAACCTAACCTAGCCTAACCTAACCTAACTTAACCTAACCTAACCTAACCTAACCGAACCAAACCCTAACCAAACCCTTAACCTAACTAACCTAACCTAGCCTAACCTAACCTAACCTAACTTAACCTAACCCAACCTAACCTAACCTAGCCTAACCTAACTTAACCTAACCTAACCCAACCTAACCTACCCTAACCTAACCTAACCTAACCTATCTTAACCTAACCTAACCTAACCTAGCCGAACCTATCCTAACCTAACCTAAAATATATTGGAACACTTCCAAAATACATTAGAGTACTCCAGAATTACTTTGAACGACTCCATTTTTTGGATATTTCCAAATTAGTTTTGAAAACTTTATCGTAAAATCGAACATTATTTTCTTGTTGGTAAACACACTCAATGGTAGAAATATTTACTCGATTTTCCGAATAGAAACACTTTCCTCGCTCTGAGAGACTCATTGTGGGTCACCCCTTCCCCCCCAACACCACTGGGTAATGCGGTTCACACCCAAGGTAGATTTAAGATAATCATGAACACCTGCGTCAACTCAGGACAGACAGACGCCATGAAATGCGGTAACATCCAAGGAAAGAAAATCATCTCTTTCCAGACCAACTGTCTATCCTAACCTAACCTAACCTAACCTAACCTAACCTAATTCCTAACCTAACCTAACCTCACCTAACCGAACCTAACCTAACTCCATCAAACACCTCTATCCTAACCTAACCTAACCTATCCTAACCTAACCTAACTCCATCAAACACCTCGAATACTACCTAACTTAACCTAACCTAACCTTACCTAACCTACCGAACCTAACCTAACCTAACCTAACCTATCCTAACCTGTCCTAACCTAACCTAACCTATCCTAACCTAACCTAACCTAACCTAACTTATCCTAAGCTAACCTAACCTAACTTATCCTAACCTAACCTATCCTAACCTAACCTAACCTAAAATAACGAACCTAACCTAACTTATCCTAATCTAATCTAACCTAACCTAACTTATCCTAACCTAACCTAACTTATCCTAACCTAACCTAACCTAACCTAAAATAACCTAACCTAACTTATCCTAACCTACTCACTTTACTTTGAACACCTTCAAAACACTCTCATACATCATTTGAGACCCCCTTTTCTCAATATCATCTCACTACAGAACAACCCCTTTGAGACCCCCTTTTCTCAATATCTCTCATCCACAACCTTTATCATCTCACTACAGAACAACCCCAAGATTACTTCGAACACTCTCATAAAGCATTTGAGTACTCACATAAACACTTTTGAACATTTCCAAACAATACTGAAGCACTTCCAAAATATCATTTTGATTACTCCCAAATAAGATTTGACAGCTCTAATTTATCTACACTTACACATTTCATTAAATTACATCTCATCCCCCCAAACTCCTCCCTCATTCTCCAGACTTTACAACATTAGCACAAAAAAACTAACTCATACACTTATGACATGAGACATTACCATATCTAACACACTGACTAACTTTGAACCAACTCTGAACACCACTGATCTTCTTCAAAAAATGCTCTGCACATCATTGAACACCTTCAAAAAAAAAAACCATCAAAACACCTCCGAATACTCCCAAAAAACCTACGATTACTACCAAATCACCACTGAATACTACCAATCACCGTCAAAATCACCAGAAACTAAGTTTAACATCACCATCTAACATCCTTTTTAAGAAATCCCCTCAAATCACTACAACCAAGATGTCCCTCCCCCATTTGGCGCTGAAAAAAAAAAGAAAGCATGAACACAAACCTAATACCAAACACTTAGTACTGATCACCATCAACTGAAACATATTTTGTACACACACATAATAAGACAATCACCAACTACAATCACCCATGTTCACTTACCTCAAAATCACTAATATCACAGAAAACAATCATTTTTATAAACATTTTCACACACACACCAAAAAAAAAAAAAACATATTTGACAATATCTAAGCGCACTCACCTCCACTACCACCAACACAACGGTCTCACCTCACAGGACCGACGAGCTCACCTCCAGTGACGTCACACTCCCCTTGTGTTACTTGGGGTTGGTAACATCACACCTAACCCCCCTTGTTTCAACCTTTTACCCTACATTATCTAAGAACACTTTTCCAAGACGATTACCCGATTTTATGATCCCCAACACCAAGATCACAGAAAACACACATTTTATAAAATTTTTCCCACAAAAATCACGATCACCAATTCCATATCATGTTTACCGTCATCTATCAACACTAATCACCAAGATCACCAAAAAATCTAAGATCATGCATCTCAAAACTACTATGATCACTGAAAACACTTATTTTAAACATTCGCACAAAAATAAGACATACACAAAAATACCACAACACTTCCACCAACATCTATAACATAACATGAGCACTATAACATATCACTATCACAAAAAAAAGTCACACTCCCATTGTGTTACTTGGTGGTTGGTAACATCACACCTAACCCCCCTTGTTTCAACCTGTTGTACCCTACATTATCTAAGAACACTATATCCAAGACGATTACCAGATTTTATGATCCCCAACACCAAGATCACAGAAAACACACATTTTTATAATTATTCACACAAAAATCACGATCACCAATTCCATATCATGTTTACCGTCATCTATCAACACTAATCACCAAGATCACCAAAAAAAATCTAAGATCATGCATCTCAAAACTACTATGATCACTGAAAACACTTATTTTTTAACATTCGCACAAAATAAGAAATACAAAAAAAATATCACAACACTCCAAACCCAAAATCTATAACATAACATGAGCACTATAACATATCACTATCACAAAAAAAAAATAATTACCAGACACCCACATATTATACATTTCAATTGCAAATTTAAGACATGAGACATACACACCAAATCTAAGACATTCACCTCCAACTAAGACATACACATCACCCCTAAAACTTCCTTCCTTATTCATTCCGTATATCTCCTAGAGCTGTTTTAACCCCGACGGATCCACCACGACGTAGGAGCCAGAGTGTAGTAGGTGGTGTTGGAGTGGTGATGGTTCCTCTGGCTCCTACGTCGTGATGGATCCGTCGGGGTTAAAACAGCTCTAGGAGATATACGGGAAAGAATAAGGAAGGAAGTTTTAGGGGGGATGTGTATTCTTATTGGAGGTGAATGTCTTAGATTTGGTGTGTAGTCCATGTCTTAAATTTGCAATTGAAATGTATAATATGTGGGTGTCTGTGTATTATTATTTTTTTTTGTGATAGTGATATGTTATAGTGCTCATGTTATGTTATAGATGTTGGGGAAGTGTTGGGGGTATTTTGTGTATTTCTTATTTTTGTGCGAATGTTTAAAAAATAAGTGTTTTCAGTGATCATAGTAGTTTTGAGATGCATGATCTTAGATTTTTTTGGTGATCTTGGTGATTAGTGTTGATAGATGACGGTAAACATGATATGGAATTGGTGATCGTGATTTTTGTGTGAATAATTATAAAAATGTGTGTTTTCTGTGATCTTGGTGTTGGGGATCATAAAATCTGGTAATCGTCTTGGATATAGTGTTCTTAGATAATGTAGGGTACAACAGGTTGAAACAAGGGGGGGTTAGGTGTGATGTTACCAACCACCAAGTAACACAATGGGAGTGTGACTTTTTTTTGTGATAGTGATATGTTATAGTGCTCATGTTATGTTATAGATGTTGGTGGAAGTGTTGTGGTATTTTTGTGTATGTCTTATTTTTGTGCGAATGTTTAAAAAATAAGTGTTTTCAGTGATCATAGTAGTTTTGAGATGCATGATCTTAGATTTTTTGGTGATCTTGGTGATTAGTGTTGATAGATGACGGTAAACATGATATGGAATTGGTGATCGTGATTTTTGTGTGAATAATTATAAAAATGTGTGTTTTCTGTGATCTTGGTGTTGGGGATCATAAAATCTGGTAATCGTCTTGGATATAGTGTTCTTAGATAATGTAGGGTACAACAGGTTGAAACAAGGGGGTTTAGGTGTGATGTTACCAACCACCAAGTAACACAATGGGAGTGTGTTACTTTTTTTTGTGATAGTGATATGTTATAGTGCTCATGTTATGTTATAGATGTTGGTGGAAGTGTTGTGGTATTTTTGTGTATGTCTTATTTTTGTGCGAATGTTTAAAAAATAAGTGTTTTCAGTGATCATAGTAGTTTTGAGATGCATGATCTTAGATTTTTTGGTGATCTTGGTAATTAGTGTTGATAGATGACGGTAACATGATATGGAATTGGTGACGGGGATTTTTTTTGTAATAATTAAAAAATGTGTGTTTTCTGTGATCTTGGTGTTGGGGATCAAAAAAATCTGGTAATCGTCTTGAGATAATTGGGTTTCTAGATAATGTAGGGTTTCAACAGGTGAAACAAGGGGGGTAGGTGTGATGTTACCAACCACCAAGTAACACAATGGGGGTGTGACGTCACTGGAGGGGAGCTCGTCGGTCCCGTGAGGTGAGACCGGTGTTGGTGGTAGTGAGGGGATGCGCTTAGATATTGTCAAATATGATTTTTTTTTTTTTTGTGTGTGTGTGAAATGTTTAAAAAATGATTGTTTCCCGTGATATTATGATTTGAGGGAAGTGAACATGGGGGATTGTAGTTGGTTTATTTTCTTATATTATTGTGTGTCAAATATTTTTCAGTTGATGGTGATAATGTACTAAGTGTTTGCGTATTAGGTTTTTTTCATGCTTTTTTTTTTTCATGCGCCAAATGGGGAGGGACTCCTTTGGGTTTTAGTGATTGAGGGGATTTCTATAAAAAGGATGTTAGATGGTGATGTTAAAATTAGTTTTCTGGATTTTGACGGTGATTTGGTTTTTCAGTGGTGATTTGGTAGTAATCAGTAGTGTTTTTTGGGAGTATTCGGAGTGTTTGAGGTGTTTTTTTGAAGGTTCAAAAAGATGTGCAGAGCATTTTTTTAAGAAGAACATGGTGTTCAGAGTTGGTTCAAAGTTAGTCAGTGTGTTAGATATGGTAATGTCTCATGTCATAAGTGTATGAGTTATTTTTTTGTGCAATGGTTTTAAAAGTCTGGAGAATGAGGAGGATTTGGGGGATGAGATGTAATTTAATGAAATGTGTAAGTGTAGAAAAAATTAGAGCTGTCAAATCTTATTTGGGATAATCAAAAAGATATTTTGGAAGTGCTTCAGTGTTGTTTGGAAATGTTCAAAAGTGTTTATGTGAGTACTCAAAGCTTTATGAGATGTTCGAAGTAATCTTGGGGTTGTTCTGTAGTGAGATGATAAAGGTTGTGGATGAGAGATATTGAGAAAAGGGGTCCCCAAAGGGTTGTTCTGTAGTGAGATGATTATTGAGAAAAGGGGTCTCAAATGATGTATGAGAGTGTTTTGAAGGTGTTCAAAGTAAAGTGAGTAGGTTAGGATAAGTTAGGTTAGGTTATTTTAGGTTAGGTTAGGTTAGGTTAGGATAAGTTAGGTTAGGTTTGGATAAGTTAGGTTAGGTTAGATTAGATTTTGGATAAGTTAGGGTTTGGTTCGTTATTTTAGGTTAGGTTAGGTTGGATAGGGTTAGGGTTTGGATAAGTTAGGTTAGGTTACTTAGGGTAAGTTAGTTAGGTTAGGTTTTGGTTAGGGTAGGTTAGGGTTAGGTTTGGACAGGACAGGTTAGGATAGGTTAGGGTTAGGTTAGGTTAGGTTCGGTAGGTTAAAGGGAAGGTTAGGTTAGTTAAGTTAGGTAGTATTTGAGGTGTTTGATGGGGTTAGGTTAGGGTTTGGATAGGTTAGGTTAGGTTAGGATAGAGGTGTTTGATGGGGGTTAGGTTAGGTTCGGGGTTTGGTGAGGTTAGGTTAGGTTAGGAATTAGGTTAGGTTAGGTTAGGTTAGGTTAGGATAGACAGTTTTGGGCTGGAAAGAGATGATTTTCTACCTTGGGTTTACCCGCATTTTATGGCGTCTGTCTGTCCTGAGTTGGCGCAGGTGTTCATGATTATCTTAAATCTACCTTGGGTGTGAACCGCATTACCCCAGTGGTGTTGGGGGGGGAGGGTGACCCACAATGAGTCTCTCAGAGCGAGAAAGTGTTTTTTAAATTTGGAAAATCGAGTAAATATTTCTACCATTGAGTGTGTTTACCAACAAGAAAATAATGTTCGATTTTACGATAAAGTTTTCAAAACTAATTTGGAAATATCCAAAAAATGGAGTCGTTCAAAGTAATTCTGGAGTACTCTAATGTATTTTGGAAGTGTTCCAATAATTTTAGGTTAGGTTAGGATAGGTTTCGGCTAGGTTAGGGTTTGGTTAGGTTAAGATAGGTTAGGTTAGGTTAGGTTAGGTTTGGTTAGGTTGGGTTAGGTTAGGTTAAGTAGGGTTTTGGCTAGGTTAGGGTTTGGTTGGTTAGGTTAAGTTAGGTTAGGTTAGGTTAGGCAGGTTAGGTTATGTTAGGTAAGGTTAGGTTAGGGTTTGGTTCGGTTAGGTTTTGGTTAGGTTAAGTTAGGTTAGGTTAGGCTAGGTTAGGTTAGGTTAGATGATTAGGTAAGGTTAGGTTTTGGTTAGGTTAGGCTAGGTTAGGATAAGTTAGGTTAGGTTAGGTTAGGTTAGTTAGGTTAGGTTAGGTTAGGTTAGGTTTGGTTTGGTTAGGTTAGTTCGGTTAGGTTTGGTTAGGATAATAGGTTAGGTTAGGCTAGGTTAGGGATGTGGTGGGTGGTGTCTGTGTGTGTGTGTGGGATGTGGGATGGGGGTTGTGGGATGTGGGGGTTTTTTGTCGAACAGAGATACCGAAAAACGTTATAAGTGGGTTGTTTTTGACTTTTTCTGAAAGTAGTGTTCCCCTTAATAACTTTAATGAAAAAAGGGTTAAAACGAGAAAAAAATGGGGAGGGTGGTGTTGGACTTCTGATGAAATTTGATAAACGAGAAAAATTGGTTGGGGGTTGGGGTTTGGGTGTTGTGGATGTGGGTGTTGATCTTAGTTTTGGTGATTTTGGTGGTTTTGAGGGATTCAGTGTGTTTTTAGTATTCAGTTGTGTATTTGGGAGTACTCAAATGGTGTTTTTGGAAGTTTCAGTGTGTTTGGAAAGTTCAAAGGTGTTCAAGGGGTTTTGAGGGTTCAAATGTTGTTTTTGAAGGTGTTCAAGGGTGTTTTGAAGGTGTTCAAAGGTGTTTTGAGGTTATTCAAAGGTGTTTTGAGTGTGTTCAAAGATTATGAAAAGTGTTTTTGAAGGTGTTCAAAGGTGTTTTGAGGTATTCAAAGGTGTTTTTAGTGTTTCAAAGGTGTTTTGAAGGTGTTGAAGGGTGTTTTTGATTTATTCACGGTGTTTTAGTAGAATTCAGTGGTGTATTGGGGGTACTCAATTGTGTTTTTGGAAGTGTTTCAGTGTTGATTGGAAATGTTCGAAGGTGTTTTTGAAGGTGTTCAAGAGTGTTTTGAAGGTGTCAAAGGTGTTTTGAAGGTGTTTCAAAGGTTTTGAAGGTGTTTTAAGGTGTGTTTGATGAATTCAGCGGTGTTTTAGTAGTATTCAGGGGGTGTAATTGGAGTACTCAAATGGTGTTTTTGGAAGTGTTTTCAGTTTGTTTGGAAATGTTCAAGGGTTTTGAGTGTGTTCAAATGGTTTTTTTTTGATGTGTTCAAGGTGTTTTGAAGGGTTCAAAGGGGTTTTGAGGTTTATCAAAGGTGTTTTAGAGTGGTTCAAATGTTATGGAGTGTTTTGAAGGTGTTCAAAGGGTTTATGTGAGTATTCAATGATTATGAGAGGGTTTTTGGGGGGGTTCAAAGTAAGTGTTTGAGTTAGTTTTTGTGATAATGTTGTGAAGTCGGAGACTGAGGGATGAGTTGTAATTTAATGAATGTGTAAGGAATAAAGTAGTGTCAAATCTTATTTGGGAGTACCCAAAAAGTGTTTGGAAATGTTCAAAGGTGTTCAAGGGGTTTGAGTGTGTTCAAATGTTGTTTTTGAGGTTCAAGGGGTTTTGAAGGGTTCAAGGGTGTTTTGAAGTGTTCAAAGGTGTTTTGAGGTTATTAAAAGGGGTGTTGAGTGGTTCAAAGGGATTAGAGAGGCTTTGAAGGTGTTTTGAGGTGTTCAAGGTTTTTAAATGGAGTATTCAAGGTGTTTTTGAAGGTGTAAAATGATTGAGAGTACTATAAGGGGGTTCAAAATGTTGCAAGGTACTTAAAAAGGGGTTTTCTGGAGTATTAAAGGGGTGATTGGGGTGTTCGAATGATGTTTTTGGAGTATTTCAGTGTTGTTTGGAATTGTATAAAGGTTTTTTTTGTGAGTATCAAATGATTATGAGAGTGTTTGAGATGTTCAAAGGTGTTTGAGGTTATTCAAAGGTGTTTTGGGTGTTCAAGGGTGTTTAGGAGTATCAGGTGTTTTGAGTTAATTCAAAGGTGTTTTTGGTGTTCAGGGTGTTATGTGAGTATTCAAGGTGTTTTTTGAAGGTGTAAATGATTATGAGAGACTTATGAAGGTGTCAATGATGTGCAAGAGTACTATGAAGGTGTTCTGGAGTATTAGAGGTGATTTGGGGGGGTTCGAATGATGATTTTGGTATTTCAGTGTGTTGGAATTGTAAAGGATTTTTGTGAGTATTCAATGATTTATGGTGTTTAAAGATGTTCAAAGTAAAGGCGTATTAATTCGTAATATGTTAAATTGTGAGTAGTGAATTTAACGAAATGGTGTAAGCGATGGGTGACTTTTGATGCATGTGTCCCCTTATTAACTTTAATAACTAAAAGGTTAAAACGAGAAATTTGGGGGGTATGGTGAAAATTGTGAGGTGTTGGTTGGAGTGTGGGGTGGGGAGGGTGGGGAGGAGGTTTATTTCGTGGGGGAGTAAAACCTAGTGAAATTTAAAAATGTCTAGACTTGTGGGTAAAGAAATTGTTTGGATTTTTGTGGGTTTAACAAACAAAAATGTGCCTTTTCTGAGTCTGGTCCCCTTTTAACTTGAAAAGGAACTAAAAGGATCGACAAGATTCAGCCTGTGTGCGCGTGACGTAAATTTGCATAGGGGCGACCTGATTCAACCTGTGTGCTGGTCAAAAACGGACGTCCACTGCCGCCGAGTAAACACCCTTCTTGGGTTCATTTAAACTTAATGAGGGGAAAACTTTTAGTTCATTTAACTTAATGAGAGGAAACTTTAGTTCATTTTAAAATAATAAGGGGAAGATTTTTAGACCTGTAGTAAGCATGCCCCCATAGGAGGAGTCTATTTTGAATGTTTACCCCCCCAGAGGGGATTCCAAAAATTATCCAGAGATTTCGAAAACCCCCCAGGGGGGGGATCCAAAAAATTTGATCCAAGGGAGAGGGGAAAAATTGAAAACCCTGGGAGAACCCAAAAAAACTTACCCGGGGGAGATGGAGTCATGTATTGTCGAAAATTTTTGGGGTTGGGGGTGAAAGGGGGGGGGGATCCAGAAGGGAGACTTTGATTTTGAAAATTTTTTTGGGGGGGGGGGTGAAAGGAGGGTACCCAAAAAAACTTGATCCGAGGTTTGAGAATTTCAAAAACCCCCAAAGGGGGGGGAAATCCAAAAACCCTTTGTATTTCGAGAAATTTTTTTGGGGTTGGGGGGGTGAAAAAGTGGGGGGGGGAACCCCAAAAAAATTTGATCTGGGGAGATGGAGACCAAGAAAATGAAATTAAAAAAAAAGGGAAAAAAATCGAAAAAAATTCGAGGCGGGGGCGACCGAGGACGTGCAGAAGGCGCAGCAGAAGGGCGCGGGGGGGCCGGGCAGCGCCCCGGGGGGGGTCGCGAAGGCGCGGCGGGCGCGCGGGCGGGCGCGCGGGGGGGGGCGGGGGCGCGGGGCGGGGCGCGGCGCGGGGGCGGCGCACGGGGGGGGTCGCGAAGGGGGGGGTCGTGGCGGGGATTGGTTGGGGGGGTCGTGGCGGGGTATTGGTTGGGGGGGTAAAGGGTGGGTACCCGGGGCGAGGTCATGGTCAAACCGGAATAACACCGGTTTGAAAAGGTCCCCTCCGCCGGGTCCTAACCGGATACACCGCCCAGGGGAAACCAAAAACCGGAAGAGACCCCCCAGGGGAAAGGGGCCCAAACCCGGAGACCCCCAGAAAAAAAAAAAATTTGACTACATTATATAATATAATTTTAATTATATTTTTTAAAAATTATAATATTAAAAAATTATATATATATATATATAAATATAAAATAAATTATATATATATGAGGGAAACCCCCTCTGGTGTAAACCCTGCCTAGCCAAGGATCAAACCCATGCTTTTTGGGGCCCGCCTCGGGGTGAGAAAAAAACGCAGGGACGCTTTAAAAACCACTAATCACAACAATTCTTAACAAGGGGAAATTCCACCCAAAGCTAGATGTTGTACCCCATTGACGGACATACGGTGGGTGGACCCCTCACCTAGGGGGCCAAAAACATGGGTTCGACCCCTTGGAGGCATTTTTGTTTTATTGATCAATCCACTTGTCTGCCACACGTTACTACTCCTGGCTTTATTATACCTCGTTTTTAAAAGCTATTATTTTTTCCTCCCTCCAAATACATCATTTTGCCTTTACCCACTCCTGACAACTCTATACTAAAGAAAACTTCCTAAATCTCTGACTCATCTGAGTCTCACTTCCAATTGTACCCCCCTTTTTTCTGTGTCCCCGGAACATCCGTCCTATCCACCTTTTCTTCCTGCAGTATTTGTATGTCTTATCACGCCCCCTAACCCTCCCGTCCTTTAGTGTTGACTCACCTAGTGTGTGTGTTTGGGGTTTTGTGTGTTAGAGAGAGAGAGAGAGAGAGAGAGAAAAGAGAGAGAGAGAGAGAGGGGGCTGTTTATTTTCAGGTTCACTCATCAAGACTGGGCCCCCATTAATCCAACCTTTTTTTATATTTCATTGAGCGATGCTGGACGAAACGACCTTTTCCGTTTTTCCTGACCATTCGTCTCATTCCCCCGCAAGGACTTCTGAGAAACTGGTGTGAAAAACTCCCCTGGACTCTCGCTGTTATATTTCCCTATTACGGGTTTCCCTTTTAACAGATAAATTACTCGGTGTTTTCCTGACATGTGTCATACTTACTTCAGCCCCTTGTTAAAAGAAAAAAAACATTATTTTTTTCTTGTGCCGACTACCAAAACCCTTTTTCTCTTTTAAATATCTAACTCGCACCCATTTTACTCAAAACTTCTGCATCTCTAACTCATAAATCAAAGACACGATTGCAAAAAAACTTACCCCCGGGGATTAAAGCCCGCGATCAAGGGGGTCATAAAAAATCCCGCCCAGCGCTAGCCCTGGGCCGCTGCCACAAGAATTTCGTCCAATAAGGTATATTTATATACCATATAGAAAGGCTAGCATAGGCACCACTGTGACCACAAAAACAAGTTTTTACGGGCAAATCTCCCGCCAGCGTGCCGTGACTAGCTCTAGCGCTAGCCACTGGCCCAGCTAGCCCAATGGCTAGAGCGACGGTCTGGAGTTTTTTGACTCTGATCGCAGGTTCTAGCCCCGACCGTGGTATGGTTTGTTTGCAGTCGTGTCATTACGATTTCGTGAGTCATGATGACGGCTTTGAGGGGACCTGAGCTAGAGCTAGTCACGGCCACGCTGGCAGGAGATTTGTCTGTAACAACTTGCATTTGAGGTCACAGTGATGCCTATGCTAACTTTCGTATGGTGTGTATACCTAGTTGGACGAATCTGGTTGTAGCCAGCTAGCTCAGTGGCTAGCGCGTCGGTCTGAAGTTTTATGGTTCTCTGATCGCGGGTTCTAACCACAGCCGTGGTATGGTTTGCTCGGTATCTTTACTCTGAACCTCTATTCTGAAACTTTCTCCAATTTTCTCATCTCAGTAACCTGAAACAAATAAGTACTTCTTCAGTATCGCTTCTTCAGAAAGGTCAGTTTTCGCGCTATGCGAACAACAGATATTCTTATTTGCTTTTTTTTAAGCATTAAATAATGATTTAATAAACCCACTCTGACCTGTATATCACAGCTTCCATCTACGGTGCTCAACAGACAAACTGGTGTGAAGGGTGCATAATGCTTTACGAAGAAAGTCATAAATTATATCACTTGAGTATGTGACATGGAATATAGAATGTTTTCTTCACGTCATTTATATTCTAGAACTGAGTTCAGGCAAGGTGCAGATTTTTCGTATTTCTGTCTTCTTATATTTTTATTCAAACACTAAGTGCCCATTTCGATTCAAACTTTTATTGAGTATATATGTGTGTCCGTATGTAATATATATATATATATATATATATATATATATATAATATATATATATATATATTATAATATATATATATATATATATATATATATAATATAATATATTATATATATATATATATATATATATATATATATATATATATATATATGTCGTGCCGAATAGGTAGAACTTGCGATCTTGGCTTAAATAGCAACGCTCATCTTGCCATATAGGACTAGTGAAAATTTGCGTATGCAATAATTTCGCCAAAATCATTCTGAACCTAACGAAAAAAATTATATTTCACTGTGTTTGTTTAGTATTAAATTATTGCAAACAAATCTAAAATATATTTAGTTGGGTTAGGCTAAAATAAATTGCGCTTGTTATAATAAGGTTAGGTAAGTTTTCTAAGATTCTTTTGGTGCAAAATTATAAATTTTTACATCAACATTAATGAAAAAAATATATGTTTAAACGTATAAGAGAAAATTTTAGAAAGGACTTAATTTTAAATGAGTTCTTGCTAATTGACCAGTTTTACATATTCGGCACGACATGTAAAACTGGTCAATTAGCAAGAACACATTTAAAATTAAGTTCTTTCTGAATTTTTTTCTTGTACGTTTAAAGATATATTTTTTTCATTAATGTTAATTTAAATTTTTTTAATTTTGCACCAAAAGAATCTTAGAAAACTTACCTAACCTTATTATAACAAGCGCAATTTATTTTAGCCTAACCCAACTAAATATATTTTAGATTTGTTTACAATAATTTAATACTAAACAAACACAGTGAAATATATTTTTTTCGTTAGGTTCAGATTGATTTTGGCGAAATTATTGCATAAAAATTTTTTCGCTTGTCCTATATGGCAAGATGAGCGTTGCTGTTTAAGCCAAGATCGCAAGTTCTGCCTATTCGGCACGACATATATATATATACATGAATATTTTATATATATATATATATTAAAAATTTTATATATATATATAATATATAATAAAAATAATATATATATATTTAAAAATATATAATATATTTTTAAAAATTT
>NC_069401.1:116147902-116170266 GCF_026875155.1 Cherax quadricarinatus | reverse complement strand
GGTAAGTCAAGAGGAAACAAAGAGTCAACATGCCTGTACAAACCTGGCATCTCAGGGGTTAGAGAACGGGGACTCGACGTGAAAACATTACTAAGTCCTTAACTTTCACCCCAGTGTGTGAAGTGTGATGAGACTAAGTTAGGTCAGCGTGTAGGGGAAAAAACATTGCCGTCGTCACCCCCAGCAGGAAGACCCCCTAAACATCCCACTGTGACGATCCTAACGAAGACCTGTGGATGAGCACACAGCTGATCAACAGTGTTTCTTACCCAATTGAGTTGGCTGGTGTCCGAAACCCGACTGACCAGGTTGGTGGTCCTGACCCAACTATAAGCGATTCCAGAGCACCTGTGGAAAATTTTCTCCAGAAAGGAGGGGTATAGGCCCCTTCAGCGTTTTCGGCCATTTCACCCTTTCAGAAAGGGCAAAGGGACGTCTTTTTTTCTTGATAAACCTACAACACCCAAACAAATCTACACACTCTACCTTTGGTACCATGCTTGTATATTTGATAATGGGCCATAATGATAGATACAAAATATTAGATATAAACAAAAAACCAACCCGAAGAACATAATCCAAGACATAGACTCATACCTGAAATTATTATTAATTAAATGTTACCATCCAGGTCATGAATAATGATAGAATGCATTTTAATCACTTTTCTTTAGACCAATTTGTATAAGAATATGATAGAAACATAGAGGATCTGATCTACGATAAAGAAGGCTCTTTCGGGTTTTTAACAATGACCATTAATATCAGTAATAGCCAGGAAAATAAATAAATAAATAAATATATATATAATATATATATATACATATAATATATTTTAAATATATATATTCTATATATTATATATATATATATATAATATATATATATAATATAAATATATATATATATATATCTATATATATATATAAGTAGTGAAGTTTTCTTCTCTGGGGCACCCTTCCCGGTTTAAGGGCCTCCACTGGCGCAGCCCTTCCGTTTTAGGCCTTCCACAGGGCCGCACCCTTCCGGTTTAGGCGTTTCCACTGAGCGCACCCTTCCGGTCTGAGGACCAGCGGCTGGAGGGTCACCTTTTCACACCAAGGTGTTACTACTCGCGGTTTTGACCATGAACTGGGCGCTCGCCCTCGAGACTAACCTCACCCCTTGACCCCCCCACCAACCATACCCCCGCCCACGAACCCCCCTTCGCAGACCCCCGCCCCGCGCGCCCGCGCGCCCCGCGCGCGGCCGCCCGCGCCCTTTCGCGACCACCCCCGCCCGCGCGCCCGCCCGCGCCCCCACGCCCACGCCCCGCCCCGGGGCCCGCGCGCCCCACCGCGCCCTTCGCGACCCCCGCCTCCCCCCGCGCCTTCTACGCGCCTTCTCAGGGCGTCATACCGGATCGCCCCCGCGCCTTCGAATTTTTTTTTTCTTATGAATTCTCCTCAGATCAAATTTTTAAGGTTCCCCCTCTCACTTTCAAACCCCCATCCCAAAATTTCCTCGAAAACAAAGTCCTCCATCTCCTCAGAAATCAATTTTTAAGGTTCCCCCCTCCCACATTCACCCCCCAACCCCATAAATTTCTCCGATAATACAAGTTTTTTTTTGGTTTCCCCCCTATGGGGTTTTGAATTTCTTATGATCACCTTGGATCAAAATTTTTGGATTACCCCCTCCACACTTTCACCACCCACCCACCCACCTCAAATTTTTCTCGATAATACCAATACCACCATCTCCTCGGATCAAATTTTTTTGATCCCCCCAATGGGGATTTCGGTGAAATTCTCCATCTCCTTGGATCAAGTTTTTTTTTGGATCCCCCAATGGGGTTTCGAAATTCTCCATCTCCCTTGGATCAAATTTTGGTACCCCTCCTTTCACAACCCCCCATCCGCCCAAAAATTTCTCAATTCAAAGTCCTCCACTTCCTCGGATCCCCCCTCCCCACATTTTCGACCGCCCCACCCCAAAAATTTATCTCGACTAATACAATTTTTTTGGATCCCCCTATGGGTTTTCGAAATCACCCATCTCCTCGGATCAAGTTTTTTTGGATTCCCCCCCTATGGGGTTTCGAAATTCTCCATACTACCTTGGACAAGTTTTTTTTTTGATCCCTACCCTATGGGGTTTTTCGAAATTCCTCGGATCCAAGTTTTTTGTGAATTCCCCCCTCTGGGGGTAAGCATCCTTACTACAGGTCTAAACATCTTCCCCTTATTATTTTAAAATGAACTTAAAAGTTCCTCTCATTAGTCAAATGACAAGAAGGGTGTTTACTCGGCGGTCAGTGACGTCACGCGCCCCACACAGGTTGAATCAGGTCGCCCCCTATGTCAGAGGACGTTCACGTGTTGACGCGCACGAACCAGGTTGAATCTTGTCTAAAAAAACCCTTTTACCCACCCTCCAACCCTCAAAACACTCCAACCAACAACCTCACAATATTCACTCATAACCCCCAATATTTCTCGTTTTTAACCCTTTTAGTCAATAAAAGTTTAATAAGGGGACACATGCATCCAGAAGTCACCACATCGCTTACATCCACTTTCGTTAAATTCACTACTCAACAATTTTACATATTACCGAAGTTAAATACGCACTTATACTTTGAACATCTCAAAACACTCTCATAAATCATTTGAATACTCACACAAAATACCTTTATACACTTTCCAAACAACACTGAATACTCTCAAAACATCATTCAAAAACACCTTGAAACTAACACCTCAAAACTCTTACACTCATTTGAACACCTTCAAAACACCTTGAAACACTACTCAATAAACACTTTGAACACCTTCAAAAAAACACCCTTTGAACACCTTCAAAAACACCCTTGAACACTTCAAAACACAACATTTGAACACACTCAAAACACCTTTGAACACCTTACATCAAAAAACACCTTCAAAAACAATCTCCCTTAACATACTCAAACCTTGACAATCAAACACCCTTATACACCCAAATCACCCTTAACACTTCAAAACATACCATTTGAAATTCACACTCAAAACACTAACACCAACACTATTTGAGACCCCATTAACACTGAATACACATACAAAACACCAAAATCAACAAAACACCTAACCCTCAAAACACCTTTGAACACCTTAACCAAAACACCCTTGAACACCTTCAAAACACCTTGAATAACCTCAAAACACCTTTGAACCACAACACTTAACCTTCAAAACACCTTTGAATAACCTCAAAACACCTTTAAACACCTTCAAAACACTTAACACTTAACATTACACTAACACTACATCAAACACTTTGAGTATCCCAAATAAATTTGACATCCTAATTTACGCACTTTCCATAAATACAACTCATCCCTATCTCCAGAAGCCATTTCTCTTTTTTTACCCTTTATAGATTCATTAAAGTTATTAAGGGTACACAATACATCATGAAAAAAGTCACAAAAACTAACTCAAACACTTTACTTTGAACACCCCCAAAAACACTTCATTCATTTGAATACTCACATAAACACCCTTCAACACCTTCAAACACCTTTGAATATCGTTTTTAAAACTAATTTCATCACAACCCACTTATATCATCTTTTTCGGTAACTCTAATTCGACAACAACACCTCAAAACACCACATCCCACAACACCCATTGAACATTTCCAAAACACTATTTGAGTACTCCCAATTACACCACTGATTACTACTAAAACACCGCTGAATTCAATCAAAACACCCTTCAACACCTTCAAACCCCTTGAAATTCATAAACGTTTAATTTAAAACACTTTACATCCATCAACACAAACACTTAATAACACTTTTTTCGGTATCTCTAATTCGACTACATTACCCACATACACTCTCAATACCAATTCAATTCAAATCTTTTTCCCCTTCTTTTTAACACTAAAATTCTAACTAAAATCCTCTTCCATACCCATACACCTTGTATCACATAAATTCAATATATACTCGACATCAACTACCCAACTATTGCGACATGTTTTCAACACCCCCTCCATTCTTTTTCCAATATATCATAACTTTTCAATTCTATAATTTCTTTTTAAAATATTCACACATTACCTTTATATTCAGTAAAATCTCTCCATATTTCTAATTACAACCCTCCCCATACCCCTCTCCATCTCACCCGCATTTCTTCACATCAACTCACCCATCTCCCAACATCACCTTTTCTGAACACACCACAAAAAAAATCACATTTACACCCAACAAATGCATCTCAAATCCACTAAAATCACTGTTAACCAGATATCACACACACACCACACCTTATACCTAACCTAACCTTACCTAACCTAACCTACCCCTAACCTAACTTAACCTACATAACCAACCTAACTCTAACCTTACCTAGCCTAAACTAAAACCTTCTCTAACCTAAACCTTACCTAACCTACCCTAACCTAACCTTACCTAACCTAACCTAGCCTAACCAACCTAACTTTATCCTAACCTACACAACCTAACCTTACCTAACCATAACCTAACTTACCTAACCGAACCTAACCTACCGAACCTTACCCAAACCTAGACTTAACCTATCCTAACCTACCTAACTATCCTACCCTAACCTAACCTAACCTTACCTAACATAATCTAACCTATCTTATCCTAATCCAACCTAACCTAAACCTTACTAACTAACCTATCTTATCCTATCTAACCTTGCCTAAAACCATTACCTAAAACTAACCTAACCTATCTTATCCTAACCAAACCTAACCTAGCCGAACCATATCCTAAAATATATTGGAACACCCCCAAAACACTATTGGAGTACTCCAGAAATACTTTGAACGACTCCTTTTGGATATATCCAAATTAGTTTTGAAAACTTTATTATAAGTAAAATCGAACATTAATTTCTTGTTGGTAAAACACACTCAATGGGTAGAAATATTTACTGATTTCCGAATAGAACACTGTCCTCGCTCTGAGAGTACTCATTGTTGGGTCACCCCACACATGGTGTAATGCGCTTCACACCCCAAGTAGAACATAACACCTGCGTTCAACCTCAGGACAGACAGGCGCCATGTAATGCGGGTTTCACAACCCAAGGGTAGAACATACACCGCGTCAACTCATGACAGACAGTCGCCATGAAATGCGGGTAACAACCCAAGTAGAAAATCATCTCTTTCCAGACCAAATCTATCCCTTTTCTAAAATTTTGGTTGAGGTCATTGCTTTTTTTATTCATTTTAAAAATAATAGGGTAAGATTGAGATATAACATTTTGTAATTCACCTCATTACATTTTTTTTTCATGGTAAGGTTAGATTTAAAACTTCATCATGTCTGTAAACAATTTTATTAAACATTTCTCTTTTTAATGAATGAAACATATTAATCTTTGGTGTAACAACACGATCTAAACATCATAAATCCTCTACCTTCCTCTAAGTCTTGTTCTTCCAAGTCCCGTCACATCGTTACCTGTAATTTTAATATAATTCATTAGCATATAATGTGGAGAAATTTGCACCACCATCACCTTAAAAGATATAACCAACTAAAAGTTACTTATATTTTCACTATCCCAAGCATATTCTTCTCGTTAAGCCTTAAAATATCCTCACCCATTCATGACTTGGGGAAAAAAAGCATGATCATGATGTAAGTATTATGGTAGACATGATTCTCGGTGTTCAATAGAGAAAGACCGAAAAAGGTAATGTTACAATTTTCATGAAGAATAAATATGAGTTATTAATTCAAATATATATCTCTCTTTCAAGTATAATACTTCCTCATAATTAAAATGAATTAAAGCACTGATACAAGTAAAATAATTTTGCTTACCTTTATAAGTTTGTACTTCACACCTTAGGCTCAATGTTTTTAATATATTGTTTAATATCTGTGAAAAGTTCTCCAAATTAATTTTCCCCACTTCTTTGTGTTGTACCCATCTATCAAAAATACACAGATTATACTGTCGATTAACTAAATTTTTTGACTGACAAAGGTTTTCTTCAGGTATATTGTTTTCCAAAAATAATATACCAGATCATCACTCCACTCTCGTTGCCATTTCATCAATGAATCTTATGTTGAATCAAGTCATTTTCTAACCAATTTTTAACTCCTGAAAAATTCTTTTCACTCAATGTTTCACCATCTTTCCTTTAAGATTGGATTGGGCAGTGTTGCAAAATTCCAACCAAGGAAAGATCTTTCACCATAATCATAAATAACAATGAAACGGCAAGTTTCCCCATATTTGATGCTTTCTATGCGGTTCCGGACAATGTCTGGTGACTTCAACACAACCTCTCCATATCACATAAAGAGTTGCTAAATAGGTATTAAATGAAAAATTTCATTAAACTTACCTAAACAGGATCAGCCATTCAAAATCCATTTTCTTAATTAATTTTTTTGGGCTTTGGTATAATAAAAGTTGAGATAAATAACATACTCCATTCACATTCTCGTAAAATAATTTTCCAATATTACTGTCTTCGCTCCATCGTTGATCATTTCACGTACCTCAGTCTACAATCTCTTCTTTTGAGAGAACAGGTTTTCCGCATCAACGGTCAACTCTTTTTTGAATGGGTTTCGACTGCACTTAATTTTATAGTAACATTCTATAAACCAGCACTAGTATTGTTTTTTCGGCAAAACCACCTCCATATTTCTTTCTTCAAGTGATTCCTTACCATTTCATCCAATTATTTAATACCAAAACTTTCAACGTATGTCATCATCGATTATATCTTTTTTTTTAATACAAATCCTCATTACAGGGGGATTTCTTCAAAGCATATAATTATCCATTTCAAATTGTGGTTTCCCTTATTAAGCATTAATGAACTAAAAGTGTTAACGTTTCAATTATTTTTCAGTAAAAAGATTTATTCCCCCCCCCCAGACAATATTTTGGCAACACTTTGCTTGTGACGTCACTATCCACAACGCGTTAAAACCAGGTTAGAACATCTTCCCTTTATTATTTTAAAATGAACAAAAGCAATGACGTCACGATACTCAATTGAACAAATTATCTTACCTCCAAACACTTTTAGTTCCATTTAAGTTAACAAGGGGAAAGTTTCTTGCATATTTCCAAGTATGCATGCACCATCGGTATAGTAATAACATAATATCCATTGAAGTAAATTATGATCCCATTCCTGTATGACACTAAACCGTCTGGTGATTCATTCACCTATCGTCCATGGAGATGCCACGTATGTTTTTCTCTGGAAAACAATTCTGCGTAACAAGCATAATAGTATTAAAAAAACTACTAACATGTCAACCCCGCGGTGAAAAGAGTATAAGAAGACACGTCCTATATTGCGTTACAAGAGTATTTAGATGAAGACGGTGAATTTACATGTGAAAAATATGTTTACAGAAGCAAGTGTCTACACACCACTGAACTGATAAAGAAATGATTAATCGATAGAAGACCTTGATCAGTCACTTCCTTCGATCTGGAGGGATGTGGATCAGTATCTACACCGATAAGAAGCTTATAGCAATGGAAGATTTTGAACGTGGTTTTTAAGAGATATTAATGAGTAAAAATTCACCAAACATTGTAATTTTAGAAATTCTAATGAGAAATATTTTTTTTATTTGTTGTGTAAACAAACTTATTTTTGGGATATAATACTAACATTTTATCAAATTGCAGGTAACGAAGCAACAAAAGATGAAGAAAAATATCTTTTGGTAATGCAAGGCAATATTACAAAAGATTTTAGTGCAGTGATAAAATTCTTTTAGTACAACAAGAAATTTTTGCGTCTGTTAAATTGAAAAAGGGAGTCTTGCTGAATCTTTAAGTCAGGTTTTTACCACTTAGCAATCCTTATTTTTTTCTTATTTAGATCACCTGGATTGTCATAAAGCAAATCTAGCTAGTGAAGTCACTCGTTGATGAAATTTGGAAGCATAAAATTTGTAAATAATGGAAAATAAACCCCATGATGTGTTTAATATGTTCGCACCAGTATGCGATGGGGGGGGCCTCCACATAAGTATTATATGAAACTGTAAAGTTGATAGTGCCTACTATAATACATGCAAATATTTAGATACAAAGAAAGGTCGTGAGATTAGTGCAAAAGAGTGCATGAATGAACCTGTTAAGTGGTTATTACAGGATCCCAACGGGATTTATAATGGAAAAAGTCGTGTTTCCAGAAGGAACTGGGTGTGCTGTCAGCCGGAGGTGATTGGCATGCATATCTTAAAATCATTCTGATTTTGCAAAGGAATTAAAAAAAACGTCGTAGAAATATTGTTTATCATTATTGTAAAATATGGCCAAATAAAATATCTCTATAATACTTTTTTGTTTTATTCACCACATTTTAGTTCATTTAAGTTAAACAAGGGGAAAGTTCATGATTTTGCAAAGAATTAAAAAAAAAAAAAAACGTCATAGAAATATTAGTTATCAATTATTGTAAAATATGTCAAAAAAAATATCTCTATTACTTTTTTTATTCACCAAGCAGTCTAAAACCTTATTAGGCATCTGAATACAGATCATACGTCCTGGCAGGAACTGGTAGCGAGTAATAAAAATCTCTGTTCTCTGTGGTCCGTGCTTAGTACCTCTTCCAGCAGGGAGCGACTAAACTAACCAGATCAAGAAAATGGAACAGCCAATAAGGATGAAAAATATTTTAAAATTGAGAAGGGAAAATTGTACATGAAAAAATATTGTCGTGACAACGTCTGCATTGTTTTTTTCATGTGAATTGTGTTTGCTATAAAAGGATATGGTGCAAGTATTATTTGGGTAAGAATAGTACTTAGCTGATGATGTATCGAATTAGAAGAAACCATTATTTAATCTTAAGAAGATGCGAGTTGAAGATCGTGATACTCCTGGAAATTTTATCGAGTTTTGAACCTTCACCAGGATCAAGAAAATTGAATCTTCCATTTTTAGCAGCCATAATTAAGCCATTTGGTAATTAGCTGGACCATTGGAGGAAAAATACCATTCTCAAAATTCAATTGAAAAATCAAGAGATGCTCATTGGGTGAGGTTTAAAGAAAGATACTATCGCAGACAGAATAAGATATTTTCATGGAATTCCATTGAAGACTCATAAAAAGTGTGAAAGAACAATAAAAATATACCGAGGTTATCTTTCTGAAAGGTATTGGAGGTGTGAAACTTCAAAATGATTATATCTGAAATACGCACTATAAACCGATACTTCGAAGATATGATAATGAAATTTAAGGAAGAAAGGTATTTCGATCAACCATTGTTTGTCAAAGAAAAATGAAAAACATTTAACCAAGGTCAAGAATTAGAAGATGATTCGAAGTTATTGTCTTCTAGAATTGAAAGGAAGTGCTTGTATCACCTCATGAGTAAGCAAAATTATTTACCATGTATCAGTGCTTTTAATTCATTTAAATTAATTATAAGAAGTAATTATTACTTTGAAGAGAGATATATTTGAATTAATAACTCATATTTTCTCTTCTTGAAAATGTTAAACACTTACCTTTTCGACTTTCTCTACCTGAACACCGAGAATCATGTCTATCCATAATACTTACAATCATGATCATGCCATTTTTAAAGTCATGAATGATAGATAAATTAAGTTAACGAGAAGAATATGCTGGGATAGTGAAAAAATAAGCAAACTTTTAGTTGGTTATATCTTTAAGCTAGGTGATGGTGCAAATTCCTCCACATTATATGCTAATAATTATATTAAAATTTCAGTACCGATGTGACGGGACTTTGAAGAACAAGACTTAGAGAGGAGTATTATGATGTTTTAGAACGTGTTTGTTACACCAAGATTAATATGCTTCATTCATTAAAAGAGAAATGTTTAATAAAAATTTTTAAGACATGATGAAGTTTTAAATCAAACCTTACCATGAAAAAAAAATGTATTGAGGTAGAATACAAATGTTATATCTCAATCTTCCCCTTATTATTTTAAAATGAACTAAAAAAGCAATGACCTCACCAAATTTTAGAACAAGAGGATAGATTTGGTCTGGAAAGAGATGATTTTCTACCTTGGATGTTTACCCCGCATTTCTTGGCGCCTGTCTGTCCTGAGTTGACGCAGGTGTTATGTTCTACCTTGGGTGTGAACCGCATTACATGGCGCCTGTCTGTCCTGAGTTGACGCAGGTGTTATGTTCTACCTTGGGTGTGTAGCGCATTACACATTGTTGGGTGACCACAATGAGTCTCGCTCAGAACGAGGGACTAGTGCTTCGTATCGGAAATCGAGAAATATTGTCTACCATTAGTGTGTTTTTTACCACAAGAAAATAATGTTCGATTTTACGATAAAGTTTTCAAAACTAATTAGATAATCCAAAATGGAGTCGTTCAAAGTAATTCCTGGATACTCAAAATAGTGTTTTGTGGGGTGTTTTCCAATATATTTTAAGGATAGGTTCGGCTATTTTAGGTTGGATTAGTAATAAGATAGGTTAGGTTAGGTAGGGTAATGGTTAGGCAAGGTTAGATTAGGATGAAGATAGGTTAGGTTAGGTAATGTTAGGTTTAGTTTGGATTAGGATAAGATAGGTTAGATTAGTTAGGTAAGGTTAGGTTAGGTTAGTTAGAAAGTTTATAGGTAGGTTAGGATAGGTTTAAGTTAGGTTAGGTAGGTTTGGTAGGTTAGGTTCGTTAGTTAAGTTAAGGTATATGTTAGGTAATGAAGGTTAGGTTGTGATTAGGTTAGGATAAGTTAGGTTTAGGTTAGGCTAGGTTAGGTTAGTAAGGTTAGGTTCGGGTAGTAAGGTAAGGTTAGGTTAGGTAGACGTTAGGTTAGGCTAGGTAAGGTTTAGGATAGGTTTAGGTGTATGTTAAGGTTAAGTTAAGGTTAGGGTAGGTTAGGTTAGGTAAGGTAGGTTAGGTAAGGGTGTGTGTGTGTGGAAATATTCTTGGTTACAGTGGATTATTAGTGGAATTTGAGTATGGCATTTGTGGATGTGACATGTGATTTGTTTTGTGTGTGTGTTCAGAAGAGTTGTGTTTTGGGAGATGGGTGAGTTGGGGGGGGGGGGGGGGGGGGGGGGGGGGGGGGGGGGGGGGGGGGGGGGGGGGGGGGGGGGGGGGGGGGGGGGGGGGGGGGGGGGGGGGGCGGGGGGGGGGGGGGGGGGTGATGTGAGAAATGCGGGTGAGAGTGGAGTGGGGTATGGGGAGGGTTGTAATTAGAAATATGGAGAGATTTTTTACTGAAATATAAAGGTAATGTGTGAATATTTTAAAAAGAAATTATAGAATTGAAAAGTTATGATATACTTGAAAAAGAATGGAGGGGGTGTTGAAAACAATCGCAATAGTTTTGTAGTTGATGCGAGTATAATTTAATTAGGTGGATACAAGGAGATGGGTAATGGAGAGGAGTTTAATAGAATTTTAGTAGTAAAAAGAAGGGGAAAAAAAAATGTGAATAAATTGGTAATTGATGAGGGATGTGGGTAATGTAGTCGAATAGAGATACCGAAAAAAGGATGAATAAAGTGGGTTGGTTGATGAAATTAGTTTAAAAAAACGATATTTCAAATGTGTTTATTGAAGCGTGTATCAAGGTGTTTTGAAGGTGTTCAAGGTGTTTTTGAGGTGTTCAAAGTGTTTTTTGAGGTTATTCAAAGGTGTTTTGAAGGTGTTCAAGGGTGTTTATGTGAGTATTCAAAGGTGTTTTGAGTGTGTTCAAGAGTGTTTTGAAGGTGTTCAAGGGTGTTTATGTGAGTATTCAAAGGTGTTTTTTGAAGGTGTTGAAGGGTGTTTTGATTGAATTCAGCGGTGTTTTAGTAGTATTCAGTGGTGTAATTGGGAGTACTCAAATAGTGTTTTGGAAATGTTCAAAGGTGTTTTTGAAGGTGTTCAAGAGTGTTTTGAAGGTGTTCAAGGGTGTTTTGATTGAATTCAGCGGTGTTTTAGTAGTAATCAGTGGTGTAATTGGGAGTACTCAAATAGTGTTTTGGAAATGTTCAAAGGTGTTCAAAGGTGTTTTGAAGGTGTTGAAGGGTGTTTTGAGTGTATTCAGTGGTGTTTTAGTATTCAGTGGTGTATTTGGGAGTACTCAAATGGTGTTTTTGGAAGTGTTTCAGTGTTGTTTGGAAATGTTCAAAGGTGTTCAAAGGTGTTTTGAGTGTGTTTTTTTGAAGGGTGTTTTGAAGGCGTTCAAAGGTGTTTTGAAGTTATTCAAAGGTGTTTTGAAGGTGTTCAAGGGTGTTTATGTGAGTATTCAAATGATTTATGAGAGTGTTTTTGGTGATGTTCAAAGGTGTTCAAAGGTGTTTGAAGGTGTTGAAGGGTGTTTTGATTGAATTCAGCGGTGTTTTAGTAGTATTCAGTGGTGTAATTGGGAGTACTCAAATTGTGTTTTTTTTGGAAGTGTTTCGGTGTTGATTGAAAATGTTCAAAGGTGTTTTTTGAAGGTGTTCAAGAGTGTTTTGAAGGTGTTCAAGGGTGTTTATGTGAGTATTCAAATGATTTATGAGAGTGTTTTGGTGATGTTCAAAGGTGTTCAAAGGTGATTTGAGTGTGTTCAAATGTTGTTTTTTGAAGGTGATCAAGGGTGTTTTGAAGGTGTTCAAGGGTGTTTTGAAGGTGTACAAATGATTATGAGAGTATTCAAAGGTGTTTTTTGAACGTGTACAAATGATTATGAGAGTACTTATGAAGGTGTTCTGGGAGTATTCAGAGGTGATTTGGGGGTGTTCGAATGATGTTTTGGAGTATTTCAGTATTGTTTGGAAATGTATAAAGGTATTTTTTGTGAGTATTCAAATGATTTATGAGTGTTTTGAAGATGTTCAAAGTAAAAGTGCGTATTTAACTTCGTAATATGTAAAATTGTGAGTAGTGAATTTAACGAAAGTGGATGTAAGCGATGTGGTGACTTTCTGATGCACTGTGTCCCCTTATTAACTTTAATGAACTAAAAGGGTTAAAACGAGAAAAATTGGGGGTTATGAGTGAAAATTGTGAGGTGTTGGTTGGAGTGTGAGGGTTTGGGAGGGTGGGGAGGAGGTTACTTCGTGGGGAGTGACCTGAGATGAAATAGTTAAAAAAATGTCTAGACTTGTGTTGTAAAGAAATTGTGGGTATTAACGAAAAAATGTGCCTTTCTGATGTATTGTGTCCCCTTATTAACTTGAATGAACTAAAAGGATCGACAAGATTCAGCCTGTGTGCGCGTGACGTCACTGACATAGGGGGTGACCTGATTCAACCTGTGTGCGCGTGACGTCACTGCTATGTCCCCTTATTAACTAAAAGGGTAGACAAGATTCAACCTGTGTGCGTGACGTCACTGACATAGGGGGCGACCTGATTCAACCTGTGTGCGCGTGACGTCACTGACCGCCGAGTAAACACCCTTCTTAGTTCATTTAACTTAATGAGAGGAAACTTTTAGTTCATTTTAAAATAATAAGGGGAAGATGTTTAGACCTGTAGTAAGCATGCCCCATAGGAGGAGTTCATTTGAATGCTTTACCCCCAGAGGGGGGAATCCAAAAAACCTTGATCCAAGGAGATGGAGTCTTGGTATTATCGAGAAATTTTGGGGTGGGAGTGAAAGTGAGAGGGGTACCCAAAAATTTGATCCAAGGAGATGGAGAATTTCGAAAACCCCATAGGGGGGAATCCAAAAAAAAAACTTGATCCAAGGAGATGGAGAATTTCGAAAACCCCATAGGGAGGAATCCAAAAAACTTGATCCGAGGAGATGGAGAATTTCGAAAACCCCATAGGGGGGATCCAAAAAATTGTATTGTCGAGAAATTTTTGGGGATGGGGGGTGAAAGTGGGAGGGGGATCCGAGGAAGTGGAGACTTTGATATTGAGAAATTGTTTGGGGATGGGGGGTGAAAGGAGGGGTACCCAAAAAACTTGATCCGAGGAATTGGAGAATTTCGAAAACCCCATAGGGGGGAATCCAAAAAACTTGATCCGAGGAGATGGAGAAACCCCCATAGGGGGGAATCCAAAAAACTTGATCCGAGGAGATCATAAGAAAAAAAAAATTCGAGGCGCGGGGGCGATCTGGACGACGCTGCAGAAGGCGCGGGCGGGGGGTCGCGAAGGGCGCGGGCGGGCGCGCGGGCGGGCGCGCGGCGGGGGGTCGCGAAGGGCGCGGGCGGGCGCGCGGCGTGCAGGGCGGAGGTCGCGAAGGGCGCGGGCGGGCGCGCGGGCGGGCGCGCGGCGGGCGCGCGGCGCGACGGCGGGGGTCGCGAAGGGGGGGTCGTGGGCAGGGGTATTGGTTGGGGGGTCAAAAGGGGGAGGTAGTCTCGAGGGCGAGGTCATGGGCAAAACCGGAAGTAACACCTAGGTGTGAAAAGGTGACCCTCCAGCTGCTGGTCCTAGACCGGTTAAACCCCGCTCCAGGCAGCCGCACCCCTAAACCGGAAGTCCTCGCCAGGGGGGCCGCATGCCTTTTTCCGGAATTCCCTCGCTCTGCCGCATTTATCACTACTTAATATATATTATATATATATATATATATATATAATAATATATATATATATATATAAAAATATTAAAAAATATATATAATATATATATATAAATATATATATATATATATAATATATATATATATATAAAATATATATAATAAATATTATAAAAGCTTGCCGGTGTGGAGGGAGGGAGCCAGTGTGTGGTGCTCCATACATTGTGTGTGTAAACCAAGAACCAATATGGTTTACGCGTGCCAGATTTGGCAGGCATCATCGTGAGTATCCACCGGAGATCACAGAGTTGTGACAATCCTCTGCATCAGACCGTTGCTTCTGTATCAGTGAAAGTGCAATGTGCATGTTGGGATTTGGGGAGAAGTGGTGGTGAGTGGATCCTGCCAGTGGAGGTGTGGAGGAGGTTTTGTTTACATCTGTGTCCGGCCGGGGTCGTGGGTTGAGGGAGGAAGTGGCCGCCCACGACATGGTCATTGGATGGTGAAGAGAAAAACACCTCGGTTAATAGTGTGAGCATGGTGATTAGTGTGGCAAATGGCGGTTTTTTTTTCTAAATGGAACAATAAGTGTTTAACAATTAGCAAAAGTTAGTCAGTGATGTGCATCTTGAGTGAACACACAGGGTCACTCCCTCCCCTCATCCCTGATCCCCTCCCCTCATCCCAGCCTAGGCCCACAGGCTTCCTGACCAAGGGTGTTACCGTTTAGTGTCCCACCAATTACAAGTTCCGCCGCTCCCTACTCCCCCACCCTCATCCCCGAATGCATCCATGCTGTCCTTCACCAGTCACCCCACATCTGGCGCCCTCTCACCCCCACGATATCAGCAATGTCACAAGTAGTCGTGGGTTCCCAGGAATCTTCACGACAGAGCCAAAGCTGTCGTTCACGAGGCATCTGCCGGGTGTGCTACAGGGAATGTGCACTCAATCCCTCAACTGGCTACATCTATGCACACAATGGATGTCTAGGCTCCAGGAGAGCTCCAAATGAGAACAACCAACAGCACCCCCCAGTAGACAGGGCTGACAGCTACCATGATTTCACCTCTACAGAGGACCTCAAATCTGCAATCAAATTAACATCCACCAGGACTCTGACACACATCCCCAATGCAGCTCGCCCTCAAGCTGCTAGCAAATTCACTGACCTGAAAAAGTCAACGATGCTCCTTCAAACAACAGATCCTGGCACAACTTGCTGCTTTTTGGCAATGCCTGTTTGGCTGTCCCACCAAGGAGGGACAAGTCACTAGCAACACATGTTATTAGGGCAATAAATGCATTCCCAAGGGATAACAACCTCGTCCGCCTCCCTCCTAGGGCGACAAACACCAGCCGGGCAAATGTCAACAACAGGACACCCGATGCCTCAAAAATCAGAGCCCAAATTAGCAAAAAAATATAATAGGGTAATACTATTGGAGCTCTGAGGCTTATAACCAGTGAGGATACCATCGCTCCCAAGGACGTCAGCACGGCGCAAGCTCTGAAGGACAAACATCCACCCAGGGCTCCCAGTACCAACATTGACCTCCCTGACATTGCAGCAGGCGAAGAACATCTAACCTTACAGGATGCTGATGTGTATAAAGCTGCTATGTCATTTCCACAGGGCTCAGCAGGAGGTTTCACCAGTTTAAGGCCTCAACACTTAAAACAAATACTCAATCCAGAACTTGGTGAGGTTTTAGAGAGGCTGCTGTCTGAACTCACCAAATTTTCTAATCTGTGCCTGGCTGGCAGTGTCCCAGAGGCCAGCAGACCCCTTTTCTTTGGTGCCTCATTGTGTGTCCTCCGGAAAAAAGGATGGCGGAATCAGGCCCATTGCAGTGGGTAACACCCTTCGGCGCCTAGTCGCCAAGGCTGCAGTAAGAAGGGTGAGTCAAGAGGCTGCTACAATGCTGAAACCAACTCAGCTCGGTTTCGGCATTCAACAGGGCTGTGAAGCAGCTTCCCACGCAGCACAAGTATATATCAAAAACATGTCCGATGAAAAAGCCTTGGTCAAATTGGACTTGGCTAATGCTTTCAACTCCGTCAGAAGGGATGCTGCTCTCCAAGCAGTTTATAGAAACATCCCTTCCCTTTATCCCTTCATAGAATCGTGTTATAGTGTGACTTCCAAACTCTTGTTTGGGACCATGAAATTGACTTACGTGAGGGCTTGCAACAGGGGGACCCTCTCGCCCCCTTTCTATTCTGTTTGGTCATCAAGGAAGTCACAGAAGCACTCTCCAGCGAGCTCAATATCTGGTTCATGGATGATGGTACCCTAGCTGGCACAACAGAATCTCTCCTAGAGGACATCAGTAAAATTAAAGACATGGGAGAGAGCCTGGGCCTTTCTTTAAACCCCACCAAATGTGAAATAGTTTCTACCAATCAACAGATGATACAGAATATTAGCGCCATTTTACCAGGAGCACGAGTCATTGATCCAACCAATAGCACTCTCCTTGGTGCTCCTCTTGGGTCCAATGCCATCGATCTGATCCTAGAAAAAAAGTTTCAGACCTCCGGACGATGGAAAGCAGGATGAAAGACACTGACACACATGATGCCTTCTACTTACTCACCAGGTGCCTTTCAATCCCAAAACTTACCTACTTTCTGAGATGCTCCCCAGCCTTCAGCAGTCCAAAACTCAAGGAATATGACTCTCTCCTAAAGACCATGCTTGAGAATGTGCTGAATCTTTCCCTTGAAGATGGACAGTGGTTGCAAGCCTCACTTCCGGTCAGGCTTGGGGGGCTAGGAGTACGCAGATCATCCCAGATTGCTCTACCAGCTTTCCTATCCACTTCCATAGCATCAAATGAGTTGATAAGACAAATTCTTCCTGATAACCTCAGTGGCTCAGCAGGAATACAAGACCCTAGCTATGCCAGTGCCATCACTGAATGGGAGACTCTTGCTGCTCCAGCACCAAACCCTAGTGCAGCACTGGCTCACAAACAGTCAAGCTTGGATGGCCCGATCGTTGAAAAGGTGTTTGCCAACATGCTCAGAGCTGCAACATCAGATAGGGAGTCTGCCCGTCTCCAGGCTGTGAGCGAACTTAACACCGGGGGCTTCCTCCAAACAGTTCCTATATCAGCAATGGGAACGCGACTCGACCCTAAAACCCTCCACATTGCAGTGGCTCTGCGCCTTGCTGCCCCAATTCACATAGAATATATGTGTATTTGGTCTTAACTGTTCCAAAACCAAGGGCTGGCATGCAAGGCACAATGAGGTCAATGACATCATTAAGAGAACCCTTGCTACAGCTGGATGCCCAGCCGAGAGGGAGCCCCGATCACTAGCAGCCAACAATACCCACAATCCAGCAAGCCACCCCGATGGGATCACCATCTATCCATGGAAGAATGGCAAGCTCTTAGCATGGGACTATATCTGTGTGTCCACACTGGCTGACACCTACATCCAACACAGTGTCGGGCGACAGGGAGGAGCTGCTGACCACAGGGAGGAGTATAAGATCAGCAAGTACAGGGACATAAGCCAACAGTATCAATTTGTCCCAGTGGGATCAGAAACCTTGGGATCATGGGGAAAAATGCCAAATGTTTCCTCGAAGAATTGGGTTCCAGACTCATCGACACCACCAGGGACCCAAGGGCAGCCACTTTCATGTTCCAGCACCTCAGCGTAGCCATCTAGAGGGGAAATGCATCCTGCATACTTGGCTCACGTCCAGCTTCGGAGGAGCTGGAGGAAATTCATCATCTTTAATACATTGTACCATTGTATTCATGTTTATGGTTTTTTTCTGTAAATGTAGTCTGTAAATGTATTCTGTTTATCAACAAATGTTCACATAGAATATAAAATATATAGGGGGTGGTAGGAGAAGAAAATATTCAAACAGCTCTGGGAAGAACCTTGAGTTTTCCTTGAGGTACGTTTATTGTCTTCTCTGAGGATGAGGGTCCCCATTCCAGTTATAGAGGTGGTACTTATATTTAAAAAAAATGCATATATATATATATATACATAGAGGTAGTAGGTTGGTAGACAGCAACCACCCAGGGAAGTACTACCGTCCTGCCAGATGACTGTGAAACAGAAACCTGTTACTGTTTTGCATGATGGTAGGATTGCTGGTGTCTTTTTCTGTCTCATAAACACGCTAGATAACAGGGATATCTTGCTACTCCAACTTACACTTTGGTCACACTTCACTGACATACACATGCATATATATATATACATAAATCTAGGTTTTTCTCCTTTTTCTACATAGCTCTTGTTCTTCTTTATTTCTTCTATTGTCCATGGGGAAGTGGAAAAGAATATTTCCTCCGTAAGCCATGCGTATCGTATGAGGTGACTAAAATGCCGGGAGCAATGGGCTAGTAACCCCTTCTCCTGTAGACATTTACTAAAAAAGAGAAGAAGAAAAACTTTATAAAACTGGGATGCTTGAATGTGCGTGGATGTAGTGCAGATGACAAGAAACAGATGATTGCTGATGTTATGAATGAAAAGAAGTTGGATGTCCTGGCCCTAAGCGAAACAAAGCTGAAGGGGGTAGGGGAGTTTCGGTGGGGGGAAATAAATGGGATTAAATCTGGAGTATATGAGAGAGTTAGAGCAAAGGAAGGGGTAGCAGTAATGTTGAATGATCAGTTATGGAAGGAGAAAAGAGAATATGAATGTGTAAATGCAAGAATTATGTGGATTAAAGTAAAGGTTGGATGCGAGAAGTGGGTCATAATAAGCGTGTATGCACCTGGAGAAGAGAGGAATGCAGAGGAGAGAGAGAGATTTTGGGAGATGTTAAGTGAATGTATAGGAGCCTTTGAACCAAGTGAGAGAGTAATTGTGATAGGGGACCTGAATGCTAAAGTAGGAGAAACTTTTAGAGAGGGTGTGGTAGGTAAGTTTGGGGTGCAAGGTGTAAATGATAATGGGAGCCCTTTGATTGAACTTTGTATAGAAAGGGGTTTAGTTATAGGTAATACATATTTTAAGAAAAAGAGGATAAATAAGTATACAAGATATGATGTAGGGCGAAATGACAGTAGTTTGTTGGATTATGTATTGGTAGATAAAAGACTGTTGAGTAGACTTCAGGATGTACATGTTTATAGAGGGGCCACAGATATATCAGATCACTTTCTAGTTGTAGCTACACTGAGAGTAAAAGGTAGATGGGATACAAGGAGAATAGAATCATCAGGGAAGAGAGAGGTGAAGGTTTATAAACTAAAAGAGGAGGCAGTTAGGGTAAGATATAAACAGCTATTGGAAGATAGATGGGCTAATGAGAGCATAGGCAATGGGGTCGAAGAGGTATGGGGTAGGTTTAAAAAAGTAGTGTTAGAGTGTTCAGCAGAAGTTTGTGGTTACAGGAAAGTGGGTGCGGGAGGGAAGAGGAGCGATTGGTGGAATGATGATGTAAAGAGAGTAGTAAGGGAGAAAAAGTTAGCATATGAGAAGTTTTTACAAAGTAGAAGTGATGCAAGGAGGGAAGAGTATATGGAGAAAAAGAGAGAGGTTAAGAGAGTGGTGAAGCAATGTAAAAAGAGAGCAAATGAGAGAGTGGGTGAGATGTTATCAACAAATTTTGTTGAAAATAAGAAAAAGTTTTGGAGTGAGATTAACAAGTTAAGGAAGCCTAGAGAACAAATGGATTTGTCAGTTAAAAATAGGAGAGGAGAGTTATTAAATGGAGAGTTAGAGGTATTGGGAAGATGGAGGGAATATTTTGAGGAATTGTTAAATGTTGATGAAGATAGGGAAGCTGTGATTTCGTGTATAGGGCAAGGAGGAATAACTTCTTGTAGAAGTGAGGAAGAGCCAGTTGTGAGTGTGGGGGAAGTTCGTGAGGCAGTAGGTAAAATGAAAGGGGGTAAGGCAGCCGGGATTGATGGGATAAAGATGGAAATGTTAAAAGCAGGTGGGGATATAGTTTTGGAGTGGTTGGTGCAATTATTTAATAAATGTATGGAAGAGGGTAAGGTACCTAGGGATTGGCAGAGAGCATGCATAGTTCCTTTGTATAAAGGCAAAGGGGACAAAAGAGAGTGCAAAAATTATAGGTGGATAAGTCTGCTGAGTATACCTGGTAAAGTGTATGGTAGAGTTATTATTGAAAGAATTAAGAGTAAGACGGAGAATAGGATAGCAGATGAACAAGGAGGCTTTAGGAAAGGTAGGGGGTGTGTGGACCAGGTGTTTACAGTGAAACATATAAGTGAACAGTATTTAGATAAGGCTAAAGAGGTCTTTGTGGCATTTATGGATTTGGAAAAGGCGAATGACAGGGTGGATAGGGGGGCAATGTGGCAGATGTTGCAGGTGTATGGTGTAGGAGGTAGGTTACTGAAAGCAGTGAAGAGTTTTTACGAGGATAGTGAGGCTCAAGTTAGAGTACATAGGAAAGAGGGAAATTATTTCCCAGTAAAAGTAGGCCTTAGACAGGGATGTGTGATGTCGCCGTGGTTGTTTAATATATTTATAGATGGGGTTGTAAGAGAAGTAAATGCGAGGGTCTTGACAAGAGGCGTGGAGTTAAAAGATAAAGAATCACACATAAAGTGGGAGTTGTCACAGTTGCTCTTTGCTGATGACACTGTGCTCTTGGGAGATTCTGAAGAGAAGTTGCAGAGATTGGTGGATGAATTTGGTAGGGTGTGCAAAAGAAGAAAATTAAAAGTGAATACAGGAAAGAGTAAGGTTATGAGGATAACAAAAATATTAGGTGATGAAAGATTGGATATCAGACTGGAGGGAGAGAGTATGGAGGAAGTGAATGTATTCAGATATTTGGGAGTGGACGTGTGAGCGGATGGGTCTAAGAAGGATGAGGTGAATCATAGAATTGATGAGGGGAAAAGAGTGAGTGGTGCAATTAGGAGTCTGTGGAGACAAAGAACTTTGTCCTTGGAGGCAAAGAGGGGAATGTATGAGAAGTATAGTTTTTACCAACATTCTTATATGGGTGTGAAGCATGGGTGATGAATGTTGCAGCGAGGAGAAGGCTGGAGGCAGTGGAGATGTCATGTCTGAGGGCTATGTGTGGTGTGAATATAATGCAGAGAATTCATAGTTTGGAAGTTAGGAGGAGGCGCGGGATTACCAAAACTGTTGTCCAGAGGGCTGAGGAAGGGTTTTTTGAGGTGGTTCGGACATGTAGAGAGAATGGAGCGAAACAGAATGACTTCAAGAGTGAATCAGTCTGTAGTGGAAGGAAGGCGAGGTAGGGGTCGGCCTAGGAAAGGTTGGAGGGAGGGGGTAAAGGAGGTTTTGTGTGCGAGGGGCTTGGACTTCCAGCAGGCGTGCGTGAGCGTGTTTGATAGGAGTGAATGGAGACGAATGGTTTTTAATACTTGACGTGCTGTTGGAGTGTGAGCAAAGTAACATTTATGAAGGGGTTCAGGGAAACCAGCAGGCCGGGCTTGAGTCCTGGAGATGGGAAGTACAGTGCCTGCACTCTGAAGGAGGGGTGTTAATGTTGCAGTTTAAAAACTGTAGTGTAAAGCACCCTTCTGGCAAGACAGTGATGGAGTGAATGATGGTGAAAGTTTTTCTTTTTCGGCCCACCCTGCCTTGGTGGGAATCGGCCAGTGTGATAATAAAAAAATAAACTAATATATATATATATATATATATATATATATATATATATATATATATAAAATATATATATAATATATATATATATATATAATATATATATATATATATATATATATATATATATAATATATATATATTTTGTCGTGCCGAATATGTAAAACTGGTCAATTTAGCAAGAACTCATTTAAAATTAAGTCCTTTCTAAAATTTTCTCATATACGTTTAAAGATATTTTTTTTTCATTAATGTTGATGTAAAAAATTATAATTTTGCACCAAAAGGAACTTAGAAAACTT
>NC_069401.1:116125402-116145402 GCF_026875155.1 Cherax quadricarinatus | reverse complement strand
CCATCATTCACTCCATCACTGTCTTGCCAGAAGGGTGCTTTACACTACAGTTTTTAAACTGCAACATTAACACCCCTCCTTCAGAGTGCAGGCACTGTACTTCCCATCTCCAGGACTCAAGTCCGGCCTGCCGGTTTCCCTGAATCCCTTCATAAATGTTACTCTACTCACACTCCAACAGCACGTCAAGTATAAAAACCATTTATCTCCATTCACTCCTATCAAACACGCTCACGCATGCCCGCTGGAAGTCCAAGCCCCTCACACAAAAAAACCTCCTTTACCCCCTCCTTTCACCCTTTCCTAGGCCGACCCCTACCCCGTCTTCCTTCCACTACAGACTGATACACTCTTGAAGTCATTCTATTTCGCTCCATTCTCTCTACATGTCCGAACCACCTCAACAACCCTTCCTCAGCCCTCTGGACAACAGTTTTGTCAATCCTGCACCTACTCCTAACTTCCAAACTACGAATTCTCTTCATTATATTCACACCAAACATTGCCCTCAGACATGACATCTCCATTGCCTCCAGCCTTCACCTTGTTGCAACATTCATCACCCATGCTTCACACCCATATAAGTGCATTGGTAAAACTATACTCTCATACATTCCCATCTTTGCCTCCAAGGACAAAGTTCTTTGTCTCCTCAGACTCCTAAATGCACAGCTCGCCCTTTTCCCCTCATCAATTCTATGATTCACCTCATCTTTCATAGACCCATGCGCTGACAGACAAATGAGATATGAAATGATTCTGCTCTTGACTCTCGCCCAGGCAGGTCATAGCAGCTCTCTTTACTTACTCTGTCTCCCTACGATCCCCGTTGGGGAGGGGAACCTTTACCAGCGTTGTCATCGCCTTGACTTACACGATGAGCTACGCAAATCGTGTAAAGATCAAACCAAGAAATGGTACCGTTGCTGATTCAACGAAGATTGCTCTTGCAACTGTTGTTCAGGGAGCACTGGAAGTAAAATTCAACACCACATTGTCACTGAAAGAAGCATTCATTGTTGTGTGTCACGATGATGCTGAAGCAGAGAAGTTACTCACTACAAAAGCCATCACTACTCTTACTACTCAAGGGTTTACTGTTACGTCATCTCCTGCCCTCAGGGCAAGGAAATCAGTATTCCTAAAAAAAATGGACAAGATTCTGACGTCTCGAACACCTGCTGAACTCAAGTCATCCATCGAGACGCAAAATACATGGGCTACTGTTGACAGCATTACAAAAATCCCAAATGCAACGTCCATGATCAAGGTCACCTTCACCGACGTGAACATGGCTGCCACTGCACTGAACGAAGGTCTTGCTGTCTACTACTACTACATCAGCCCTACCTACATTGAAGCAGAGAGATATCACTACATCCAACATTGCTGGAACTGTTATTCATACCATCACACCACCAAAGCATGTCCAGTAAAAGACAAGAAGTTCTGCACTACATGTGGTAGTGAGGGACACACCTTCAGTTCCTGCACCGCTGCTGCTCCAACACAACCAGCGTGCTTAAACTGCAAGAGTAATGATCACCATACACTGGCAGCAAAATGTCCTACAAGAAAGGATATTATGAAGAAAACACAAGATGCAGCAAAGAAAAAAACCTACTAGCAACACTCCAACGTATGCAGCAATTGCAAAAATACAAGCAGACACTACAAAAATACTTCAAGCATCTACTCAGCCGCCTCCACCACCACCACTACCATCACTCCTCCAACATGTGACGTAACGAAGATTCACTATTGTCTACTATACGCTCATATGCAAAACATGGCTGTACCTGGATCATTTAACTCTACCATCAACGAGTTATTTGCATTAAATAACATGCCTTCATTTACATTTCCAGCATCTCCACCTTCTGAAGAAATTCTCAAATTCACCAAAAACTTAATCGCCAACTCTTCTGCAGAAGTTCCATCAACACCAAACCAACTAGTGACGTCAATCCAACAACGACCCCAAAGAGAAGCCTCCACCGCCACCACCTCTCATTGAATCCAACCAATCAGAAGCCTTACCACCAGAAACATCTTCTAATTCGTCTACTGAAGTTGAAAACGAAGCAACACCACCTTCCTCTACTCCACCACCGCCTTCTCTACTTAGCTCACGTCGATTACCTAGAACACCATGGGTTAAACACAAAGGACTCATATTCTACACTACGAGGCTGTACCCTGCAAGCATAACTCGCCTAGAACTCATCCAACATCTCCAAGACAACACTGTATCGTACCAAAGCGAAGAAAGACCATTCCCTACCTACAACCAGATACTCCACCAACTCCAAACCAACGAATACTACTACAGCTCTCCCATAAGTGTGATACAACTCTCTCGAAAACAATTTACCCCACTGATAAACGGTTTAAGACCATAACCAACTCATCCTGCTTGCTGCCTTCTGACACTCCCAGCTCCTACCGCTGCCTTCGCCATCCTCTCCTAGTGAGCCAAGCAATGACATCAGTCAAGCCTCTCTATCTTCGTCTCCAGTACTTTTGTACCACATGTCCCAAAGTGGTTGGGCCACTTGCCTTGATTCCTCCTCTTCCCCTCCTCCCCATCCTTTTCCAGTTATTTCCATCCTTCCATATCCTTCTTCCTTCCCATCTTACGACAGCTCTCGTCGTCCTCGATTCGATTCGATTCGATGCGCTGACACGTCCACTCCCAAATACATTCACCTCCTCCATACTCTTTCCCTCCAATCTGATATCCAATCTTTCATCACCTAATCTTTTTGTTATCCTCATAACCTTACTCTTTCCTGTATTCACTTTTAATTTTCATCTTTTACATACCCTACCAAATTCATCCACCAAACTTTGCAACTTCTCTTCAGAATCTCCCGAGAGCACAGTGTCATCAGCAAAGAGCAACTGTGACAACTCCCACTTTATGCGTGATTCTTTATCTTTTAACTCCACGACTCTTGCCAAGACCCTCGCATTTACTTCTCTTACAACCCCATCTATAAATATATTAAACAACCATGGTGACATCACACATCCTTGTCTAAGGCCTACTTTTACTGGGAAATAATCTCCCTCTTCCCTACATACTCTAACCTGAGTCTTACCATCCTCGTAAAAACTCTTCACTGCTTTCAGTAACCTACCTCCCATACCATACACCTGCAATATCTGCCACATTGCCCCCCTATCCACCCTGTCATACGCCTTTTCCAAATCCATAAATGCCACAAAAACCTCTTTAGCCTTATCTAAATACTGTTCACCTATATGTTTCACTGTAAACACCTGGTCCACACACACTCTACCTTTCCTAAAGCCTCCTTGTTCATCTGCTATCCTATTCTCCGTCTTACTCTTAATTCTTTGAATAATAAATAACTCTACCATACACGTTACCAGGTATACTCAACAGATTTATCCCCCTATAACTTTTCCACTCTCTTTTATCCCCTTTGCCTTTATACTAAGAAACTATGCATGCTCTCTGCCAATCCCTAGGTACCTTACCCTTTTCCATACATTTATTAAATAATAGCACCAACCACTCCAAAACTATATCCCCACCTGCTTTTAACATTTCTATCTTCATTTATCCCATCAATTCCAGCTGCCTTACCCCCTTTTACTTTACCTACTGCCTCACGAACTTCCTCCCCACACACAACTGGTTCTTCCTCACTCCTACAAGATGTTATTCCTCCTTGCCCTATACATGAAATCACAGCTTCCCTATCTTCATCAACATTTAACAATTCCTCAAAACATTCCTTCCATCTTCGCAATACCTCTAACTCTCCATTTAATAACTCTCCTCTCCTATTTTTAACTGACAAATCTATTTGTTCTCTAGGCTTCGTTAACTTGTTAATCTCACTCCAAAACTTTTTCTTATTTTCAACAAAATTTGCTGATAACATCTCACTCACTCTCATTTGATCTCTTTTTACATTGCTTCACCACTCTCTTAACGTCTCTCTTTTTCTCCATATACTCTTCCCTCCTTGCATCACTTCTACTTTGTAAAAACTTTTGATCATCATTCCACCAATCGCTCCTCTTCCCTCTCGCACCCACTTTCCTGTAACCACAAACTTCTGCTGAACACTCTAACACTACTTTTTTAAACCTACCCCATACCTCTTCGACCCCATTGCCTATGCTCTCATTAGCCCATCTATCCTCCAATAGCTGTTTATATCTTACCCTAACTGCCTCCTCTTTTAGTTTATAAACCTTCACCTCTCCCTTCCCTGATGCTTCTATTCTCCTTGTATCCCATCTACCTTTTACTCTCAGTGTAGCTACAACTAGAAAGTGATCTGATATATCTGTGGCCCCTCTATAAACATGTACATCCTGAAGTCTACTCAACAGTCTTTTATCTACCAATACATAATCCAACAAACTACTGTCATTTCGCCCTACATCATATCTTGTATACTTATTTATCCTCTTTTTCTTAAAATATGTATTACCTATAACTAAACCCCTTTCTATACAAAGTTCAATCAAAGGGCTCCCATTATCATTTACACCTGGCACCCCAAAATTACCTACCACACCCTCTCTAAAAGTTTCTCCTACTTTAGCATTCAAGTCCCCTTCCACAATCACTCTCTCACTTGGTTCAAAGGCTCCTATACATTCACTTAACATCTCCCAACATCTCTCTCTCTCCTCTACATTGCTCTCTTCTCCAGGTGCATACACGCTTATTATGACCCACTTTTCGCATCCAACCTTTACTTTAATCAACATAATTCTTGAATTTACATATTCATATTCTCTTTTCTCCTTCCATAACTGATCATTTAACATTACTGCTACCCCTTCCTTTGCTCTAACTCTCTCAGATACTCCAGATTTAATCCCATTTATTTCCCCCCACTGAAACTCCCCTACCCCCTTCAGCTTTGTTTCGCTTAGGGCCAGGACATCCAACTTCTTTTCATTCATAACATCAGCAATCATCTGTTTCTTGTCATCCGCACTACATCCACGCACATTTAAGCATCCCAGTTTTATAAAGTTTTTCTTCTTCTCTTTTTTAGTAAATGTATACAGGAGAAGGGGTTACTAGCCCATTGCTCCCGGCATTTTAGTCGCCTCATACGACACGCATGGCTTACGGAGGAAAGATTCTTTTCCACTTCCCCATGGACAATAGAAGAAATAAAGAAGAACAAGAGCTATTTAGAAAAAGGAGAAAAACCTAGATGTATGTATATATATATATGCATGTGCGTGTCTGTGAAGTGTGACCAAAGTGTATGTAGGAGTAGCAAGATATCCCTGTTATCTAGCGTGTTTATGAGACAGAAAAAGAAACCATCAATCCTACCATCATGCAAAACAGTTACAGGTTTCTGTTTCACAGTCATCTGGCAGGACGGTAGTACTTCCCTGGGTGGTTGCTGTCTACCAACCATATATATACATTTGTATATATATATATATATATATATATATATATATATATATATATATATATATATATATATATATATATATATATTATATATATGCGTGTGTGTGTGTGTATACCTCTCGAAATTCTCAGCATGTGTGCATATCTTATGATCTTTCTATTTACCTGTATCTATCTCTTTCACCTTCGTGACCTGAACTCTAGGGAAATCAATGAAGGGTGCCAGAAATCATGATGAATTGATGCCTCCCTCCCACAACACGCTCTCGCGCGACCCACGACCCTTGTTAAAATCTTTCGCTCTCCCTCCCTATCCATTTCTCCTTAAGCTATCACCTCTTACTTCTCCTCCTTCCTCCCACCTTCCTCACTTCCCTTTACTCTTAAATCACCTCCTAAGACTCACCTTCCAATCTATTCCCAACTTTCCCAACTCCTTCATAGTCTCACCTCTAGTTAATCCCATTCTTCCCCTCCTCAAGTCCCAATGTCCCAGTCCCTCCACTCTCTCTCTCTCTCTCTTCTCTCTCTCTCTCTCTCTCTCTCTATCTATCTATCTATCTATTATCTATTATCTATCTATCTTCTCTTTATCTCTCTCTCTCTCTCTCTCCCCTCGTTGCTTTTCCTTCCATGACGTTTTCCGTTTTCTCTTTTTTTTTCTGGTTTTAATTTTTTTCTTGCTCTTTACCTTCCGTTTTTAAACCTACTTCCATTTTTCTTTTCGCTTTTCATTTCCTCCTCTTTCTCGCATATTCATTTTCCACTTCGTCCATTTGATTCATTTCATTTTCTTCGCTTTTCTTCGTTTCCTTTCCTTTCACAGAAACAGGTAATTCTATACCCGCTCACACCTGACCCACAGTCACCTATAAAACATAGCCCCCACAATATATATATATATATATAGATATATATATTATATATTATATTATATATATATATATATATTATATATATCTTATATATATATATATGTACTTATATATATATATATATATATAATATATATATATCTAATATATATATATATATATAATTTCTATATATATATACTATATATATATATGTCGTGCCGGAATATGTAAAACTGGTCAATAGCAAGGAAACATCATTTAAATTGAAGTCCTTTCTAAAATTTTCTCTTAAAATTTAAAGATATAATTTTTTCCATTAATGTTGATCGTAAAAATTATAATTTTGCACCAAAAGGTACTTAGAACAACTTACCTAACCTTATTATAAAAAGAACAATTTATTTTAGCCTACCCAACTTATAAGTTTTAGATTTGTTTACAATAATTTAATACTAAACAAACACAGTGAAATATATTTTTTTCGTTAGTCAGAAAGATTTTGGCGAAATTTATTGCTTACACAAAATTTTCACTTTGCCCTATATGGCAAGTGAGCGTTTGCTATTTAAGCAAGATGGCAAGATTCTGCCTATTCGGCACGACATATATATATGCAGGACAAGCCACGGGGGAATGGAAATATTTAGCTCAAATACTTTCACACTTCTCAGTACATCATCAGGAGCTGTGCAATGTTGCAAGGGAGCAACCAAAGTAGCGTAGGTGTCACCTGCTACGGTTACCCTTAGACTGGGTTAGTGGTCGGTGCCAACCCCACCCTACCATCATCAACCTACTCCCCCAAATGAGGTAGGAGGGTTTCTGAGATGTCAAGCATGAAATTATAAGAAATAAAAAGCCGCCCTAAGGTTTTTCTAATCATTTATAACAGGTCATGTGGTTTGAAAAAGTAAGTTTCTCGTTAGATACTGTATACTTTGATTGCTATTATTCTGGGTGACCATTTCAAATAATGAAAGAAAGGAATATAATGTGCTCTTTATCCCACGTACTCAGTGTCCTCTCTCATATATCGGTCAAACAGGTAAATTTCTGGAAACCAGATTTGCCCAGCATAAATACTCAGTCAGGACAGGGCAGGAGTCGAACGCTATCTTTAACCACGTTAGTGCATGTATTCATCCACGGGGGTGGGATGCTGCCCAGATTATAGTACCAAACAGTTCTGTCATGGAAAGAAACATAATTGAATGTTCCCTCTTGAAATATAAAAGGAATACAGCATACAACTTAAATTATGGGTTATACAAGCTCGATAATTATTTAGTAGAGTCCATTGTACACAATCTTAAACAACAATGCTATACAGAATCACAGAATTGTTCATTATGCCAGGTGGGTTGATGGACTGGTGACGCCCGTCCAGTGTCTGCGCACCAAAGCTTCACACCACGTCAGTTTTGATGGTTATGTAACTCATGTAGCTGTTAATGTACCATACAGTGACAAGCTCGCAAGATAACGGGATAACTTGAGAGGTTAAAGGGTATTAGTAGAATTTAAATCACAGAAATATTATCGGATAGGCGTAGAAGATCCTCATGTATGGCATATTAACCGACACTGAGAAAAATAGTAGACAATATTTTGGCAGAGATACTTCTGAGTACATGGGTAGAACATTCGAGTACCTCAGAGCAGGACATTTAAACGGACAAAGAGCACACTGTATTCCTTTCTTTCATTATTTGAAAAGGTCACACAGAATAGCAAAGAATACAGTATCTAACGAGAAACTTATTTTTTGAAACCACATGACCTGTTATAAACGATTAGAATAAGCTTAGGGCTGGCTTTTTATTTCTTATAATTTCATACTTGACATGTCAGAAACCCTCCTACCCCCATATGGGGGAGTAGGGGGATGATGGTAGGGTGGGGGTTGGCACCAACTACTAACCCAGTCTAAGGGTAAACGTGGTCGGTGACACTTACGCTACTCTGAGACCTCTGTTCCTGATTGGGTTGCTCCCATGCAACATTGCACAGCTCCTGATGACACACTGAGAAGTGTGAAAGTACTTGTCCTAAAGATTTCCAACCCCCCCACCCCGTGGCTTGTCCTGCATAGTTAAGACCGCCCGTCTGCAATTGTTAATTAATATGTATATATATAAATATATGTATATTATATATAAGATATATATATTATATATATATATAAATATATATATAAAAATATATATATATTATATATATATGCAAATTAGATCACAGTAAGCAGGAGATTCCAGAATATGCAAAACAACCACTCTGAAAGAATAGAAAAATTCAAGCGCTTTCGTGACTAATTCACATTATCAAGGAATATGAAAGCTTCCTTGGATGCTTTACTTTCATAGTTCCTTGATAATGTGAGTAGTCACGAAGCTCTAGGAATTTCATCTATTCTTTCAGGTGGTTGTATTGCCAGAAATCTATATATATATATATATATTATATATATATATTATATATATATATATATATATATTATATATATATATATTTTATATATATATAAATATATATAAATATATAGTTAATATACATATATATTTGTATATATATATATATATATATTATATATATTTATTATATAAATATTTATATATATATTATATATATATATATATTTATATTATATATAGATTATTTATATATATGTATGTATATATATATATATATATATATAAATATATATATATATATATATATATATATATATATATATATATAATATATATATATATATATATGCAGGCTAGTAGGTTGGTAGACAGCAATCACCCAGGGAAGTTAACTACCGTCCTGCAGAAGACTGTGAACAGAACTGTAACTGGTTTGCCTGGTGGTAGGATTGCTGGATTCATTTTCTGTCTCTTAAACCACGCAAGTAACAAGGATATTCTTGCTACTCTTATTACACTTTGGTCACACTTCACAGAACACGCACATGCATATATATTATACATACATCTAGGTTTTTCTCCCTTTTTCTAAATTAGCTCTTGTTCTTCTTTATTTCTTTCTATTTGTCCATGGGGAAGTTGAAAAGAATCTTTCTCGTAGCAATGGTGTCGTATGAGGCGGACTCAAATGCCGGGAGTTCAATGGGCTAGTAATCCCTTCTCCTTGTAGACATTTACTAAAAAAAGAAGAAGAAAAAACTTTATAAAACTGGGATGCTTAAATGTGCGTGGATGTAGTGCGGATGACAAGAAACAGATGATTGCTGATGTTATGAATGAAAAGAAGTTGGAATGTTCCTGGCCCTAAGGCGAAAAAAGCTGAAGGGGATGGGGGTTTCAGTGGGGGGAAATAAATGGATTAAATCTGGAGTATCTGAGTGAGTAGGGCCCAATGGAAGGGGTAGCAGTAATGTTGAATGATCAGTTATTGAAGGAGAAAAGAGAATATGAATGTGTAAATTCAAGAAATTATGGTGGATTAAAGTAAAGGTTGGATGCGAGAAGTGGTCATATAAAGCGTGTATGTACTGGGAGAAGAGAGGAATGCAGAGGAGAAGAGAGAGATTTTGGGAGATGTTAAGTGAATGTATAAAAGCCTTTGCACCAAGTGAGAGAGTTAATTGTGGTAGGGGGACCTGAATGCTAAAGTAGGAGAAAACTTTTTAGAGAGGGTGTGGTAGGTAAGTTTGGGGTGGCCAGTGTAAATGATATGGGAGCCCTTTGATTGAACTTTATCTAGAAGCCCCAGATGCTTGCTCCGGCAACTCCTCGGGTTTAATCCATTTACATTCCTGAGTCCTATCTACCAATGTGATTCTCAACTTCTCTTATCAGTTCTCAACCGATCGCCCCACCGATGTAGATATATCCTAATAGCGGCACGCTACACCAAGCCCGCCACTAAGGAACCCACTGTCCTAGCCGGCAGACCAATGTGCCTCATCGTAGTTCTGTCTCGGCAATATGCCTATTGGCTAGATAAAAGATGTTGAGTAGACTCAGGATGTACAGTTTTAGAGGCCCGCCACAGTTTCTCAGATCACTTTCTAGTTGTAGCTACACTGAGAGTTAAAAGGTTAGATGGGATAAAGGGAGTAGAAGCATCAGGGAAAGAGAGAGGTGAAGGTTTATAAACTAAAAAGGATAGATGGGCTAAGAGAGCATGGCAAATGGGGTTCGAAGAGGTATGGGGTAGGTTTAAAATGTGTGTAGAGTGTTCAGGAGAAGTTTGTATTACATGGAAAGTGGAGTGCGGGAGGGGTGAGGAGCGATAGGTGGAATGATGATGTAAAGAGAGTGTAAGGGAGAAAAGTTAGCATATGAGAAGTTTTTACAAAGTAGAAGTGATTCAAGGAGGGAAGAGTATATGGAGAAAAAGAGAGAGGTTACAGAGTGGTGAAACAATGTAAAGAGAGCAAATGTAGAGAGTGGGTGAGACATTATCAACAAATTTTTTGTTTGAAAATTAGAAAAAGTTTTGGAGTAGTAGTAAGATTAACAAGTTAAAGGAAAGCTAGAGGAACAATGGATTTGCGTCAGTTAAGATAGGAGAGGAGGTTATTAAATGGAGAGTTAGAGGTATTGGGAGATGGAGGATTATTTTGAGGAATTGTTAAATGTTGATGAAGATAGGGAAGCTGTGATTCGTGTATAGGACAGGAGGATTAAAATCTGTTGGAGTGAGGAAGAGCCAGTTGTGAGTGTGGGGGAAGTTCGTGAGGCAGGTAGGTTAAATGAAAGGGGGTAAGGCAGCCGGGAGTGATGGGAAAAAGATAAAAATGTTAAAGCAGGTGGGGATATGTTTTGGAGTGGTTGGTGAATTATTTAATAAATGTATAAAAGGGGGTAAGGTACTAGAGATTGGCAGAGAGCATGCAAAGGGGGTAAAAGAGAGTGCAAAAATTTAGGTGGATAAGTCTGCTGGTTCCTGGTAAATTTTTGGTAGAGTTTTTTTAAAAGAAAAAAGAGTAAGAGGAGAATAGGATTGCAGATGAAAAAGGGAGGCTTTGGGAAAAGGAAGGGGGTGTGTGGCCCAGGTGTTTCAGTGAAACAATAAGTGAACAGTATTTAGATAAGGTAAAGGGGTCTTTGTGTCATTTATGGTTTTGGGAAAAAGGGGCGTATGACAGGGTGGATAGGGGGGCAATGTGGCAGATGTTGCAAGTTTTTATGTTGTAGGGGTATTTTTCTAAAAGCGTGAAGGTTTTTAGGGGTTTAGTGAGGCTCAAGTTAGAGTATGTAGGAAAGGGGAAAAAATTATTTCCAGTAAAAGTGGGCCCTTAGACAAGGATGTGTGATGTCCCCGGGTTTTTTAAATTATTTATGATGGGGTTGTAAGAGAAATAAATGCGAGGGTCTTGGAAAGAGGGTGGAGTTAAAAGATAAAGAATCACACATAAGTGGGAGTTGTCACAGTTGCTCTTTGTGATGACATGTGTTTTGGGGAGATTCTAAAAGGAATTTGCAGAGTTGGGGATGAATTGGTAGGGTGTGAAAAAAGAAGAAAATTAAAAGTGAAAAAGGGAAAGAGAAAGGTTTATGGGATAAAAAAAATATTAGTGATGAAAGATTAAATTCAGATTGGAGGGAGGAGTTGGAGGGGGGTAAATGTATTCAGTATTTGGGGGGGGACTGTCAGCGGATGGGTCTTGAAAGATGAGGGGGAATCATAGAATTGATGGGGGGAAAAGAGTGGTTGTGCATTAGGAGTCTGTGGAGAAAAAGAACGTTGCCCCTTGGAGGCAAAGAGGGGAATGTTAGAGATAGTTTTCCCAAAAACCCTCTTATATGGGGTGAAGAGGGGTGATGAATGTTGCGCGGGAAAAGGCTGGAGGCAGTGGGTGTATGTCTGAGGGCAATGTGTGGTGTGAAATAAAATGCGGGAAAATTTCTTTGTTTGGAGTTAGGAGGGGTGCGGGTTTTCCAAAACTGTTGTCCGAGGGTGAGGAAGGGTTTTTGGGAGGGGGTTGGGACATGTAGAGAGAATGGAGCGAAACAGAATGACTTCAAGAGTGTTAGTCTGTAGGGGAAAGGAAGGCGGGGTAGGGGTGGGCCTAGGAAGGTTGGGAGAGGGGGGTAAAGGGGGTTTTGGGGTGTGGAGGAGCTTGGACTTCCAGCAGGTATGCGTGAGGTGTTTGATGGGGGTTTGAATGGAGAAAAAATGGTTTTTAATACTTGAGGCTTTTGGGGTGGGGGAGCAAAGTAACATTTATAAAGGGGGTTTTCGGGGAAAACCGGCGGCCGGACTTGAGCCCGGGAGATGGGAAGTACAGTGCCTGCATTGAAGGAGGGGTGTAATGTTGCATTTTTAAAAATTTTGTGAAAAGCACCCTTCTGGCAAGACAGTGAGGATGAATGATGGTGAAATTTTTCTTTTTCGGGCCACCTCCCTCGGTGGGAATGGGCCCGTGTGATAAAAAAAAAAAAATTATTTATTATAAATAAAAATATATATAATTAATATTATTATATTTTTTTATATATATATTATATTATTTATGCAAAAAACCACTGTAAATGAAAGAAAAGTTTATGCGATTTGTGACTACTCACATTATAAGGGAAAACAAGAAAAAAAGCCGAGGAAGGTATAAAAGGGGGTAGCCCACACTCACTTCGATCCCACAAAAACAAAAACCCCTGACACGAGAAGCAGGCCCGCCGGCCCCGAACTAGAAGGTCCTTCATAAACCCACCAAAAACTTTCTACTCAAGAAATAAGAAATTTAAAAAAAAAATTATTTGTCCAATGTATTATTAAATTTTCCCAAATTCTATTAAAAAAAAAAATGTTTTAATTTATATTTAAAACCCAAAAGGAAAAATTCCTATTTTTTGTCAAAAAATGCTTTTTATGAAACAAGATTCAATTTGAAGAAATTTAGCACTTTTGCAACAATGGGAATTTTTATTGAAGAAAACGTTTTGCCACAAGTGTCGGTTTTCAAAAACCCTTCATCACATCTGTCAGCACTGCAACATCATGGGATCTTTGGTACAAAGACTTCAAACGCTTGCCCCCCCTTTTGGGGGAAAACCCACTTACCTAGTGGGGGTCCCATGCGATCCCGCCCCCTTTGCTTGGATCATCCACCCAAGTTTAAGCCCCCTCTCTGGCCCCTTTGCTGCCTTCCTACAAGAGGAGGTTGAAAAATTTAAACGGTTGAGGGACTGATTTCCCCAAAATTTACTTCCTTACCCATTTCTACTTTGTATTGGACTGATGAAGCCATGTGTGGGAAACGTTTTTCAATAAAGATTCCCCTGTGTTGCATATGTTCTCAATTCTTAAAATTTTCGGTTTTCAAAAACCCTTAAACACATCTGTCAGAACTTAACATCGGGATCTTGGTACAAAGACTTTAACGCTTGCCCAACCTTTGGGGACGCCCCCCTTACCAAAATGGCAGGTCCACTGTGATGCCTCTTCCCGTTGGACTCATTCACCCAAGTATATAAGCACCTCGGCCCTGTGCGCATTCCTCAAGAGTGTTGGACTGAACACATCGAAATTTCCCGGGTTTAGGGATGATTACCTCAAAACTTCTTCTTCCTTCCCATTTTACTTTGTATTGGATGATGAAGCCACTGTGTGGGAAAGTTTCTTCAATAAAATTCCCCTGTGTTGATAATGTTCTCAATTTTCAATTTTGGGTTTTCAAAACCCTTACACATCTTCAGAACTGCAACATCAGGGGTCTTGGACAAAGCTTCAACGCTTGCCCAAACCTTTGGGCGAGACCCACTTACACTAGTGGCAGGTCCCACTGTGATCCCCTCTTCCTGCTTGGGGCTTAAACTCACCCAAGTTATGCCACCTCTTGGCCCCGTGTGCACTTCCCCAAGTGGGTTGGATGAAACATCGATTCCGGTTGAGGGCTGATTTCCTCAAACTTCTCTCTCCCTTCCCCTTTTTTTACTTTGTATTGACTGTTAAGCCTGGTGGGAAACGTTTCTTTAAAATTTAAAGTTCCCATGTTTTGCAAAAGGTCTCAATTTTAATTGTCGGTTTTCAAAAAACCATTTTTTACACTGAGACACGCAAATCATGGGATTTGGTACAAAGCTTAACGCTTGCCCAAACCTTTTTGGGGACGACCTACTTCAAGTGGAGGGCCCCCCTGTGACCGCCTCTTCCCGCTTGGGCTATCTCACCCAATTTTATAAACCACCTCTCTGGCCCCGGGTGCATTCCCAAGAGTGATGGACTGAACACATCGATTTTCCCGGTTAGGGGTGAAATTTCCCCAAACTTCTCTTCCTTACCATTTCTATTTGTATTGGATGATGAAGCCACTGTGTGGCGGGGAAAGTTTCTTCAATAAAAATTCCCATGGTTGCAAAGTGTCTAATTCTTCAACTTTTCGGTTTTCAAAAACCCTTCATTCACAAAATTCAATTATTTTGTCGACCCCTGGACTTGCTTGATTTACTTTCTCAACTTTTTTGAAAAAAATTGGATTAAAATTCTTACATGAATAAAAACTTGGAATCTTGTTTTATTCTAATCTATATTTATTTGTTTTAATCTTAGTTCGAGTTTTTTCCTTTTGAATAAATTGGGAATTGTAATTCAATGTTCAAAAACATTCCCAATTGCCCCCAAAGATTCTTTTTCTTATGATCCTTAAAAACAATAAAAATTTGATTAATGGAAAAATTTTAAAGAAAAATTTTGGAAAGGAAAATGATTCCCCCCCCCAAAAAATGAATTTTTTTTTATGATATAAACCTATTTTAACTTAAAAAATCCCCATTTCCCTTAAAGCAATTTAATAAAAAAATTAAAAAAATTCTATAAGAGGAAAATGAATTGTTAAAAAATTTACCCATAATATCTTTTATCTTACATTTGCTAAAAAACAACAAACAGGGGGTTTTATAAAACCAATTATTACTTAAAAGGAAAGTTTATAAAATTTTTCCAAAGGCTTTTATTTTGAGCCCGGTTGGGAAAAATTTCTAACTTTAAATTTAAAAAAACATATTTTTAGTTTAAAATTAATTTGACGATTAAAAATTTTTAAAATGGTTAGTTTTGATTTTTCCTGTTGTTTGAGAAAATTCTGTTTTTAGATTTATTAAATTTCTTATCTGAAGAACTCGTTTTTTTTTTATGATTTGCCATTGCAGTTCCCTATCTTTTTAAATTTTTTAAAATTTGCTTGTTGATGAAAATTGTTTTAATGATAATTTTTTCACTCAGAAGTTTGGTATGGAATGGGAAATCCTCTTTCACCTGTTCTTGTAACCCCTTACTGGAAATTTTTTTAAACAAGGCCCTTAACACAATCCTCCCTAAAAAGAGTAAATGGTTCAGTATGTTGAGTTTTTGTGTCTTTTGCCCAAAAAAAGTAATTACACTTTTTCCTTGGAAAAATTTAAAAAGCTTTGCCCCTCTTTAAAATTTTTGTGTTGAATTTCAAGAAAATAACTAATTGCCTTTTCTAGATGTTTTAATTATTAAGGGTAATAATGAATTCAAATTTAAGATTTACAGAAAACCTACAAATAACTGTTCCTTTGTCCACTATTATTCTTCCCATCTAGATAGAGTTAAACTGTCTGTTTTCTCATCAATGTTTTTGAGAGCTTTACGAATCTGAAGTGCAGAGTTCATAGATGAGGAAATATCCAAAATTTATGAAATAGGTAATGATTTGAAATACCCAAGAAATGTAATTGATAAATCTTTTAAAGTTGCTACAAATACTTTTTACAATCCAAAAAGGGACAACCAGCCTTATTCAACTAAAAATATGTTGGTTCTCCCTTACCACGAAAACTTGGTTGATATGCCTTCTCTTCTTAAGACTTTTAATGTTAAAGTTGTATTGAAAAATCTTGATAGTGTAAAAAAACTTTTGATAAAGAATTCTCCCCCAAAATGCTGATGGATGTGTCTATAAGATTCCTTGTAAAATTTGCGATAAAATTTACGGTCAAAATGGTAAAAATCTCGAACTAAGATTAAAGCAACATAAATATAGCATTAGAACTGGACAAGATTCCAATGCTCTATTTATTCATGTAAGAGATTTTAACCATCCAATTGATTTTCAAAAAGTTGAGAAAGTAGTATCAAGCAAGTCAATGGTCGACAGGAATATAATTGAATCTTCTTTCATGAAAAGCAGTTTTGACAATAATATAAATATTTCCTTTGGTTTATATAAATTAGATCCATTTATAATTAATAGAATTTGGGAAGAAATTAATAATTCAATAAACAAATAATAATTTTTTAAGTTTCTTATTTCTTGGGTAGAATAGTTTGTTGGTGGGTTGTGTGAAGGACCTGTCTAGTTCGGCTGGCGGGCCTGCTGTCTCGCGTCTGGTGCTTCTTTGTTGTGGGATCTGATAGTGAAGTGTGGGCTACCCCTTTATATACCTTTCTTTGATGCTTTACTTTCATTGTTCCTTGATAATGTGAGTAGTCAAGAAAGCGCTTGGAACTTGTCTTTTCTTTCACAGTGGTTGTTTTTTATATTCTGAAATCACCTGTTTACTGTGTTCTTATTGCATTATATATATATATATATATATATATATATATATATATTATATATATATATATATATATATATATATATATATATATATATATATATTTATATATATATTGTTATTAAAAATATATATATATAATATATATATATATATATATATAATATTATATATATATATATATATATATATATATATATATATTATATATATATATATACAAGGAGAATAGAAGCATCAGGGAAGAGAGAGGTGAAGGTTTATAAACTAAAGAGGAGGCAGTTAGGGTAAGATATAAACAGCTATTGGAGGATAGATGGGCTAATGAGAGCATAGGCAATGGGTCGAAGAGGTATGGGTAGGTTTAAAAATGTAGTGTTAGAGTGTTCAGCAGAAGTTTGTGGTTACAGGAAAGCGGGTGCAGGAGGGAAGAGGAGCGATTGGTGGAATGATGATGTAAAGAGAGTAGTAAGGGAGAAAATGTTAGCATATGAGAAGTTTTTACAAAGTAGAAGTGATGCAAGGAGGGAAGAGTATATGGAGAAAAAGAGAGAGGTTAAGAGAGTGGTGAAGCAATGTAAAAAGAGAGCAAATGAGAGAGTGGGTGAGATGTTTTCAACAAATTTTGTTGAAAATAAGAAAAAGTTTTGGAGTGAGATTAAACAAGTTAAGAAAGCCTAGAGAACAAATGGATTTGTCAGTTAAAAATAGGAGAGGAGAGTTATTAAATGGAGAGTTAGAGGTATTGGGAAGATGGAGGGAATATTTTGAGGAATTGTTAAATGTTGATGAAGATAGGGAAGCTGTGATTTCGTGTATAGGGCAAGGAGCAATAACATCTTGTAGGAGTGAGGAAGAGCCAGTTGTGAGTGTGGGGGAAGTTCGTGAGGCAGTAGGTAAAATAAAAGGGGTAAGGGAGCCGGGATTGATGGGATAAAGATAGAAATGTTAAAAGCAGGTGGGGATATAGTTTTGGAGTGGTTGGTGCAATTATTTAATAAATGTATGGAAGAGGGTAAGGTACCTAGGGATTGGCAGAGAGCATGCATAGTTCCTTTGTATAAAGGCAAAAGGGGATAAAAGAGAGTGCAAAAATTATAGGGGATAAGTCTGTTGAGTGTACTGGTAAAGTGTATGGTAGAGTTATAATTGAAAGAATTAGAGTAAGACGGAGAATAGGATAGCAGATGAACAAGGAGGCTTTAGGAAAGGTAGGGGGTGTGTGGACCAGTGTTTACAGTGAAACATATAAGTGAACAGTATTTAGATAAGGCTAAAGAGGTCTTTGTGGCATTTATGGATTTGGAAAAGGCGTATGACAGGGTGGATAGGGGCAATGTGGCAGATGTTGCAAGTGTATGGTGTAGGAGGTAGGTTACTGAAGCAGTGAAGAGTTTTACGAGGATAGTGAGGCTCAAGTTAGAGTATGTAGGAAAGAGGAAAATTTTTTCCCAGTAAAAGTAGGCCTTAGACAAGGATGTGTGATGTCACCGTGGTTGTTTAATATATTTATAGATGGGGTTGTAAGAGAAGTAAATGCGAGGGTCTTGGCAAGAGGCGTGGAGTTAAAAGATAAAGAATCACACACAAAGTGGGAGTTGTCACAGCTGCTCTTTGCTGATGACACTGTGCTCTGGGAGATTCTGAAGAGAAGCTGCAGAGATTGGTGGATGAATTTGGTAGGGTGTGCAAAAGAAGAAAATTAAAGGTGAATACAGGAAAGAGTAAGGTTATGAGGATAACAAAAAGATTAGGTGATGAAAGATTGAATATCAGATTGGAGGGAGAGAGTATGGAGGAGGTGAACGTATTCAGATATTTGGGAGTGGACGTGTCAGCGGATGGGTCTATGAAAGATGAGGTGAATCATAGAATTCATGAGGGAAAAAGTGTGAGTGGTGCACTTAGGAGTCTGTGGAGACAAAGAACTTTGTCCTTGGAGGCAAAGAGGGGAATGTATGAGAGTATAGTTTTACCAACGCTCTTATATGGGTGTGAAGCGTGGGTGATGTATGTTGCAGCGAGGAGAAAGGCTGGAAGCAGTGGAGATGTCATGTCTGAGGGCAATGTGTGGTGTGAATATAATGCAGAGAATTCGTAGTTTGGAAGTTAGGAGGAGGTGCGGGATTACCAAAACTGTTGTCCAGAGGGCTGGGGAAGGGTTGTTGAGGTGGTTCGGACATGTAGAGAGAATGGAGCGAAACAGAATGACTTCAAGAGTGTATCAGTCTGTAGTGGAAGGAAGGTGGGGTAGGGGTCGGCCTAGGAAGGGTTGGAGGGGGGGGTTTAAAGGAGGTTTTGTGTGCGAGGGGCTTGGACTTCCAGCAGGCATTGCGTGAGCGTGTTTGATAGGATTTGAATGGAGACAAAGGGTTTTTTAATACTTGACGTGCTGTTGGAGTGTGAGCAAAGTAACATTTATGAAGGATCAGGGAAACCGGCTGGCCGGACTTGAGTCCTGGAGATGGGAAGTACAGTGCCTGCACTTTTTGAAGGAGGGGTGTTAATGTTTGCAGTTTAAAACTGTAGTGTAAAGCACCCTTCTGGAAAGGGACAGTGATGGAGTGAATGATGGTGAAAGTTTTTCTTTTTCGGGCCACCCTGCCTTGGTGGGAATCGGCCAGTGTGATAATAAAATAATAATATAATATTTATATATATATATATATATATATTTATATATATATAATATATATATATATATATTATATATATATATATATAAATATAAAAATAAAATATATATATTATATATATATATATATAAATATATATATATATTATATATATATATATATATATATATATATATATATATAGGGAGGTACCACCTCTAGAACTGTCGTAGGGACCCTCATCCCAGAGAAAGAATAAACTTGCTTCAGGGAAAACTCAATATTCTCCCTGAACCCGTTTTAGAATTTTCTCCTACCACCCTCTATATTATATATATATATTTTATTTAAAGACAAAATACATTGACAGAACATTCACAAAACTTCGATACAAATTTAAAACAACATAGGTAACTCAGAGCTACATCTCGAATACTTCGTCCAGCTCCCCGGCGGTGGGCCACGTGCCCAGAATGCTGCAGGCATTTCCTCTCTGGATCGCAACACTGAGACTCTGGAAGAGGAAGCTGGTCGCCCTTGTGTCCTTTGTTTCTATGATGAGCTTTTAAACCCAGCTCTATTAGGAACTTTAGGCACACTTGCCCAGCTCCAAGGGTCTCTG
>NC_069401.1:116097902-116112902 GCF_026875155.1 Cherax quadricarinatus | reverse complement strand
TTAGTTCCATAGTATGAAACATTGTTTCATACTATGGAACAATGCTCTTCTCCAGACTGAGGGACTGACCACCTCAAAACTTTAAGGGTGATGGACTGATTACATCGTCTTCAAGTATCTTTTGCTTCTATCAACTTTTCTGTACTCGACTGAAGAAGCCTACTGTGTAGGCGAAACGTTTCGAAATAAAGATACCTAACTGTTGCATATGTGTCTTACCTAACAACCTGTCGGTATTTTATACCATTTTAATGTTCAATTATATTCCTGTCGACCATGGACTTGATACTTCTTTCTCAACTTTTTGAAAATCAATTGGATGGTTAAAATCTCTTACATGAATAAATAGAGCATTGGAATCTTGTCCAGTTCTAATGCTATATTTATGTTGTTTTAATCTTAGTTCGAGATTTTTACCAGTTTGACCGTAATAAACTTTATCGCAAATTTTACAAGGAATCTTATAGGCACATCCCTCAGCATTTTGGGGGGAATTCTTTATCAAAAGTTTTTTTTACTGTATCAAGATTTTTGAATACAACTTTAATATTAAAAGTCTTAAGAAGAGAAGGCATATCAACCAAGTTATCATGGTAAGGGAGAACCAACATATTTTTAGTTGAATAAGGCAGGTTGTCCCTTTTTGGATTGTAAAAAGTATTTGTAGCAACTTTAAAAGATTTATCAATTACATTTCTTGGATATTTTAAATCATTACCTATTTCATAAATTTTGGATATTTCCTCATCTATGAACTCAGGACTACAAATTCGTAAAGCTCTCAAAAACATTGATGAGAAAACAGACAGAGCTAAATGGTTCAGATATGTTGATGATATTTTGTGTCTTATGCCCAAAAATGTAGATATACACCATTTCCTTGGAAAATTAAATAGCTTAGCCCATTCTATAAACTTTGCTGCTGAGTTTGAAGAAAATAACTCATTGCCTTTTCTAGATGTTTTAATTATTAAGGGTAATAATGAATTCAAATTTAAAATTTACAGAAAACCTACAAATAACTGTTCCTATGTCCACTATTATTCCTCGCATCAAGATAGAGTCAAACTGTCTGTTTTCTCATCAATGTTTTTGAGAGCTTTACGAATTTGTAGTCCTGAGTTCATAGATGAGGAAATATCCAAAATTTATGAAATAGGTAATGATTTAAAATACCCAAGAAATGTAATTGATAAATCTTTTAAAGTTGCTACAAATACTTTTTACAATCCAAAAAGGGACAACCAGCCTTATTCAACTAAAAATATGTTGGTTCTCCCTACCATGAAAACTTGGTTGATATGCCTTCTCTTTTTAAGACTTTTAATATTAAAGTTGTATTCAAAAATCTTGATACAGTAAAAAAACTTTTGAAAAAGAATTCTCACCAAAATGCTGATGGATGTGTCTATAAGATTTCTTGTAAAATTTGCGATAAAGTTTATTACGGTCAAACTGGTAAAAATCTCGAACTAAGATTAAAACAACATAAATATAGCATTAGAACTGGACAAGATTCCAATGCTCTATTTATTCATGTAAGAGATTTTAACCATCCAATTGATTTTCAAAAAGTTGAGAAAGTAGTATCAAGCAAGTCCATGGTCGACAGGAATATAATTGAATCTTGTTTCATAAAAAGCAGTTTTGACAATAATATGAATATTTCCTTTGGTTTATATAAATTAGATCCATTTATAATTAATAGAATTTGGGAAGAATTTAATAATACACTGGACAAATAATAATTTTTAAATTTTCTTGGGTAGAATAGTTTGTGGGTGAGTTATGCAAAAGACCTATCCAGTTGGGTCGGCGCGCGACAGGTGTTTAACCATTGTGGGATCTGATAGTGAGGTGTTGGCCAGACCCCTTATATAGCTTCCTTGGATGCTTTGCTTTCATAGTTCCTTGATAATGTGAGTAGTCACGAAAGCGCTTGGAATTTCTCTATTCTTTCAGAGTGGTTGTTTTGCATATACATACATATATATATATATATAATATATATATATATATATATATATATATATATATATATATATATATATATATATAATATATATATATATATATATATATATATATATTATATGTCGTGCCGAATAGGCAGAACTTGCGATCTTGGCTTAAATAGCAACGCTCATCTTGCCATATAGGACAAGTGAAAATTTGTGTATGCAATAATTTCGCCAAAATCATTCTGAACCTAACGAAAAAAATATATTTCACTGTTTTTGTTTAGTATTAAATTATTGTAAACAAATCTAAAATATATTTAGTTGGGTTAGGTTAAAATAAATTGCTCTTGTTATAATAAGGTTAGGTAAGTTTTCTAAGATTCTTTTGGTACAAATTTAAAAATTTTTACATTAACAGTAATGAAAAAAATATATCTGTAAACGTATAAGAGAAAATTTTAGAAAGGACTTAATTTTAAATGAGTTCTTGCTAATTGACCAGTTTTACATATTCGCCACTACATATATATATATATATATATATATATAATATATATATATATATATATATATATATATATTAATATATACATACATATATATACATATATATATATATATATATATATATATATATATATATATATATATATATATATATATATATATATATATATATATATATATATATATATAAATATACATAAATATATATATATATATATATATATATATATATATATATATATATATATATATATATATATATATATATATATATATATATATAAAATATATATATATATGGGAACATTGAAAAAATAAAAATTTTGAAGATACAAGCTGCACTTTTCAATCATTATTTGTATGGTCACAACAAACTTTTGTGTAGATTTTCAGACCATTTCATGCCCATTTACCCTGCATTATTACGATCAATTTTTCGTCAACTTATACATCATTGAAAGCAATTAGTTACAATGTATTGGTTGTCAGGATAATAATCAAGTGTGCTTGGTTTATATCATTATTATCGTGAAGATTGTTAATAAAACATTAATACAAGCTACATCTTTCAGTCTTAATCAAAATCTAACCTGGAAAACATCAGCACCATACCAAGTCAGCATAGTTCTCCTGTTAATATCACAATCACAAATTTACATGTAGGATGAAACTGAAACACGCTGCCTCTGATTCCTCAGCCTTCAATTAGAAATAATTTATCTAACTTATATTTTTGACACCCTAAGTAAATTTAATCTTTTTACTCGATACAAATAATTGTAATATTCACTACTACTCTACAACTTATGATCACTATAAAACTAACCAACGTATGTCAATTCCTTACATACTACACGACTTATCATACTAACTAAACAGGCAACAGGCTTCCAATATACTACTAACTAACTTAAGTAATCACTACTACTACACAACTTATGTCACTACTATACTCACAACTTATATCACTACTACTACTACAACTATGTCACTACTACTACTACAACTTATATCACTACTACTACTACAAACTTATGTCACTACTAACTATAATTACTATCATTACTATATTAACTTATATCATTACTACTATTACAACTGTATATTCACTACTACTACTACAACTTATGTCACTCTACTATACTACAACTTATGTCACTACTACTACTACAACTTATATCATATACTACTACAACTTATGATCATTACTACTACAACTTATATCACTACTACTACAACATTATCACTACTACTACTACAACTTATATCACTACTACTATTACAACTTATATCACTACTACTACTACAACTTATGTCACTACTACTACTATAACTTATATCACTACTACTACTACAACTTATATCCACTAAAATCTACTACTACAACTTATATCACTACTACTACTACAACTTATATCACTACTACTACTACAACTTATATCATTACTACTATTACAACTTATATCATTACTACTATTACAACTTATATCATTACTACTACTACAACTTATTCACTACTACTACTACAACTTATATCATTACTACTACTAACAAACTTATATCATTACTACTACAACTATATCACTACTACTACTACAACTTATATCACTACTACTACTACAACTTATATCACTACTACTACTAACAACTTATATCACTACTACTACTACAACTTATATCACTACTACTACAACTTATATCACTACTACTACTACAACTTATGTCACTACTACTACTACAACTTATGTCACTACTACTACTACAACTTATATCACTACTACTACAACTTATATCACTACTACTACAACTTATATCACTACTACTACTACAACTTATGTCACTACTACTACTACAACTTATATCACTACTACTTACAACTTATATCACTACTACTAACAACTTATATCACTACTACTACTACAACTTATATCACTACTACTACAACTTATATCACTACTACTAATTTATATCACTACTACTACTACAACTTATGTCACTACTACTACTACAAACTTATATCACCACTACTACAACTTATATCACTACTACTACAACTTATATCACTACTACTACAACTTATGTCACTACTACTACTACAACTTATATCACTACTACTACATCTTATATCACTACTACTACAATCTTATATCACTACTACTACTACAACTTATCACCACTACTACACAACTTAATCACTACTACTACATCTTATATCACTACTACTACTACAACTTATGTCACTACTACTACTACAACTTATATCACCACTACTACAACTTATATCACTACTATACTACAACTTATATCACTACTACTACAACTTATATCACTACTACTACTACAACTTATATCACTACTACTACAACTTATATCACTACTACTACAACTTATATCACCACTACTACAACTTATATCACTACTACTACAACTTATATCACTACTACTACAACTTATATCACTACTACTACTACATCTTATATCACTACTACTACTACAACTTATATCACTACTACTACAACTTATGTCACTACTACTACTACAACTTATGTCACTACTACTACATCTTATATCACTACTACTACTACAACTTATATCACTACTACTACATCTTATATCACTACTACTACTACACTATATCACTACTACTACATCTTATATCCTACTACTACTACAACTTATATCACTACTACTACAACTTATGTCACTACTACTACTACAACTTATATCACTACTACTACATCTTATATCACTACTACTACTACAACTTATATCACCACTACTACAACTTATATCACTACTACTACAACTTATATCACTACTACTACTACAACTTATATCACTACTACTACAACTTATATCACTACTACTACAACTTATATCACTACTACTACAACTTATATCACTACTACTACAACTTATATCACTACTACTACAACTTATATCACTACTACTACTACAACTTATATCACTACTTCTACTACAACTTATATCACTTATTACTATACAACATTATATCACTACTACTACTACAACTATGTCACTAACTACTACTACAACTTATTTCACTCATACTACTACAACAACTTATATCATTACTACTAACAACTTATCACTACTACTGCAACTTATATCACTACTACTACTAACAACTTAATCATTACAATCACTACCTATACAACTTTATCACTACTACTACTACAACTTATGTCACTACTACTACTACAACTTATATCATTACTACTACAACTTATATCACTACTACTGCAACTTATATCACTACTACTACTACAACTTATATCATTACTACTACTACAACTTATATCACTACTACTACTACAACTTATATCATTACTACTATTACAACTTATATCACTACTACTACTACAGCTTATGTCACTACTACTACTATAACTTATATCACTACTACTACTACAACTTATGTCACTACTACTACTACAACTTATATCACTACTACTACTACAACTTATATCATTAACACTATTACAACTTATATCATTACTACAACTACAACTTATGTCACTACTACTACTACAACTTATATCACTACTACTACTACAACTTATGTCACTACTACTACTACAACTTATATCATTACTACTACAACTTATATCACTACTACTACTACAACTTACATCATTACTACTACAACTTATATCACTACTACTACAACTTATATCACTACTACTACTACAACTTATATCACTACTACTAACTACAACTATATCACTACTACTACAACTTATATCACTACTACTACAACTTATGTCACTACTACTACTACAACTTATATCACTACTACTACAACTTATATCACTATTACTATTACAACTTATGTCACTACTACTACTACAACTTATATCATTACTACTACTACAACTTATATCATTACTACTACAACTTATATCACTACTACTACAACTTATATCACTATTACTATTACAACTTATGTCACTACTACTACTACAACTTATATCACTACTACTACTACAACTTACATCATTACTACTACAACTTATATCACTACTACTACAACTTATATCACTACTACTACTACAACTTACATCATTACTACTACAACTTATATCACTACTACTACAACTTATATCATTACTACTACTACAACTTATATCATTACTACTACAACTTATATCACTACTACTACTACAACTTACATCATTACTACTACAACTTATATCACTACTACTACAACTTATATCACTACTACTACTACAACTTATGTCACTACTACTACAACTTATATCACTACTACTACTACAACTTATATCACTACTACTACAACTTATATCACTACTACTACAACTTATATCACTACTACTACAACTTATATCACTACTACTACAACTTATATCACTACTACTACAACTTATATCACTACTACTACAACTTATATCACTACTTCTACTACAACTTATATCACTATTACTATTACAACTTATATCACTACTACTACTACAACTTATATCACTATTACTATTACAACTTATATCACTACTACTAATACAACTTATATCACTACTACTATTACAACTTATATCACTACTACTATTACAACTTATATCACTACTACTATTACAACTTATATCACTACTACTACTACTACAACTTATATCACTACTACTACTACAACTTATATCACTACTACAACTTATATCACTACTACTACTACTACAACTTATATCACTACTACTACTACCACTAGTATTACACCTCACTCTAAGTCTACATATACCCTCTGTGTCCATGTATTGTTTGTAACGGCTTGATAAAGCTCCTGGAGAGCGAAACGTTGCCACAATAAAATGTCACATTAGTTGCACTTGTGTTCTTTTACTTTACATGTTGTCGGTAATTCTACCAAAATTTATACTTCTAGATATGAAGCCAAGGATTCTGTTAGCTTTATTGAGAACACTAATGCACTGTTGTTTTGGTTTTAGATTACTGCTACCAGAATTCCTAAATCCTTTTTGCAATCAGTAATTTTAAGATCTACATTATTTAGTTTATATGTGGCATGGTTATTTTCTTATCCAACATTTAAAACTTTGCATTTCTCTATATTAAATTGCATTTGCCACTTCCCCGACCACTGCATCAGTCTATTGAAATCATCCTGGAGTGTTCTAATGTCCTTATTAGAATGAATTGGACGGCCTATTTTGGTATCATCAGCAAATTTGCCTATATTGCTATTTATTCCCTCATCTATGCCGTTTATGTAAATTGTGAACAACAAGGGGTCCAACACTGACCCCTGAGGAACACCGCTTGTGACGTGCCCCCATTCTGATTTCTCCCCATTTATGCTAACTCTGCTGCCTATTTGTCAACCATACCTCTACCCAGGAAAATTTTTTTAATCATATTCCGTGTGCCTTAAGTTTCCTCAATAGCCTCTGATGTGGAACTCAATCGAAAGCCTTACTGAAGTCCATATACACAATATCATATAAGAACATAAGAACATAAGAACATAAGAACGAAGGAACACTGCAGAAGGCCTACTGGCCCATGCGAGGCAGGTCCAAGTCCCTACCGGCTTAAGCCAATGCACCCAACCTAGTCAGGTCAGGTCACATTGACTTAAGGGAGGAACACGGCAACCGACCTGTTAGCACAAGCTATCAGGTCCAACTCACACCCACCCACATCTACTCATGTATTTATCCAACCTATTTTTAAAGCTACACAACGTTCTGGCCTCTATAACGGTACTTGGGAGTTTGTTCCACTCATCCACAACTCTATTACCAAACCAGTACTTTCCTATATCCCTCCTGAATCTGAATTTTTTCCAACTTAAAACCATTGCTGCGAGTCCTGTCTAGGCTAGATATTTTCAGCACACTATTTACATCCCCTTTATTTATTCCTGTCTTCCACTTATAAACCTCAATCATATCCCCCCTAATTCTACGTCTTTCTAGAGAGTGCAGTTTTCAGGGCCCTTAGTCTATCCTCATAGGGAAGGTTTCTGATACATGGGATCATCTTTGTCATCCTCCTTGTACATTTTCCAGAGAATTTATATCCATTCTGTAATACGGTGACCAAAACTGTGCAGCATAATCTAAATGAGGCCTAACCAAGGATGTATAGAGTTGAAGAACAACCTGAGGACTCCTATTATTTATGCTTCTTGATATGAAGCCAAGATTCTATTAGCTTTATTGCGAACACTTATGCACTGTTGTCTTGGTTTCAGATTACTGCTAACCAGAACTCCTAAATCTTTTTCGCAATCCGTAATATTAAGATCTACATTATTTAGTTTATATGTGGCATGGTTATTGTCCGTCCAAATTTAGAACTTTGCATTTGTCTATATTAAACTGCATCTGCCACTTCTCCGACCACTGCATCAGTCTATTCAAATCTTCCTGGAGTGCTCGAATGTCCTCGTCAGAATGAATTCGACGGCCTATTTTGGTGTCATCGGCAAACTTGCCGATGTCGCTCTTTAGGCCCTCATCTATGTCGTTTATGTAGATTGTGAACAGCAGGGGCCCAACACTGACCCCTGTGGAACACCGCTCGTGACGCTTCCCCACTCTGATTTCTCCCCATTTATGCAAACTCTCTGCTGCCTATTTGTCAACCATGCCTCTATCCAGGAAAAAATTTCTCCTCCTATTCCATGTGCTTTAAATTTTCCTCAATAGTCTCTGATGTGGGACCCTGTCAAAAGCCTTACTGAAGTCCATATACACAATATCATATTCATTACCATGATCTACCTCCTCAATACCTTAGTGAAAAAGTTAATAAATTCGTAAGGCAGGAACGCCCCTTTGTAAAACCATGCTGAGATTCGTTGATTAATTTATGCTTTTCAAGGTGGCTACGAACTGCCTCGGCAATTATGATTCCATAAATTTTCCCACTATGGAGGTTAGGCTTATTGGTCTATAGTTCGAAGCTAAGGACCTGTCACCTGTTTTGAAAATAGGTATCACATTTGCCATTTTCCACTTATCTGGCACCATGCCAGTTTGTAGTGATATGTTGAAAAGATTAGCCAAAGGTGTGCTAAGCTCCTCTTTACATTCCTTTAGAACCCTTGCATACAGTTCATCAGGGCCTGGGGATTTGTTAGGTTTTAATTTATCTATTTGCCTAAGGACCATGTCACTTGTGACCCTAATAGTGCACAGTTTATTATCGTCCTGTTCTACATAATTTATCATTACTGGAATATCGCTGGTATCCTCCTGTGTAAAAACTGAGAGGAAGTATGTGTTAAAAATTCTACACATTTCCTTATCAATACCATGATTTAACTCCTCAATTACGTTAGTGAAAAAAGTTAGTAAATTCGTAAGACAGGAACATACCTTTGTAAAACCGTGCTAAGATTCATTATTCAATTTATGCCTTTCAAGATGGCTACGAATTGCCTCGGCAATCATTGATTCCATAAATTTTCCCACTGTGGAGGTAAGGTTTATTGGTCTATAGTTCGAAGCTAAGGACCTATCACCTGCCTTGTAAATACATTACATGCAAATTACATTTGCCGTTTTTCACCTGTCTGGCACTATGCCAGTTTTGTAATGATATATTGAAAAGGTATGCTTAGTTCCCCTTTACATTCCTTTAAAATCCTCAAACAGTTCACCAGGGCCTGAGGATTTGTCAGGTTTTAATTTTTCTATTTGTCTGAGGATCATGTCACTAGTTACACCAATCGTGCATAGTTTATTATCGTCCTGTTCTATATAATTTATTATTTTTGGAATTTTGCTTGTAACTTCCTGAATAGAAACTGAGAGGAAGAAGTTTGTTGAAAAGTTCACTCATTTCCTTATCACTGTCAGTGATCTGACCTGAGCTACTATCAAGTGGTCCTATCCTGTCCCTAATCTTACTTCTGTATACCTGGAAGAACCCTTTTGGGTTAGTCTTCGAATCCCTTGCGACTTTAGCCTCATAATCTCTTTTCACTTTTTTTATTCCTATTTTTTATTTCTCTCTTTAAATGAATATATTGATTTCTTAACCGCCCTACCCCTCTTTTGGTAAGCCTATATGTGCCTCTCTTATGACCAATGAGATGTTTTGATCCATTGTTTATCCATTTGGGATCATTTTTGTTAGATCTAATTTCCCTACTCGGAACAAAAATTGTCTGGGCAGCTAGAACTATGCTCTGAAACACGTCGTATTGGGAACCAGCACCACTTACCCTACAATAAAGTCATCCCAATTTAGCCCACCCAGGTAATTTCTCAGTCCCATGAAGTCGGCCAAGTGGAAGTCTGGGACAAAGATTTGATTGCAGTTATCTGGATAATTCCATGATATATTGAAACTAAGTGATTTGTGATCACTTTCCCCAAGCTCATCATTAACCTCAAGATCATTAACTAGCGATTCTTTGTTGGCAAAAACCAAGTTTAGCAGACTGTTTCCTCTAGAAAGGTTCTGCCACAAATTGTTTTAAAAAGCAGTCCTCAACCGTATCAAGAAAGTCACTAGACTCAAGATTTCCCGCACATTGTTAAAATCAATTTGTCTAAAGTTAAAATCTCCCATTAACACAACATTTTCATATTTAGACGCCTTATGAATTTCGTCCCATAGCAGCCTACCAAATTCCCTATCAAGGTTTGGGGGCCTATAAATTACACCCAAAATTAATTTTTCACGTCCTTTCAGAAACTGTAACTAAACAGATTCTGTGTCCGATGTTTCTAAAGTCATATCTTGTCTATATATATATATATATATATATATATATATATATAATATATATATATATATATATATATATAATATATATATATATATATATATATATATATATATATATATATAGTGTGACCTCCTCCTTCAACACTCCAACCTCAGTTTTTAAAACACTGCAGAAGCAAGCCAAGTATGTTAGTGTATATTAATGTATGTATATATGTATATGATGTATATATTAATGTATATATGTATCTTGTTTATTTTTATTTTCATGTATTAGAATAATGTATGTTTTTTCTCCAATATTCAGTGTTTTCATGTAAGTTCAATTATTTTTTTTTAAATGTATAATGGAATTGGGTCAGTTAATTCTGTATAATAATGAGAAGTTACTCCATTTCTGAACTATAAATTTAGTTTCTGAAACTGAAGTAGTTATTCAATGAGTTGTTTGCAACGTCTTACTGCGATTTTCAGAATCATTTTATAACGGCTTTAAACAGACTTCAGCTACAGCCATGTTTGTGTGAGACTCGGCTGTTAAGACCTGCAATGCGGTAACAGTGTGGGGGTCCATGTTAACCTTTCTAGTGTGTCATGAACCACACTTGACTCACGAAAGCGTAATGACACGATTGCAAACAAAACATACCACGGGCGGGATTTGAACCCGCGGTCAGAGAGTCTCAAAACTCCAGACCGTCGCGTTAGCCACTGGACCAGCTAGCCACAATAAGATTCGTCCAACAAGGTATATTTCTACACCATAGGAAGGTTAGCATAGGCACCACTGTGACCACAAATGCAGGTTTTTACAGACGAATCTCCAGCTAGCGTGGCCGTGACGAACTCTAGCTCAGGTCCCCTCACTGCCGTCAACATGACTCAAGAAATCGTAATGACATGATTGCAATCGTGTTTGAACCACACTTACTTGGATACATCTTATTAGGCGGGCGTGGCAGAGGTTAACGTACTGCCGTGCTGGACTTAAAACCATATACAATATGCAAAATTTCAAGTATAACCTATAAATTAATTTGTCCCCTATTTGTTATTAAAAAATTAATCAAAAAATTTTAATCAAAGATTTAAATCATTTTTGTGATACAGAATTTCGAAGACAAATAGAACCATTCATCAAATTTATTCCAGCTCGTAAATGCTTTTACGGAAGAGTTTTTAACTCAACAGGCAAGTGCCATTTTCCCATGTAACAGCAAATCGAAAAAAAAAATTAAATGAATGGAACAATATTGTATCGTGCAAAAATCCCCCTTTTTTATTTTATTTTTCAAGAGATTGTAGAAATGTGGTGATACCCAAGAATATACGAGAGTTATAAAGTAAGAGCATCTATTATGCACTCATTCTATTTGAGAGCTATGTAGTGTGAGCTTCTGCATATATATATATATATATATATATATATATATATATATATTATAATATATATATATATATATATATATATATATATATATATATATATATATATATATATATAACACTGATCTCTGGCTGAAGGAGACTCGAACCTACAAACCTTGGAACAAGGTACGCAGTGCTATACCAAACTCACCACACTGGAACAATACCTTGGAGTCCAGCTTGCGCTAGACTTTGATCCAAGGCAGCCAGAGATCAGTGTTTGTGTATATTTCGCCTGCTCTTGCGAATTCCTTGCATTGTTAAAATTTCTAGTAAGGCTGATGCATGCAGGGGATGAGATGAAAAGCTGTAAGCCTTCTCCCTGAAAGCTGGCTGCCTTGGATCAAAGTCTAGACGCCAAGGTATTGGTCCAGTGTGGTGAGTTTGGTATAGCACTGCGTACCTTGTTCCAAGGTTCGTAGGTTCGAGTCTCCTTCAGCCAGAGATCAGTGTTTGTGTATATTTCGCCTGTTCTTGCGAATTCCTTGCATATATATATATATACATATATATATATATATATATATATATATATATATATATATATATATATATATATATATATATATATATATATATATATATATATATATAATGTATGTATTATTCCTCAGAACTTTCATATACTTTGTAAATCTGTGTAAAGTTACTTTAAACCTCTGTAGATCACTTCAAACCCTTGTCGTGTCATTGTAAACCTTTATCGCCACTCTGACTTTTGCAAAGGACTATCACCCCACGTGAGAATGTCGGCCTTTGAAGGAGGTGGCACGGCCATGAAAATGCCAAAGGTGTCTAGGTTGAGTTGGCACCTGTGGAGGGAGCATTGAGGTATTGCATAGTGATGCCTCCCTGTCTGCCTCCTTTCCTGGTTTTCTATTTGCCTCTCTGCTCGAATCCCTTCTTGCCTCCCTCAATGCCTATCTCCCTACCAGGATGGATCCCTTCCTTGCTTCCATTCTTGTCTGCCTATCTTCCTGCCTGCCTCCGTGCTTGCTTCCCTGGTAGCCTGTCTTCTTTCATGCGTGCTCCTGCCTTCGTTCCTATCTCCCTGCTTGCATCTTTTCTTAAATGTCTCCCTCTTTACCTTCCTACTTTCCTGCCTCCCTGCTTCCCCCCCCTTCCTTCCTGCATGTCCAGCTAGTTACCCCACTTGGCTACCATCTTGACTGCCTGCCTACCTGCCTGCCTGCCTGCCTGCCTGCCTGCCTGCCTGCCTGTCTGTCTGTCTGTCTGTCTACCTGCCTGTCTGCCTTAGGAACATTATCTAATTAGCTAGAGTTTTACAACACTATCAACTTAGCTAGAGTGCCAGCTAGAGTTTTACACCATTATCTACTTAGCTAGAGTGCCAGCTAGATTTCTACAACATTATCTACTTAGCTAGAGTGCTAGCTCGAGTTCTACAACATTATCTACTTAGCTAGAGTGCCAGCTAGAGTACTACAACATTATCTACCTAGCTAGAGTGCTAGCTAGAGTTCTACAACACTATCTACTTAGATAGAGATTGGGATAGAGTTTTACTTGTATACGTAATTGTGAAATTCAGAGGAAAGCCCTTATTAACTTAGACAATTTGAATGGTTCTGAGTAAGAGTAGACAAGAAGTTGCGCTTTAATTAATGGGGAGAAAACCAAGAAGACAACTTAGGTCATAGACTGGTAAAAGTTGGTTGGCGGCCGAGCGGAGTACTGACAGCATCAGCAATTCTCTCAAGTCTGTTATCTTAAAATGACAAAGTTTAATTTACGTCGGTTGTAAGATAAACTTATTACCAGAGCGCTTTGAGCTCCATTTATGGAAAGTAAAATAAGGCAGATATTTCTGACGATTAAAAAGTTATGAAGACGTTGTTTATCAACTTTCGATGAAGAATCGTTTTAAAATCAAATGGGCGATCATTCGTGTAGGTGAGAATAAAAGGCACTGAATCATTAGAAGATATAAACATAAAGAAAATCCCAGAAGGGGCGGCGCTCGAACTCGAACCTCCCATGCGTTTGAACATAATATCCCCCCCCCCAATCATCTGTTCTCTGATTTTTTGCAATCGTGTCATTACAGTTTCGTGAATCATAAACATAAAAGAAAATGAAATGGAACAATACTGGCCATTACCACACCAGAGTTCAGCGCTATTAATGAATACTTTCACATAGTTGCTAGCACAGTAGCTGTCCTCGGCATCTCTGTTATATAGTTGCTAGCACCGTAGCTGTCCTCGGCATCTCTGTTATATAGTTGCTAGCACCGTAGTTGTCCTCGGCATCTCTGTTATATAGTTGCTAGCACCGTAGCTGTCCTCGGCATCTCTGTTATATAGTTGCTAGCACCGTAGCTGTCCTCGGCATCTCTGTTATATAG
>NC_069401.1:116081705-116097402 GCF_026875155.1 Cherax quadricarinatus | reverse complement strand
GAGGGGGAAATAGGGAAATTATTTTAACAGAAGATGCCAAGGAAAACTACGGTGGTAGCAACTATTAACAGAGATGCCGAGGACACTACTTTTTGCTAGCAACTATTTAACAGAATGCCGAGGACATTTACGGTGATTAGCAATTTATAACAGTATGCCGGGGGACAGCTACGGTGCAGCAACTATAAAACAGAGATGCCGAGGACAGCTACGGATTAGAAAAACTATATAACAGAGATGCCGAGGACGCTACGGTGTAGCAACTATATAACAGAGACCCGAGGACAGCTACGGTGCTAGCAACTTTATACAGAGATGCGGGGACAGCTCGGTGCTAAGCAACTATATAACAGAGATGCGAGGACGGGTACGGTGCTAGCAACTATATAACAGAGATGCCGAGGACAGCTACGGTGCTAGCAAACTATATAACAGAGATGCGAGGACAGCTACGGTGCTAGCAACTATTACAGAGATGACGGAGGGACAGCTACGGTGCTAGCAACTTATAACAGAGATGCCGAGGACAACTACGGTGCTAGCAACTATAAACAGAGATGCCGAGGACAACTACGGTGCTAGCAAACTATTAACAGAGATGCGAGGAAGCTACGGTGCTAGCAACTATATAACAGAGATGCCGAGGACACTACGGTGCTAGCAACTATATAACAGAGATGCACGGGACAACTACGTGCTAGCAATATATAACAGAGATGCCGAGGACAACTACGGTGCTAGCAACTATATAACAGAGATGCCGAGGACAACTACGGTGCTAGCAACTATATAACAGAGATGCCGAGGACAGCTACGGTGCTAGCAACTATATAACAGAGATGCCGAGGACAGCTACGGTGCTAGCAACTATATAACAGAGATGCGAGGACAGCTACGGTGCTAGCACTATATAAACAGAGATGCGAGGACAAGCTACGGTGCTAGCAACAATATAACAGAGAATGCCGAGGACAAGCTACGGTGCTAGCAACTATATAACAGAGATGCCGAGGACACTACGGTGCTAGCAACCATTTAACAGAAATGCCGAGGACAACTACGGTGCTAGCAACTATATAACAGAGATGCCGAGGACAGCTACGGTGCTAGCAACTATATAACAGAGATGCCGAGGACAACTACGGTGCTAGCAACTATAAAACAGAGATGCCGAGGACAGCTACGGTGCTAGCAACTATATAACAGAGATGCCGAGGACAGCTACGGTGCTAGCAAACTATATAACAGAGATCCCGGGGAAAACTACGGTGCTACAACATATAACAAGATGCCGAGAAAAACTACGGGCTAAACTATATAACAGAGATGCGAGGACAATGGGTCTGAAAATATATAACAGAGTGCCGAGGACAGCACGGTGCTGAAAACTATATAACAGGATGCGAGGACACTGGGTGCTACAACTAATAAAGATCCCGGGGACCTACGGTTAGCAACTATAAAACGAGATCCCGAGGACGCTCGGTGTAGAAAACTATATAACAGAGATCCCGAGGACACACGGTGAAAACAATATAAACGAGAGCCGAGACAGTACGGTGTTTTGCAACTTATAAAAAAGGACCCGGGGGACAAACGGTGCTAGCCTATTAACAGAGATCCGGGGACGCTACGGTGCTAGCAACTATATAACAAGATGGGGGAAAAATACGGTGTAGCAACAAAATTAAAAAGGTGCCGGGCATACGGTGCTACAACTAATAACAAGAGCGAGACCTACGGCTACAACTATATAAAAGACGAGGACAACTCGGTGCTAAAAACAAAATTAACAGAGATCCGAGGCACTACGGTGCTAGCTATATAACAGAGATGCGAGGACACCCGGGGGGCTAAAACTTTAACAGAGATGCCGAGGACACTAGGGTGCTGCACTATTAACGAGATGCCGGGACGTACGGTGCTAGCAACTAATAACAGAACCGAGGACATACGGTGCTACAACATATAACAGAGATGCCGAAAAACTACGGTGCTACCCAACTTATAACAGAGATGCCGGGGAAAATAGGGGTTAGAACTATATAACAAGATCGAGGAAAACACGGTGCTGAAACAATAACAGAATGCGGGACACTAGGTGTAGCAACTATTAACAGAGATGCCGAGAACACTACGGTCTACAACTATATAACAGAGGCCGAGGAAAACTCGGTGCAGCAACTATAAAACAAATCCCCGAGAAACTAGGTGCTAGCAACTATATAACAGAGAGGGGCCTACGGTGCTAGAAAACTTTTTCAGGATCCCGGGGACAGCTACGGGCTAAAACTATATAACGAGATCCCGGGGGACAGTACGGTGCTAGATATTAACAGGGCCCGAGGACCTCGTGCTAGAAACTATAAAACAGAAAACGGGGACAAACGGTGTAGCAACTATATAACAGAGTCCAGGACCTAGGGGTGCTAGCAACTATATAACGGAGCCGGGAAAACTAGGGTGCTAGCAACTTTAAAATCCGAGGACAACTACGTGCTGCAAAATAACAGAGATCCCGAGGACATAGGGTGCTGCAACTATTAACGAGATCCCGGGACATACGGTCTAAAAACTATATAACAGAATGCCGAGGAAAAACTGGGGCTAGCAACTATATAACAAATGCAAACACAGGTGCTAGCAACTATTAAAACCCAAGGATGGGGGAAAACTACGGTGCTAGCAACATTAACAGAATCCCGAGGACATACGGTGCTGCAACTATATAACAGAGTGCCGGGAAAAACTAGGGGCTAAACATTTTAACAGGATCCCGAGGACACCGGTGCTAGAACTAATAAAAGATCCGAGGACACTGGGTGCTAGCAACTTTTAAACAGAGATCCGAGGACGCTGGTGTTCAACTATATAACAGAACCCGAGGACGAAGTGCTAAAACTATTAACAGAGATCGAGGACCACGTGAAAAATATATAACAGAGATGCCAAAGGACAGTACGGTGTAGCAACTATTAACAGAATGCCAGGACAAACCGGGCTAGCAACTAAAACAGAGATCCCAGACAGCTACGGTGCGCACTTTAAAAACAAGATGCGGGCACTGGGTGCAAACATTAAAAATCCGAGGACAAACGGTGCTAAAAACTTTTAAAACAGGAGGGCCGGGGAAAATCGGGCTGCAACATATAACAAGATCCGAGGACACTCGGTGCTAGAAAATTATAAAAGAGATGCCGGGGACAACGTGCTAGAAATATAACAGAGATGCCGGGACACTCGGTGCTAGAACTTTTAACAAGATCCCGGGGAAAACCTACGGTGCTAGCAACAAATTAACAAAAATGCCGAGGACACTACGGTTAGCAACTTTTAAAAAGAGATCGGAAAATACGGTTGCAACTATAAAACAGACCCGGGAAAACAGCCGGGTAGAAACTTTTAACAGAACCCGGGGAAACAGTACGGTGCTAAAAACTATATAACAGGGCCGAGGACACCCGGGGGTGTAGCAACTATTAACAGGATGCCGGGGAAACTAGGGTGCTACAACTAAAAACAGAGATCCCGAGACACTCGGTGCTGCAACTTATAAAAAGGATGCCGGGACCTGGGTGCTAGCAATTTATAAAAGAGATGCCGAGACAGCTCGGTGCTAGAAACTTATAACAAGATGCGGGCGTACGGTGCTAGAAATATAAAAAACCGGGACCTCTCTCAACTATATAACAAGTGCCAGGACACACGGTGCTGCAACTATTAAAAGATGCCGGGACACTAGGGGCTGGGAACTTAAAAAGAACCCGGGGAAAATAGGGTGTGCAACATATAACAGAAGCCGAGGACAACTACGGTGCAAGCAACTATATAACAGAGATGGGGGCACCGGTGCTGAACATATAAGAATCGGGAACACGGTGTACAATTAAAACAGGTGCCGGGGAAAAACTACGGTGTAGCAACTATATAACAGGATGCCGAGGCACAGGGTCTAGCAACTAAATAACAGAGACCCGGACACTAGGGTCTGCAACTATAACAAGATGCGGGGACACTACGTGTTCAACATAAACAGAGATGCCGAGGACAGCTAGGTGCTAGCAACTATATAACAGAGATCCCGGGGCAGCAGGGTGCAGCAACTAATAAAAGAGAGCCGAGGACAGTCGGTGTAGCAACTAATAACAAATGCCGGGGACATAGGGTAGCAACAAAACGAGATCCCGAGGAACTACGGTGCTCAACTATATAACAAGATGCGAGACACTACGGTGCTAAAAACTTTTTATAACGAACGAGGACAACACTTTTTTGGGGCCCGGGTGCTAGCAATTTTATAACAGAGAGCCGAGGAAGTACGGGCTACAACTATATAACAGAATCCCAGGCAGCTCGGTGTAGCAACTATACAGAGATGCGGGACAGTACGGTGCTAGCAACTATATAACGAGATGCCGAGGACACTCGGTGTGAAAAATTTTAACAGAATGCGAGGAAAAACTACGGTGCTAGCAATTTTAAAACAGAGTGCCGAAACAGCTACGGGTAGCAAATATAACGAGATCCCCGGGGGACATACGGTGTGGGCAATTATAACAAGATCCGGGACACCGGTGCTAGAAACTATTAACGAGACCCGAGGCACTGGGTTTGCAGCAACTATTAACAGAGCCGAGGACACTAGGGCTACAACTATAAAACGAATGCGAGGACAACTACGGTGCTGCAACTATATAACAAGATGCGGGGAAACTACGGTGAGAACTATAAAACAGAGATCCCGAGGCCAAAGGGTTACCCAAAAATTAACAGAATGCGGGGCACTAGGGTGCCAAAAAAAACCCCATCTGTAAAAACGAGTTCCCCGGGGACAGCTCGGTGAGCACTTTTAAACAGAGATCCCCGGGACACTACGGTGCTAGCAACATATAACAGAGATGCCGGGGACATTACGGTGCTAGAACTATTAACAGGACCCGGGGAAAACTACGGTGCTAGCAACATATAAAGGAAGCCGAGGACAAAAACTACGGGTAGCAACTATATAACAGAGATCCCGAGGACAATAGGGTTGCTAGCAACTAATAACAGAGATGCCGAGGCCTACGGTCTAGCAACTATATAACGAGAGCCGAGAACACTACGGTGCTAAAACTTATAACAGAGATGCGAGGACAACACGGTGCTAGCAATTTAAAAAAACAAGATCGAGAACACTCGGGTGCTGCAACTATAAAACGAGATGCCGGGGACACTACGGGCTAGCAACTTTTAAAAAAGATGCCGAGGACAGCTAGGGTGCTAGCAACTATTAACAAGATCCCGAGACACTCGGTGCTAGAACTTAAACAGAATGCCGAAAGAAAATTCGGTGCTAGAAACTATAAAACAGAGATGCCAAAGGAAAAAAAGGTGCAGCAACTTTTTAAAACAGAGATGCGGGGACAAAGGGTGCTAGCAACTAATAACAAATCGGGAACTCGGTCTACAACTAATAACAGAGATCCCGGGGCATACGGTGTAGCAACAATAACAAATCGGGACAGCTCGGTGTAGAACATTAACGAGATCCGGGGACAGTACGGTGCTAGCAACTATTAACAGAAATCCCGGGGGACACTACGGTGCTAGAAACTATATAAAGAGATGCCGGGGACACTAGGGTCTGAAACTTATACAGAGACCCGAGGAAACTAGGTGTAGCAACTATAAACAAGATGCCGGAAAAACTACGGTGTAGCAACTATTAAAGATATGCGGGACACTACGGTGCTAGCAACTATTAACAGAATGCGGGACATACGGGCTAAAAACTAATAACAGAGATGCGAGAAAATTACGGTGCTAGCAACTATGTTTAGAGATCCCGAGGACAACTACGGTGCTAGCAACTATAAACAGAGATGCCGGGAAAAGCAAAACGGGTAGCCAGGTAACAGAGTGCGAGACAGCTACGGTTGCTAGCAACTATAAACAGAGATGCCGAGGACAACTACGGTTTAGCAACTTAAACAGAGATGCCGAGGAAAACTACGGTGCTAGCAACTATATAACAGAGATGCGGAGGCAGCTAGGTGCTAGAAAACTATATTAACAGAGATGCCGAGGACATCTACGGTGTTAGCAACTATATACAGAGAGCCGAGGCAGCAAGGGTTGCTAACATTTAACAGAGATCCAGGACAGCTGGGGTGCTGCAACTATTAACAGAGATGCCGAGGACAACTACGTGCTAGCAACTATATAAAGAATCCCGAGGAAAAACTACGGTGCTAGCAATATATAACAGAGATGGCGGGACAACTACGGTTGCTAGCAACAATATAACAGAATCCCGAGGACAACTACGGTGCTAGCAACTATATAACAGAGTTTCCGGAGGAAAACTACGGTGCTAGCAACAATTTAACAGAATGCCAGGAAACCCTACGGTGCTAGCAACTATATAACAGAGATGCCGAGGACAACTACGGTGCTAGCAACTATATAACAGAGATGCCGAGGACAGCTACGGTGCTAGCAACTATATAACAGAGATGCCGAGGACAGCTACGGTGCTAGCAACTATATAACAGAGATGCCGAGGACAACTACGGTGCTAGCAACTATATAACAGAGATGCCGAGACAACTACGGTGTAGCAACTATATAACAGAGATGCCGAGGCAGCTACGGGCTAGCAACTATTAACAGAGATCCCCGAGGACAGCTACGGTGCTAGCAACTATATAACAGAGATGCCGAGGACAGCTACGGTGCTAGCAATTATAACAGAGTTTGCGAGGCACTACGGTGTAGCAACTATATAACGAGATGCCGAGGACAGCTACGGTGCTAGCAACTATATAACAGAGATGCCAGGACAAACCGGTGCTAGCAATTATATAACAGAGATGCCGAGGACAGCTACGGTGCTAGCAATTAACAGATATGCCGAGGACCTACGGTGCTACAACTTATAACAGAATGCCGGGGAAAAGGGTGCTAGCAACATATAAACAGAGTGCCATAACTACGGTGCTAGCAACTAGTAACAAGAGAACGGGGAAAAACTACGGTGTAGCAACTATAAACGAGATGCGAAGAAAACTACGGTGCTAGCAACTATATAACAGAGATGCGAGGACACTACGGTGCTGAACTATTAAAGATCCGGGACAGCTACGGTGCTAAGCAATATATAACAGGGGATCCCGAGGACAGCTCGGTGCTAGCAACTATATAAAGAGATGCCGAGGACAGCTACGGTGCTAGCAACTATATAACAGAGAGCCGAGGACAGTTTCGGTGCTAGCAACTTTATAACAGAGATGCCGGGGACAACTACGTGCTAGAACTATATAACAGGAATAAAACGAGGACACTCGGTGCTAGCAACATGTAACAGAGATGCGAGGAAAAGTACGGGCTAGCAACTATAACAAAATCCCGAGGACTACTACGGGGCTAGCACTATAAAACAGAGATGCCGGGGGACAGCTAGGGTGTTGGGCAACTATGTAACGAATACCGAGGAAAACTACGGTATAGCAACTATATAACAGAATGCGAGGACAACTCGGTGCAGCAACTTTAACGAGATGCCGAGGACAACTACGGTCCTAGCAACTATATAACAGAGACCCAAAGGACAACTAGGTTTAGCAACAATTTAACAGAAGCCGAGGCAATTTAGGGTGTGCAACTATAAAACAGATGCCGGGACAGTTACGTGCTAGCAACTATTAAACAGAGATCCCGAAACAGCTAGGTGCTGAACTGTATAACAGAGATGCCGAACGCTACGGTGCAAGAAACTATATAACAGAATGCCGAGGACACTACGGGGGCTAGCAACTATATAACAGAGATCCGGGCACAGCTACGGCTAGCAACTTATAACAGGGGATGCAGGACACTACGGTTGCTAGCAACTATTAACAGAGATGCCGAGAACACTACGGTTACAAAATATAACAGAGTTTCCGAGGACAACTACGTGTTAAGCAACTATAACAAGAGATGCGAGAACACAAACGGTGCTGCAACTATAACAAGAGATCCCGAGGACCAGGCCGGGGGGGGGGGGGGGGGGGGGGGGGGGGGGGGGGGGGGGGGGGGGGGGGGGGGGGGGGGGGGGGGGGGGGGGGGGGGGGGGGGGGGGGGGGGGGGGGGGGGGGGGGGGGGGGGGGGGGGGGGGGGGGGGGGGGGGGGGGGGGGGGGGGGGGGGGGGGGGGGGGGGGGGGGGGGGGGGGGGGGGGGGGGGGGGGGGGGGGGGGGGGGGGGGGGGGGGGGGGGGGGGGGGGGGGGGGGGGGGGGGGGGGGGGGGGGGGGGGGGGGGGGGGGGGGGGGGGGGGGGGGGGGGGGGGGGGGGGGGGGGGGGGGGGGGGGGGGGGGGGGGGGGGGGGGGGGGGGGGGGGGGGGGGGGGGGGGGGGGGGGGGGGGGGGGGGGGGGGGGGGGGGGGGGGGGGGGGGGGGGGGGGGGGGGGGGGGGGGGGGGGGGGGGGGGGGGGGGGGGGGGGGGGGGGGGGGGGGGGGGGGGGGGGGGGGGGGGGGGGGGGGGGGGGGGGGGGGGGGGGGGGGGGGGGGGGGGGGGGGGGGGGGGGGGGGGGGGGGGGGGGGGGGGGGGGGGGGGGGGGGGGGGGGGGGGGGGGGGGGGGGGGGGGGGGGGGGGGGGGGGGGGGGGGGGGGGGGGGGGGGGGGGGGGGGGGGGGGGAAAAAATTTTAAAAGAGAGACGGGGAAAAACTCGTGCTAGCACAAAAAAAACCCAGAGACCCCCAAAACTAGGGTGCTGCAATTTTTAAACAGAGATCCCCGGGACACTCGGTTGAGCAATAAAAAGAAGCCGGGGACAAGGGGGTTTACAACATAAACCCGAGATGCCGAGGCAGCTGGTTAGATTTAAATAAAACTTAAATTTTAACAGAGATGCGAGGACACTACGGTGCTAGCAACTATATACAAAAGGGGAACACACGGGCTAGCAACTTTTAAAGAATCCCAGGACAAACGGTGCTGAACTATATAAGAGTGCCGGGGCCCCACACGGTGCTGAAACTAATAACGGATCCAGGACAGCTGGGGTTTTTACAATATAAAAAAAGGGGAATCGGGTACCTGTAAAAAAAGGGGAAGACGGTTAAAAACTTTTAAAAATCGGGAAGTCGGGCGAAAACTAATAAAAAGGGGCGACTTTCGGGAAAATTACAGAATGCCAGGACAGCTACGGTGTCACAAAAAGAAGGGGGGAAAACGGGCTGCAACAAAATAAAAAAATGCCGAGGACAATAGGGTGCTAGCAAAATATAACGAGATGCCGGGGACACTACGGTTAGCAACTAATAACAAAATGCCGGGGACACACGGTGTAGCAATATAAAAAAGAGTGCCGAGGACAAACCCGGTGCTAGCATTTAAAAAACAGAGAGCCGGGGAAAAACGGTCTAAAATATTAACGAGTCCCGGGGAACTAGGGTCTGCAATTTAACGAATCCGGGAAATCGGTCTACAATTATAAAACCGAGAGCCGAGGACAATGGGTGCTAGAAACTTATAACAGAGATCCCGGGAAAGCAGGGCTAGCAACTATATAACGAACCCAGGCACTACGGTGTAGAACATATAAAGAATGCCGAGACATCGGTGCTAAACAAATTTAAAGAGATGCGGGGAAACTCGGGTAGCAACTTATAACAAGATGGAGAAACTGGTGTACATATTAAAGAGATGCAGGAAAACTACGGTGCTAGAAATATTAAAAGAGGGGACATGGTCAGAATTTTTCGGTCAAGGCACTGGTTACAAATCGAAAACCCAGGCAGCACTTCTAAAAAATTTAAAACGGACCGAACGTGGGGGTTAGAAAAAATTAACGGACCGGCACACTTACAAAAAACGAAACCCAGGCACACTTAAAAACTAAAAAAAAGGGAGCAGGAAATACTGTAAAAACATATCAAAGCCGGGGGGAACACCTAAATTATAAAATCCGGGGGAAACACTACGGTGCTACAAAATATAACAAGATCCCCAGGAAAACCGGGTCAAAATTATCAAAGCCGGGACACATTACAATATTAAAAGAAGCCGGGGAAAACTTTTCAGAATAAAAAAGAGTGCAGCATAGGGTGAATAAAAAAGGATCCCGGGGGACGCTACGGGCAAGAAACTTATAACAGAGATGCGAGGACACACGGGCTAGCAACTTTACAGAGATGCGAGACGCTCGGTGCTGCAACTAATAACAGAGTGCCGAGGAAGTACGGTGTACACTTTTAAAACGAGAGCCGAGGAAAATACGGGTTTGCAAAATTAACAAATCCCGAGGCCCTAGGGTGCGGCAATTTAACAGAGATCCGGGAAAAATACGGTGTAGAACTTAAACAGAGACCCCAAAAACACGGGTCAAAACGGGTTTAGCCTAGGTACCATTAACGAGATGCGGGGACACTAGGTTTAGCAACTTATAAACGAGAGCGAGGACACTACGGTTTAGAAATTATTAACAAAATCCGAGGAACTACGGTGCTAGCAACTTAACAGAGTCCCCGAGACAAAATTTTTTACAATTAAAATAACAGAGATGCGGGACTAGGGTGCAGCAACTATATAAAAAGATCCGAAAACAGTACGGGTAGCAACTATATAACAAATGCCAGGAAGTGGGTGTAGCAATTTTAAAAGAGATGCGAGGACAGCTACGGTGCTGCAAAAAATTTAACTGATGGCCGAGGAGCTAGGGTGTAAACTATAAAAGAGGGGGCCCGGGGAGAAAAAAACGGTGCAGAACAAAAAATTTTAAAATTTTTAAAAAAGGGGCCAAACCCTGGGTTAGCAACTATAAAACAGAGTGCCCGAAAACACTCGGTGGCAACTATATAAAAGAGATGCCAAAGAAATTTCGGTGCTGAAACTAAAACAGAATGAGAGGAAAACTCGGTGCTGAATTTTAAAAACAAAATTTCCCGAGGCATAGGGTCAGCAATTTTAAACAGAGATGCCGAGGACCACGGTGCTGCAACTTTTAAAAAGAAATCCGGGGAAAACTCGGTGCTAGCAAAATTAACAGAGATCCCGAGGGCCCGGCTAGCAACTATTAAGAATGCCAGACAAACTGGGCCTAAAAAAAACCCAAATTTAACAAAAGGCCCGAAAAAAATAGGGCCAAAAAACAAGTCCAAAACAAAAAGGGTGCAGCAACTTTAAAAAAAATACAAAAATGGGGGAAGAAAAAAAAAGGGGAGGCACTATCACAACAATAACAAAAATCCGGGACAGCTACTTAAAAAAAAAGGGTATGCGGCCGGGGCTAAAACTAAAAAAAAGACCGAGGCGAAAATTTTAAACCCCAAAAGAGACCGGGCACCTTTAAAAAATCAGGGGGCCGAGGGGCTGGGTACAACAATCAGAGACGGGAAAAAGGGGGCTGGGCAACTATTAAAGGGGCCCAGGAAAACTACGTGTTTGCAACTATTTAACAGAGATCCCGGGGGCAGCTACGGTGTAGCAACTATATAACAAATGGGCGTGGGCAAAAAATTTAAAACAGATGGGGGGACAAATGGGGAGAACAATAACGGTGCCGAGCACTTTTAGAACTAAAAAAGTGCCGAGGACACTAGGTGCTGCAATATTAACGAGATCCCGAGGCACTCGGTGCAGAAAATTAAAGAGCCGGGACACTACGGTGCTAGAAAATATAACAGAATGCCGAGGAAAATACGGTGTAGAAACTAAAAAGAGTTTCCGGGACGTACGGTGCTAGCAACTTATAACAGAACCCGGGGAAAAAACCGGTGCTCCCTTATATAACAAGATCCGAGACTACGGGCTAAAACTATATAAAGAGGCCGGGAAATAGGTCTGCAACTTTTAAACAAAATGCCGAGGAAAACACGGTGAAAACAACTATATAACAAGATGCCAAAGACAATACGGTGCTAGCAATTTTAAAAAACAGAGTGCGAGGAAAAACTGTGCAGCAACTATTAACAGAGATGCGAGGCAAAACGGTGCTAGAAAATATAAAACGAGTGCGAGGCAGTACGGGCTAAAACTTATAAAGAGATCCCAGGAAAGCTAGGTGTACACTTTAACAGAATGCCGGGGCAGTAGGGGTGCTAGCAACTATATAAAGAGTGCCGGGGACCTACGGTGCTACAACTATAAAACAAGATGCCGAGGACACTACGGTGCTAGCAACTATAAAACGAGATCCGGGGCACTACGGTGTAGAATTAATAACAAGATGGGGACATCGTTTACAACTAAAAACAACCAAAACTTTTTCTGTTTTAAAAAAATGGGCACCGGGGGCCCCAAAAAAACGGGTCCCGGGAACTAGGGAGCCTAAACAAATGCAGACATACGGGAGCATCAAAAACGGTCCCCGGGAAATAGGTCAGAACTATTTTAAAAAAAAAAAAAAAAAAAAAAAAAAAAAAAAATAAAAAAAAAAAAAAAAAAAAAAAAAAAAAAAAAAAAAAAAAAAAAATCAGAGAGGGAGGCAGTACGGTGCTAAAAACTTTTAAAACAAAATGCCGGGGAAAAAAAAACTACGGTGCAGAACATATACAAAATTCCGAAAAATTCGGTGTGCAACATATAACAGAGATGCGGGGGGAAACCCGGGTGAAAAAAAATATAAAACGGAATCCCGAGGAACCGGTGCTAGCAACTATATAACAGAGATGCCGGGACACTGGTGCTAGCCTTTAAAAAAGGGGCATCTCCCCTTTTTTTTCAGGATCGAGGAAATAGGGTGTAGAATTAAAAACAGGATGCCGAGGAAAAATACGGCTGAAAATATATAACAGAGATGCCAGAAAAAACTACGGTTAGCAATTAAAAAGGATGCGAGGCAAAGGGTGCCTTTCGGAGGCCCGAAAAAACAAAGGGGGAAGCCCAAAAAAAGGTGCAGGACCCGACTTTATAACAAAATGACCGAGACGTTTACGGGCTAGCAACTAAAAAAGGGATGGGGGAAATCGGGTGCAATTTTTTTAAAAAATCCGGGGACAGTTTAAGGTGCAGCAAAAATAAAAGAATCCGAGGAAGTCGGGTAAATTTTTCAGGTGGGACACTAGTCTAGAACAAAAAAAAGGAGGGAGGAAAACACGGTGCTACAACTATAAAGAGATCCCGGGGGGGAAAAGGTTGAAGAATAAAAACAAATCCAGAATTGGTCAGACAATTTACGGTCCCGGGGGCACTTTACAAATTCGGGGGGCCAGACGTCTGCACAATTTTTAAAAGACCCGAGGACACTGGGGTGCTAGCAATATTAACAGAGATCCCGAGGACATGGGTGTAGCAACTATTAAAAAATTGCCGAGGACAACTCGGTGTAGCAACTTTTAACAGAACCCCGGGAAAACTCGGTGTAGAACTATAACAGAGACCGAGGACACTACGGTGCTAGAACTATATAACAAATCCGAGGAAACTACGGTGCTAGCAAAATTACGAACCCGGGGCCAGGGTTGAAATTTAACAAAATTTGCGGGGGGAAAAGAGGGTTGACAACTAAACAGGTCCAGCATTTTACGGGGGCTCAACAAAACAGGTGCGGGCATATTTCAGAATAAAAAAATCCGGGGCAGCTATTAAAAAATTTTAACGGACCGAAAACATGAGCAACTATATAACAGAGATGCCGAGACAGCTAGGGTGTTAGAAAATATATAACAGAGATCGAGGAAAACTACGGTGCTAGCAACTATTAACAGAGATGCCGAGGACAGCTCCCGGTGCTAGCAACTATATAACAGAGATGCCGAGGAACTAGGTTTGCTAGCAACTATAAAACAGAGAGCCGAGGAAACTACGGTGCTAGAAAACTAATAACAGAGATGCCGAGGAAAACTACGGTGCTAGCAAATATATAACAGAGATCCCGAGACAGCTACGTGCTAGCAACTATATAACAGAGTGCGAGGACAACTTCGGTGCTAGCAACTATATAACAGAGATGCCGAGGACAGCTACGGTGCTAGCAACTATATAACAGAGATGCGAGGACAGCTACGGTGCTAGCAACTATATAACATGATGCCGAGGACAATACGGTGCTAGCAACTATATAACAGAGTGCCGGGGACAGCTACGGTGCTAGCAACTATATAACAGAGATGCCGAGACAGCTACGGTGCTAGAACTATATAACAGAGATGCCGAGGACAGCTACGGTGCTAGCAACTATATAACAGAGATGCCGAGGACAGCTACGGTGCTAGCAACTATATAACAGAGATGCCGAGGACAGCTACGGTGCTAGCAACTATATAACAGAGATGCCGAGGACAACTACGGTGCAGCAAAATATTAACAGGATGCCGGGGAAAAACTACGGTGCAAGAACTATTAACAGAGATCCGAGAACAGCTACGGTGCTACAACTATATAACAGAGATGCCGAGGACACTGCGGTGCTAGCAACTATTAACAGAGATGCCGAGGACAGCTACGGTGCTAGCAACTATATAACAGAGATGCCGAGGACACTACGGTGCTAGCAACTATTAACAAGATGCCGAGGACAGCTAGGGTGCTAGCAACTATAAAACAGAGATGCCGAGGACACTACGGTGCTGCAACTATATTAACAGAGATGCCGAGGACACTACGGTGCTAGCAACTATATAACAGAGATGCCGGGGACAGCTACGGTGCTAGCATATTAACAGAGATGCCGAGCACTAGGGTGCTGAACATTAACAGAGATGCCGGAGGACAACTACGGTGCTAGCAACTATTAACAAGAGTCCCGAGGACAATACGGTGCTAGAAAACTATATAACAGAGATGCCAAAGACACTAGGGGTCTAGCAACTATTAACAGAGATCCGAGGAAAACTACGGTGCTAGAAAACTATATAACAGAGATGCCGAGGAAAACTCCCGGTGCTAGAAACTTATAACAGAGATGCCGGGACAGCTACGGTGCTAGCAACTATTAACAGAGATGCCGAGGACAGTTTCGGTGCTAGCAACTATTAACAGAGATGCCGAGGACAAGCTACGGTGCTAGCAAACTATATAACAGAGATCCGAGGAAAACTCGGTGCTAGCAACATATACAGAATGCCAGGAAATACTTAAAAACTTATAAGAGATGCCGAGAAAACACGGTGCTAGAAACTATTAACAGAGATGCCGAAACACTAGGGTGCTAGAACTATATAACAGAGATGCGAGGACCTGGGTGCTAGAAAACTTTAAAAAAGAATCCCGAGCAGTACGGGCTGAAAAACATATAAAGATTTTGCGGGGACATAGTCTAGCAACAAATTAAAGAATGCAAGGAAAAAGGGGTGCTGCAACTATATAAAAGATGCCGAGGACACTCGGTGCTAGAAAACTTTTAAAACAGAGATGCGAGGACCTACGGTTTTAGCAACTATAAAACAGAATCCCGAGGACACACGGTGCTGAAAATTTATAACAGAGACCGGGGGAACACTACGGTGCTAGCAACTATTTAAAAAGGAGGGAAAGACCTTTGGTGCTAGAAAAATATAAAAACAGAGATGCCAGGACACTACGGTGTAGCAACTAAAAAAAACAGAGAGCCGAGGACAGCTACGGGCTGCAACTTTTAAAAAATTTCCCAGGACACTCGGTGTAAAACTATTAACAGAGATGCCGAGGAACAGGGTGCTAAAAAATTATAACAGAGATGCGAGGAAAACTCGGTCAGCAACATATAAAGAGAGCCGGGAAAACTACGTGCTCAACATAAAACAGAATGCCGAGGAC
>NC_069401.1:116025587-116081205 GCF_026875155.1 Cherax quadricarinatus | reverse complement strand
TGAGGGATTTGACAACGCTGTGGGAGGGGTTACGTGCCAGAGATAAATGGGTGTAGAGGATGTAGGTGATGGGTCTGGGATGGTGTGGCTAAAGAACGGATTAAGCAATATTAACGTAAAGGAAGGGAAACGTAGCATTTCTTTAAAATATGGCGCTGCTAAACTATTTGGGGATATGATTACGGGGTGTGTTATGCGAGGGGGCAGGTGGCCGGGCACTTATCCAATGGATGAGTATCTATTGGAACAAATTAAAAAAAAAGCGGAGGCTTCGGTGAGGTACGGATGAGAGGTTCCAAGCAAGGATGAGAGGTACAAGGCGGGGGTGGAAGGAAGAGGTGTTTTATGGGGCGATAGACTCCTTCATCGTGCGTAAATTGGTAGGCTAGAAACAAAGACAGCAGGCAATGGCCATTGACTATTCCATGGATTGGAGGTCATGAATCGATAGGAGGGTACAGGGAGGGGCAGGCTTACAAGGCTACAGAAGAATGGGGGCGTTTGCTGACAAGTGGTATGAGAAGTACTTGCATCGAGAAGGAGGTGTAGAGGTGCGTTGTTTTAGATACAGGTGTGTGGGAGTGTGCGTTTATGTCAGTTTGACGTACAGTGATAGGGAAGCACTGGAGTGGGGAAATAACTGAGGGGAAATATGGAGGGCTTTTACGTGAATGCGAAAAGGGCACAGCACGCGGAATTGATGGACTTTCCGGCAGAGTTTTATCAGCAGGTCATTGGAAATTATTGAGGCATTTTCTGGTTAGGTTTTTAAATGCATGAAGGAGAGAGCGGTGAGTGCTGGGTGAGTCGCAGGCAACGAGCTGTCCCATTGTATTGGTTTACCGAAGGGTAAGAGGCTGCATATTGCTTCGTTGTTATGCGCAGATTATAATTGTTTGCGAATATTTTTGGGAATCAGGTCAAGTGGTGGTGGTGTATGCGTGGTTCAGATATCAAACTCAGTTTGGTTTGCCCAGGGAGGTCTATGGTGGAGGGGCTTGGGTTACTTGGATTTCCGTGGAGCATAAGGGGGGGGGGAGGGAGGGGAGGTTTGGTGGCGTCGTTGTCAAGGGCATACGATAGAGTGGATCGTGGAAAGCATTGAAAGCCATCCTCAGGGGTCAGGGGTTTGGGAAGAAATAGATGGGTCTGACGTGTTGAGGCTTTGGATGGGAAGTTTTTGCATGCAATGGCGTAGGGGTTACAGATTAATGGTCGATTGGAGTGGGAGGATTGTAATGGGTATTGGGGACTTAGGCAAGGGTATGTCCTATGTCACTTATTGTTTGCGTCGCGGTACAGGACCCCTTTTTTAGATTGAATGGAGCAGCGATGTGTCAGTTAGAGGAAATAGGGAACCTGTTAGGATTGTGAGGCTTGCGAGGTTTGTGCCAGTTTTAATTGGGTTAGTGATGATCCATCTGTTCTGGATCCAGGGAGGGGATGTCAATGGAAACACATTAGACGGGGTAGTAACAAACTGTTCACCGGGGCAACTGGTATTGAGAGTAAAATTGCAGGATAAATCCATGGTCATGGGGTTAGGAGCTGGGCGTGGTAGGGGTGATTGGGGTAGTGCAGTTGTGGAGGAGGCAAGTGGAATTCGTTAAAAGTCATGCGTCTTATTTATGCAGATCGATCTACCTGTGGCAGCATGGAAAACTCGCTTAGGATGTTAGGAAAGGATTCAGGGACGCTTGGGATGCATTGCTGACCTTTCATTTGGACCCTTGTGTCAGCGTTGCCATTGTATATATATTTATCGTATAGACAAGTATGGCCGTGGCAAGAGGCCGGTGTTCCCATTAATTGGGGCCAGCAAAAACGAAATTCTTAGGATGGTTTTTAAATTCTGTGTGTGGGTTCGAGCTAGTGATTGGATTAAGAGGGGATGTGGTAATAGTTTCTGTAAGTTAACTGGGGTGGGCTGGATTGCTGGACTTATAGATAAAACGGCGAGGGTTCTCAATGTGTCTTCATTAAAAGAGGAGGTGAGAGGGAAAGTGTGGGCTTGTGGGGGGGGGGTTTGTGCCAGGATCCATTAACAGATTGCAACGAATGTATACAGGAGTTGAAGTTGCATGAGTGATGAAACTGTGTTGCAGTGGCTCTGGCGTGGGATCGAGAGACGGCAAAGTTTAGAAATAGGGTAGTTGTTGTCGATTGTTAGCCGGGAGGGTTGTAGACGCCTGTAGAGGAATTTGACCCCATGTATTGCTGGGGGAAGTATATGAATAGGTTGAGTAGGATGTGGTTGAACATCTCGTGATCCGGGATGTAAAAGTATCGTTTTCTTGTACACGGACATTTGACCGTATGGGTGTGGTTCGACGGGATAGACCGAGTCGCTTTGAACCGCGAGAGGGGGAGGGGGGAGGGGTTCATCAGTGGTGGGATTATGTGGTGGGGAGGAGTGGCTTTTCTTTAGTAGTATATTTTTGTGATGGATGAGGAGTGTCAACGGGCGAGGTGGTTAATAGGGTGATATATGGAATAGGAGGTAAGGATTTCTGTATTGATGAGCATTAAGTCTCGGACGTGGGGGGTAGGGAGGAACGTGTGTAATCAGAGATGTGGGATACATTATGGCGATTTATATCTATATAGTGTGGGGATAGCGGGGGAGAAACAGGTTACTGAGGTGAAGAGGAGGGTGTGTTAGCGTTATAGTTCTATAAACGGTATGTAGAAATAAGGAAATTATATGGGAGGAGTGGGTGAAGGATTTTTCAGAGGGATATATGGACAACTTACGTTACAGAGTTTTATTTGACTGGTATTTACGATGGGAGGGAACGAGGGTATGATTGGAAAGTGTTGCTGGAGGTAGGGAAGTCTGGGGTGAAAAACGGAGTTGCTCCTGGTAATAGGAATAACATTGTTTGCCGAGAGTGTTGGGATCGAGTCATGCGTGACGTGAATAATTGTGGCCACGGGGGTGCTTTAGCACCTGTGGAGCTGGGCCAGTTGTTGTAAGTGACTGATGACTTTACACTTAGTTACATATTGGCTGATGTGGTTATATTGATTTACGGTAATGGACATTGTAAGGGAGATTTGCTATAATATTGCATGTATTTGCGCCAAGTCTTGTTTTCTAGGTGCCTTTGCAGACTGCATAGTGTTGATGTGTGATCATCATGCTCGATGTCATAGATATGATGTGATGTGTTTGTATTAATGTCTGTGCATTATTGTTCGTCACTGGTGTTCTGCAATTTTCAGTTTTGTCTTGAGAGGTAAAGAGTTTAAATGTACGTCAGATAGTGTAAAATAAAGTTTGTGGTTAGGTGCGCTGCTAAGGCCACACGTATTTTGTGTTACTTATGTCATGGTTATATTTTTATGTTGTATTGGACTGTTGTCAATAGAATATGTAATGTCCATTAAAGTGTATTAGAGCTTGAATGTCATAGTTGAAGCGTGTTATAGTTTTAACATGAATTGTGTTATAAATGTGTTGAGGGCTTACATGTGTTGGATTTTGAGAGACTAAGTTTATTTCTAATGGTTTTGTAGTCATTTTGTATTGTCTTTGTGATTTTTATATCCATTGTAGTGTAATACATATTGTTATGTAACTGAACCATTAGGACAATTACATAATTAATGTTTTGAGTCATTTGCTGGCGTGACTATAGGATTAGGGTAACATTCATTGTTTATAGTGTGTTTGGTTGTAAATAGTGGGGTGGTTGGATAACCACGGGGGGAGGGTCGGGGGAGTATTATGTTGTATAATTATGTTTCAAGTTGCAATGAATTGCATGGTCTGTAGTCGATTATTAAGTACCATTTCGACGGAGATGTGTATATAAAACGTGTTGTTCATTCATGTAATTCTGTTGAGTAGCTCCCAACATGTTTGTGTTAAGTGATATAGGATGAGGTTGTGTGCCCACCCGCGAGAGGGACGTGGGGGTGTCACCCCACACGCGTTGTAAGTGTGGTGTGTAATATTAGCTGTTGGGAGGTTTGTGTTAATTTAATAGACTTAAAGAGTTTTACATATTATATTTTGTAATGATCATGTTTTAATACAAATATAGAAAAAAAAAAAGAAATAATTAAATAAATCGCTTGCACTCTTACCCCTCTACCCATTAAGTCCTACCACAAACTTTTCAAAAATCCCCTCCTACACCCCCCTCACCAGTAGTCGTACATTCAGCTTACAGTACCCAAATATCTTATAGGCAGAAACCGTCCCAATTTAATTTTCAGCATAGACGCCCTATGATCTGAATAAACGGACATTCACCGACTATGCACCCGCGTCACCTCACTCCCACTTGGTCACTTACATACCTATCGTAATCGTGCAGCTTTAAAAAATCATTTCTTATGACATATGTGTGTCTCTAATTCGCAATACCCCTCCATCAAACTATATCCCTCAATCCACACCTCATCAATTAGATCCCTAAACCTGCCTACAAAAACACTTGCTCTCTCGGCTTCCACATCCTTCCTGCGCACCACCAAGTTCCAGTCGCCACAACTAATTGTCACCTGAGGTAATGACGCATAAATAATATACCATTACGTTATTCACAAATTCAGTCTTACCCTTACATCATTCCTCAGCCGGCCATACACACAAACTACGCCTGAGGCTTTAGTGATGAGGCCTGGTAAGGTCCTCAGCTGGGCAAGTCCCAAGCTTTTGGAGTGAACGAGATGCAACAGGGAAGGTACAACGCAGTGTACGATGTGTGCCACCCTGCTCAGTGGATGCTTCGAATGTGGCCCACACTTTCATGGATCCTGTGTGGCTCTGATGTTTTGCCACAGGGGATAAGTTGCTGGAAGACGTGTTTGCAGGACTCCTTCAGATGGAACAGTACATGGTCCTGTGTTTCTGACGGCGTAGTAGAGTCGTGAGTTACAGACTGGTGGAATCCCCTAACATGGTTATGCAGGAAATAACCACGTTGTATGGACGCTGAGGTGTGGTGGCTGTTCACCAGGAGGCTTTGTCTAGTGAGGAGATGCAGTTGTGGACGCGGCTCCTCCGCAAATTGATCGGCTGGGGCTGGCCGAGCTTCTGATATGGACGAAGTCTGGACACCAGTGCAGCGCCCGGGTGAGGAAATCGTGGACGAAGTGGCTCTGAGCCACCTATCACAGAGAAGGATAGTTTCATGGTCCAGCATAAGGGTAGAGTATGGGGGAGGGGGGTCTCTCGAGAGCCGAATGGACCAAGACAGGCTTCAGGTCTAATGGGCATGTGGACAGGAAAGACAGGAAAACATGGAGGTAAACCACCTTTTGAGTTTGTAAGAATTCTAAGTGTGTAACTATCAATGCCAATGGCCTAAGGAACAGAAGTTATAAAAGTGGTGATGGAGTGGTTTTTGCGTCAATTACGTTGTGGATGTATGTTTTATGCAAGAATTATTATTATAAATTTTGGTAGAGAGTTACGGTTGAAAGGCTACCGAATTGTATACGAGTAATTCTTTAATAATTAAAAGGTGGGGAGGCTATGCGGTGAAAGGATGGTCAGCCCTTTGGTGCGTCTTGGGATGGCGAGGACGAGGGGAGATGGTAAGGGGGGGAAGGGTGGAAAATGGGTATTGGGGTGGAGGTTGGAGTTTGTTGTTTAGGGTTTAACATGCCAGCAGACAGTAACTCTGAAATGTTAAATTTAGTCTTTGTGAGGAGGCATGAACGGTTTCACATTTCCGGGGTTTGCCTTTATTTCGGTCTTAGGTGGGGACGGGATTGGAAATTGCATATTCGCCTTGGGGATGTTGAGCCGAGGGGGGGCGGGTGCGTTCTACCTGTCCTAAGAATTTTGGTGGGGGAATGACAGGGTTTATGATGTTCTAGTGGGGAAAGGGGTGTCGGTGGCGGGTGAAACATTACGTTTGTGCACAGAGGCTACAGTGGCCCGATGGATAGGATTTATGCAACACAAGGATTCGAAAGTTGGGCCGCTTTACAGACCCTTGGATCTGGGGTTTTTCCAATCTCACTCCGTGCAGTGCTAGCAGATTGGACTGGGTTGAAATGATCAGGGTATATTCAGGGTACTTGGAAATGAAGGGCGGCTCTTGGAGGGGGAAGGGGATGGGTCACTTTTCAGGAAGTTGGAAGAATATCTGGGAAACGTGGATGGCAGAAGGATGTTTGTTGGAATGGTGGGAAACGCACCGTTGCCAAAACCGGCAATAGCGAGTTATTTATAAGAAGCGAGGAAGAGGAAGCAAGGGGAGGTTTGGGCCTACAAAACTATTGGATGAGGCAGCTAAATTTTACTCATGTGGGGGGGAATGTAGTAGGGTATGACGACATTGAACATTTCGTAGGCGACATTGCAGAATTCACAATGATCGTTTTATGTGGTTCGAGTCAGAGCAGGTATGGAAGAAGTGCTATAGGGTGGACATCCTTCCGGATTGTGTCTTGCGCAAAATTTTAGGGGCAGGACAACAGGCGACGTCCTTTGCAATTGTGATGTATGCACGCAGGTTTGAGGTGTTACTGCCCGAGGTTGTTCAAGTCCTCCTACACAAGACGCATGAGTTTTTATGTATGATCTTTGGGTTGGGGAAATGTCTACTGTGGTGGATTGGGGGAGGTCACATGCGAGGTGGCCTGGTGGGACGGGATTTTAGAAAAGTTATAAGTGAAGGATTTGGAAGGTACTAGAAGTTAGAATCGAGTGAGGAGGTGAGGAGACGATTCTTTAGTATTGGAGTAAAGAAAGGCGCCAGGTATAGATGGCATTTTGTATGATTTTCAAGGAGTTGCATTGGGGACTTGTATAAAGCATTGTTTGGTTGATATACTGAATTGCATGCCCACGGAGGGAGGTTAGGTTATGTCGCAAAAGTATAGAGGTAGTTGTTTTGGTGCCCAAAAAGGGAGAGGGGACGGGGTCTGAGTGCATATAGAGCAATAATGTCTCTTATGTGCTCGGCACTATTAAATCCTTTGACCTAAAGTTTTAGGAAACAGAAGAGGAAGCGTTTTAGGGTCGGTTTCCTGTTATTCTCGAGGGGACAAGCTAGGCTTCCAGGTAGGAGGCATGAGGAACCGGACATGTACGTATTAAGCGCGAATTTTTGGTAGGAATGTCAGCGGCGGTGTCTCGGGCTTGACTGGCAATAACTGCTTACGGACTGATGTTGATAGGGATTTATTGAGGCTTATTTTATGAAGCTTGGGTTTAGGAGAGGAGATTGTAAGATGGTATGTGAATAGACCTTGTATGTCTCGGCTATGATACGCGTACAGGTAAAAACGTAAATTGGTGCAGCCGCAGTCAAGTATGGAAAGGGGTTTGAGGCAAGGGCTTTTATGCCCCCTCTCCCAGCTGCGTTTTGACGTGTATGCAAAAATCCTTTTATGAGCTGGTGGAATTGGTGGTTTGAGGCCGTGGGACGCGGAGCAGTGAACAGCAGCGCGTGTGTGTCGCGGTACTATAGATGATACCACGATTTTGTTAAAAGGGGAGGAGATTTTGCAGGATCGTGGAATGGATTGGTTTGAGTTTTTTGGCAGGCAGGAGTCTGGATGTGCGTCAATTAAAGCAAAACGGAAATATTGGAGGTGGGCTACATGAGTGGGGGGGTGGGGTTTGGGCGAAAAGTATTGGGTGGTCGTCCGTGGTGCAACTTTGAATATGTGGTATCGTGTAAATGGCTGATGAGAAGGGAGGGCCGAGGGTTGAACTCTGAATTGAGTGTTTATCATGCTTTTAGATCGACCTTAGGGTGTTAAGAGCTGGGGATGTATCTTTGCAAAGAGGACTGTACGTGGTTAATACACTTGTTATTAGTAAACGTTTTGGGGTGTGGCTGAGGTTTTGTACCCTTTAGAGATGTTGATTATTCAAGGATCTGCAGAGATAGGGCCTTACGTTAGGTTTGGTGGTTTCAGGAGAGCTTTGTTAAGCCGGGAGGTTGTCTTGACCATGTTTCGTCCGTGGGGTAATGATCGATATGCGTAAATGGTTGGAGCAGGCAGGGGATCCCCATGCTGACATGGGGTATATGCTCCTCAACATTTGCAATCACCCTCACCCCTTCAAGCACGCTCCAGAAACACCTACCGGTTATCTGAAGGTCTTAACATACAATAAAGCTTGCAGCACTATCCTCACACTCTCTAATCTATGATCCTCTACCACCAACCATCGGGCTCCTCATCATATATGCTTGCACCACCCTTTCCCCACCCGACCGTCCCACTCGGAAAAACCCTCTCTTCATTAAGTACACTCTACCCTTATCTTTAGATCTATTAAACCCAATCCACCTTTGTCGACGGTGCCATAACAACATTCTACCCAAACCAATCAACCCAGTAACCCCCATATATATCGAAAAACTTTTTTAGCATTCTATTTCTTATTTATGTCCGGTCCTGCATGGATATACTCTGACCACATTGCCCAGACCTTACTATTATAAAAATCACATTCACCACTATTACACGTTGACTGTATCGTCAAATGCTCAAAGGTCTCAAAACATTTAACCCTACCCACCAACCCTATCCTCTGCCCTCCAGAAATTATGTCATCTGTTGTGCCTCACCGGCATTCCCCATAATATAAATTATCCCACACCCTTGTGTCTATCCACAACCACCACGCCACTAGCTGTCTCCCATCGCGCCCTCCCTGACTCCTATTCCCTAAGACCAATAATTTCGTTTTCTCCACATTCACTTTTAAACCTGTAACACTCAAAACCACCAATTACATCCCCACCTCATGTTTAAACTTTCCTCCTGCTCATTGAATTGTTGTATATCAACATCCCTATTATTCCCTTCCCCCATTCTCCACACCACGTACCACCCTAATACCTTCGCACCCACTGTCCCTCTAAAAAGGGTCCTGTATACAAGCAAACATACAGTTGCAGACAGAGGACAAACCCTGCCTTAGCCTCTACCATTGAAACCCACTCACCCTATTTCCCATTCACCTGCCTCACATCACAGCCTACCCTTATTATACAAAGTCTCAATCCAAACGCTACCATCTCTTCCCACAAAACCTGCCTCCGTAAGATATGCCACAGTGCCTTTCGTTCTACGAATATACGCAACCTGCCTAATCCAATGCTAAGACACCTTCCCCCTTTTCATTCTCCCCCTCATACTTTCCTCAAAATCTTTATTATTCATTGATCCCTCATTACATCGTCCTTCCAGGCACCCCATAACTGACCTCTCGCAAACAACTCTATCTATTGCACTTCAGCCTGTTCCGCAAGATTTTGAGTAATATCTTATAATCATGCACATCATATCGACCTACGCCCTGTTAGTTATGCAAGGTAGTTAGTAAGGGGCCTTCCCCTTTCGGAATCAAGACTACTTACTGACAGTACGCTGCAACTCGCCCATCCTCACTCACTTTCATATCATTCATCAGTTCACTAAAAAAATCCTTATAACACACTCCAATGCTTACATAGGAATTCACTAGGTAACCCAATCATGTTTACCTGTGTGCTTCTACCTATGCCATTTTCTCCTATAGCTCTCCTTACTCCCCTTCTTCAATATCCCCTCCCAATGCCATACGATCAACTTCCACTCAGCACACAGATACATTCTCTCCCAGATCCTCTCTAACATACTCTACCGTCACTCATACACTCCGCAAATATTTTCCTTTCCAACTTCCATTAAACCACTTACCATCAGTAGTCGCAACTCCACTGACGCTCCTTCGTATACCCACTAAGTTCTCGTGTACTTCCAGCTTATTCAATTTCCTCTTGCCAAGACTGCGTCTCGCTGCACCTCGTTAACACACAGGCTGACGCCACCTGTCACCCAAATCGCCTCCTCTAACCCACCTTGCAACCTTCGCCTCATCAAATCTCTCATTGTGCATAGTCCCTATCTGCCACTTTAATGCTTCAATGTCCTTCATTGGAAGCACACCTGTCACAGCACACCTCGATTACACACCCTTTGCTACCGCCCCTCTAAATTTACTGTTGAAGCCCAATGTGTCTTCCATGCCTCATTCTTTCCCCTTTCGCTCATAATATTGCCTGATCCTCGTCTTCACAACCCATCCCACGACCCCAATAAATCGCTTGCCAATTCGCTGCGGCTGACACGTCGAGTGAGGTTGTGCGCTGCATCCCCCTCTGCTGTTTTATGACGCGAGTTCATTGTATCACACATAGGCGCTTGAGTGTGAGGAAGGCACTGTAAATTTACCATTGGTATTGAACTGCTTCGTGGGGCGATTTCACCCCTCTTCCTGTTGCAAGTCTTACTCCCCAACAATCATTAGGGAGGACAATTTGGAATCCAGGACGATCTGATGAGGTGTATGTGTAGGCCCTGATTGGGGTCTTAATAGAAATCTTCGGTCAAATTGAATTCACAAGTCGTTGTATGAGTCTTTGGTGGGACGAGATTCAAGATGTGAGTCTGATGGCGACTCCAGCTGTGAAGGTGCGTTTGATCGAAGTATACTCAGTCCAACTTTACGTGGGTTAAGATACGTAATGTCCCATTTGAGCAGATGTAGGCTGACATAGGAGTGTTTTTGAGACTTATGGAACCGTACATCTGCACAAAATAGGGCAAACCGTGTTTTTAAGTTGTTTCATCGGTACCCCGAAAAGGTTGGTGGGTTTTTGAACCGCGCTCATCTTTCCGTACGTAGTTTAAGGTATCTCGTTGTTTCCCGCTCACGTCTAGAGGGTCACAAGAGTCCTAGCTGGTCCTAAGCGGACGAGGTGGGTCGGGGCGCCAGTTATCTGGTCCTACCGTCCCAGGGGTACTCCTTCCGGCCGGCTACGTATCCCTCGGTTGTCGTGCTGCATCCCGGGCGGGCATCTCAGTGCGGTCATTTCCGTGGGTTAATCGTCCGCGCGTGTGGTCTTTATGGGTATTTTTGTTTTCTGTTGCCGTGTTTTGGGCGAGTTCCAGTTTAGTGTCTTATCTGTCCCCACTTAATCTCCTCGAAGTCCTCTCACTGGCTGTGTTACGGGTCTACACTCACCTGCCGGTGCCCACCTCCGGCTCTATCAGTTGTGTCCGATCGTTCTTAGGGTGGGTCCGTGACCTCCGTTTTTGTTGATCCCGGTTCTTGGACTCCCCGCTGGGGGTGTCGTTTTGTAATGTAGCGGGGTTACTCGTTATGCCATTAGGGGTTCGTGTCTTGTGTGTATTAATCTTTCGGGGGTCAGTACTCGTGGAGATTGTAGAGGGTCGTTTCACTTTGTGTGTTCCAGTTTTTCAGTCCGTTTGGGGAGGGTGGTGTGTTCATGGGGTATCTCGTATCCCGGTTTAAACGGCACGTCTCTGGAGGACGCGATCCTTACCTTGACGCCTGTAGATTGTTGAGGTTCATGTGGGGGTAGGGGGTGTTTCGTGCGTTTCCTTGTTACTAGCTCGCAGGTACCCAGGTACTGGTATGTGTTGTAGTTTACGCCCATACGTTCCACCGTGTATGTAATTAAACCGTTTTATGATTGCCTGGTTTTGGGTTTATCCGTCCCTGTGTTGGTGTTTTCTTTTGGAGGCTTAGTCGTAGTCCTTCCACGACTAAAGTTGGTCCCGTGGTGGGCAGGTGCCCCGTTCGGGGGCGTTTCTTACGTCGCCAAGTGGACCGTCTCCTTAAGGACGTCTACTTTAGCCGTTGGGTATCTTGGCTATTGAAGTTGGGCAAGGTTTACGTGCTGTTGGTTATAGATTTGGTATTGTGCTTGAAGTTGTTGTTGATTTGTGCGTGGAAAGCGTAGCTAAATGGGAATGGCGTCACTCGCCGACCCGGCCGTAGGTTGTTGTGGTCGTTTTGGAGGTGTGGTAATGTGTATTTACCACTGCGCCCCCAGGCGGAGGCCATTTTTACGTTATTTGGGGGGTACGCTGCTACGCTCAGGTATTACCCTGTAGTACTAGTGAGATCCGCTATCAATTATTCCCTATTGGTTCGCTCCAGGGTGGTAGTGTGCCTTCAGTTTTCCGAACGCCCAACCCACTGGCGTTTGATTGTCGTATAGTGTATTTCGGGCCTCTCTCCTCCGTGGTTCGCGTTTGCCGTCACGGTCCGGTCATCCCCGGCCTCCGTTGACCCAGTCATAAGGTTGCGTTTTTATGTTGTTCTACTTCAGTGCTTTTCGAGTGACCAAGGTATATATTATTGTGATATGTCTACCCCAAGTTTTCACAGCCTTGACGATGTGTCCGTGGTTTTTTATTCATTGTTTATACTCAAGTGGTGGTGAAGCGTGCCTAATAAAAAGAAGCTTTTTATTTCTACCGCGCGGTTTGGCTTTTGGTTCATTAGCCAGAGGCCCGGTGCAGTGCGGCTTTCTCGGTTCGTATCGGTGTTGAATCTTGTGAGGGGGCCGGTGGGGTTGAATTAACGATTGGGTATCATTCGGTTTTTAAGGGTTGTCGCATCGTTTCCTACACTGACGGGGCTGAAGCTGTGGTAAAGGGTTGGTTTGGGGGCCCACGATCGCCCGTGCCCAGTTCCTCCGGTCTATTTGGCACGAGGGCCCGGGTGGCGGGGTGGGCTGCCGTCGGGGTTTATCTAGTGGGCGCGGCTTCCGCGTTTGGGCGGTTTGTGAGGAGTGGATGGGTCCGCGTTTAGTTAAAAGATTATCTAGGAGAGTGCCATAGAAAGGGTGAGTTGGCCCGTATTATGTTTTCGTTCGTTCCATGGTCTATACTCCGACGTGTTTAGTGAGAGTTGGGCCAGGGCCAGGCCTGGATGACAGAGTGGTTTTTTGGCGCGGTGCCTGTTTTTCCCGTGGTTGTGGTATAGCATTCATCGGACGTTGGGTAATTCTCCAGTGATAGGCGAGTCTGTATAGTTTTCTTCATTGTTTGTGTTACCCGTGGGGTTTTCAGTTAGGTGAACGGGTTGAGACGGGCAAGACTCAATCGCTGTGTCCTGCGGTATGTTATTGGGTCGTTATGGGTGTTTGGGTGTGAGGTGGTGGTTTATTGGTATGCACGCTCCCGCTGGGTAGATGGGGGGGTTTCTCTAGGTTGCTTTTTACTGCTCTCTCAAGTCCGCACCCCTTTGGATGATTTACCCTGCGGTTGAATTAGGATGGGTTTTTTGCGTTACTAGTAGGCGGGTGTGGTTTATATATGAGGGGAGGCGCGCGACGGAAGGCGCTGAGGCACGGCCGGTAGTGAGGGGGGCAAAATGGGTTTGGCCGTTAAATTTTTAGTCGCACTGTCCCGGGGCTTGGTGAGTAGGTGGTCGTGAAAGTGACGTGATTTATTTACGGTATGTATTTTTGGCTGGTTGGTACCGGTTAGGTCGGTTTCGTATGCGCTAGGGTTCAATTGGAGGCGATGTGCTGTTTGGGATTGTGGGGTTCGTGGTGTCGTTGGTTTTTGGTCGAAATAGTGTTAGAGTTTTATTAAGGGAATTGAGGCTGACGGTTTCGGGGTTTAGGTGTATAAGTGAGGGTGGGGTGTAAGTTTGTTCTTGGCGTTATATTTTCTTAGGCTGGGTTTTCGCACGTTTTTGAGTAAATAGGTAGGGTGGAGCTTCGTGATTAGTCACCGAAGATTGGTGTGGTTGTGATGGTTTGGGGTGTTTGTTTGCTAGGGGGTGCGGGGTTAGTCTGTACCGCGGCTAGTATATATTTACGGATCGGTGTCTATGTTTTTTAGTAGGGTTAAGGCTTTGTACAGTGTTCTGTGTTGATCTATGGGCAGGGAGGTTTTGTTTTATGTGGAAAGTGGTGGGTTGCGGTGGGTAGCTATTCGCCGTGACGAGGGTCCAACGGAGAGGTTGTTTTTTTTGTGAAGGGGAGCTTGTAGTATGTTTAATTTTTAACCCCTAGGTTAATTGGTATTTGATTCTGTTTGTAGGGGTCTTATAAGGGGGAAGCAGTCTGTTCATTGAGATTTTTGAGTTTCTCCACTTTTAAGGCTTGGAGTTGCAAATGCGTTGATACTGTAGGCGCTGGTTCCGGTGTGTATGTATCCATTATTTCGTATTGCCGAAAGGTGCTAGTTTTCTGTTTTAGGTATACGGGAGTGCCCGTGGTTTTTTTTTAAGGGTGTTGTTTGGAGGTATGCGGCCAGTTGTATCCCGGGTTACAGTGTCTCGTGCCGTGTTGGACGGGTGCCCCCGGGGCGAGGCGGTTATAGGGGTATACGTGCCGCCGTTATTCTTAGGTAAGTGGTGGTTTTTTGAGAAGCGGGTATCGTGTGTCGTTTGTTGCATTTCATCGGGCGGAGAGAGTAGTTTCGCTATCGCGGAGTTTGCGTGTGATAGTTAGTCGGGTTTGGAGCACCATGGCGGATTGCGGCGATGCTCGGTATTTCGTGGGTTAGTATATAGATTCAGGTGATGTATGAGGCGTCGAATTTTATGTGGAGACAGTGGTTTATTTCCGTTGTTTGGGGGGTCGACGGGCTCCTCAGTTTTTTGGTTCCTCCTTTTCTCGTTCCGATTTTGATACTTTTGTCGAGTGGCTCAACGATAACAGCTGTGCTTACTCTTATTGCGGTAGTACCTTGTTTTGGGGGTTGGTAGCTAAATGACGTGCGTAATGCTGTTCCGGGTGCCGTGGTAGTCTTGTGCCTGCCGTGAGTCTGACTGTGTCGGACGCTGCTTCATCTAGGTGGATGGTTGTTTTCTATGCGTTTCTATTGATCTCAAATGTTTACCTGGCGATCAGTAGGGGGTTGTTTTTTGTACTTGTAGTGCGCTCTTGGTCCTGGTTAAGCATGGTGCTTACATGGGACGTCCGGAGGTACCTTTTCCCTGAAGATGACTTGAGACATTCCCATACCGCAGTCCTACGTCGTGTTCGGGGAATTCAGGACGCAAGTATTTAGGTATCGTATGCCGGACAGAGAGTACGTGCAGAATATGTGGGGCGTACGGACCATTTGGCGAGCCAGAGTGCGGGAAGCTGTGGAGGCGCAGTGCAAATTGTGAGCACAGTTCCTGCGTGTTAGCTGTTGAGAGGCCCAGTGCGGAATGCAGGTGCCTGGGCGCTTGTGGAGTGAATGAGGTGGTGGATTCTAAAGAGGAGACTGGCATGTGTGAGAGAAGCTGTGATTGTAAAAAGAATCTGTACTACACAAGAAGAAAGTACAGAAGTGCAAGTGCTAGGAGGGAGGTGCAGGCTCTAGAGGAAGAGCGTTCAGGAAGTGTTAAAGTCATTGGACACCGCCTGCAGAGGATGTTGTTTTTTCTGAGCTGGTGAGAGGCAACGGCGTTGCCTGTAGGAGGAATGTATATGGTATAAAAAAAAATAGCTAGGGTTGTCGGGCCAACTGTAAGAAGAGAGTTGTGCCGTGTGCTGTGGAATGAGGCGTGGTGGAGGTTTGAGTTCCATCGTGGGAAACCTCGTAAGATAACATGATGTATTGAGGGCTTCACGAGGAAGAGAGGCGGCGGCGTCAGACTCAGATGATGTCCTGACGCCGGCGAGAAGGTCTGGGAGGAAGGAAGAAAGAAACACCACTAGAGCAATGTCGAAAGCAGTCAAGATAAATGGTATCGAAAAAAAAGGGGAGGGGTTGATGGTGTGAAGCCTTGTGCTGAAGACTCTGGGAGGAGGCCTGGGGAGAAGGAAGTGTGGAGGACGGGTTGGATAAACTATTAAAGAGGCCTTAGGTGTATGACTCGTGACGTATATTGGACTGATGTAAATAGTGTGATGAAGGAATGGTTTCGAATGTTTCTGTATAAATATAGGGTGGATGTAGTGTTCCAGCAAGAAACACAATTTCAAGGTGGGAAGATTGCTTGAGGTGGAGGGGGTTTCAGGGTCATGACTCATGCCCATTGCACGTCTGAAAGGTGGTGTGGGTATATTGATCAGGGAGCAAGCCCGTTTGTGTTGCTGACAGAAGTGAGATGGGGGACGGGGGGGGGAAGAGTTTATTGCGCGGATGGCCATGGGTGGTGATGGGACAGGGGTTAGGTATATTTTGTATGTGTGTATGCACCAGCGCGAACAAATGATGTGAGGGTAAAAAGGGATTTTGTATGTGAAGAAATAGTTTTCTTCCTACGTGCGTTTACCGCAGTGGCCGTCGTTGGTGGGGATGGAAACTGCGTTTATTAGGAGGGCTGGACTTGGAACCAAAAAGGGGCGGGTCCCAGGTGCACGTGTCGGCGGCCTTGCGAGATCTTTTTGAGCGGATATTCAGTGCGGATGCGGTTGGAGAGAGGGCGTGGGTGGTATGCGCACACTTTTGTAAGACAGGGGTTTTACGCTGCTAGTTGGATAGGCTGTATATATTCACGTGGTTGGGTTGACATTTTCCGTACATAGAGTAGCCTTATTCAGAATCAGTTCCGGGCGGTAGTAGCGCAACAGGTGGCGTGGAGTCACTAGCAGTGTATATCTAGGGGATATTGGAAATTAAATTAAAAGTGTGTTAGGTGATGAGGAGGGGATGAGGGATTTGACAACGCTGTGGGAGGGGTTACGTGCCAGAGATAAATGGGTGTAGAGGATGTAGGTGATGGGTCTGGGATGGTGTGGCTAAAGAACGGATTAAGCAATATTAACGTAAAGGAAGGGAAACGTAGCATTTCTTTAAAATATGGCGCTGCTAAACTATTTGGGGATATGATTACGGGGTGTGTTATGCGAGGGGGCAGGTGGCCGGGCACTTATCCAATGGATGAGTATCTATTGGAACAAATTAAAAAAAAAGCGGAGGCTTCGGTGAGGTACGGATGAGAGGTTCCAAGCAAGGATGAGAGGTACAAGGCGGGGGTGGAAGGAAGAGGTGTTTTATGGGGCGATAGACTCCTTCATCGTGCGTAAATTGGTAGGCTAGAAACAAAGACAGCAGGCAATGGCCATTGACTATTCCATGGATTGGAGGTCATGAATCGATAGGAGGGTACAGGGAGGGGCAGGCTTACAAGGCTACAGAAGAATGGGGGCGTTTGCTGACAAGTGGTATGAGAAGTACTTGCATCGAGAAGGAGGTGTAGAGGTGCGTTGTTTTAGATACAGGTGTGTGGGAGTGTGCGTTTATGTCAGTTTGACGTACAGTGATAGGGAAGCACTGGAGTGGGGAAATAACTGAGGGGAAATATGGAGGGCTTTTACGTGAATGCGAAAAGGGCACAGCACGCGGAATTGATGGACTTTCCGGCAGAGTTTTATCAGCAGGTCATTGGAAATTATTGAGGCATTTTCTGGTTAGGTTTTTAAATGCATGAAGGAGAGAGCGGTGAGTGCTGGGTGAGTCGCAGGCAACGAGCTGTCCCATTGTATTGGTTTACCGAAGGGTAAGAGGCTGCATATTGCTTCGTTGTTATGCGCAGATTATAATTGTTTGCGAATATTTTTGGGAATCAGGTCAAGTGGTGGTGGTGTATGCGTGGTTCAGATATCAAACTCAGTTTGGTTTGCCCAGGGAGGTCTATGGTGGAGGGGCTTGGGTTACTTGGATTTCCGTGGAGCATAAGGGGGGGGGGAGGGAGGGGAGGTTTGGTGGCGTCGTTGTCAAGGGCATACGATAGAGTGGATCGTGGAAAGCATTGAAAGCCATCCTCAGGGGTCAGGGGTTTGGGAAGAAATAGATGGGTCTGACGTGTTGAGGCTTTGGATGGGAAGTTTTTGCATGCAATGGCGTAGGGGTTACAGATTAATGGTCGATTGGAGTGGGAGGATTGTAATGGGTATTGGGGACTTAGGCAAGGGTATGTCCTATGTCACTTATTGTTTGCGTCGCGGTACAGGACCCCTTTTTTAGATTGAATGGAGCAGCGATGTGTCAGTTAGAGGAAATAGGGAACCTGTTAGGATTGTGAGGCTTGCGAGGTTTGTGCCAGTTTTAATTGGGTTAGTGATGATCCATCTGTTCTGGATCCAGGGAGGGGATGTCAATGGAAACACATTAGACGGGGTAGTAACAAACTGTTCACCGGGGCAACTGGTATTGAGAGTAAAATTGCAGGATAAATCCATGGTCATGGGGTTAGGAGCTGGGCGTGGTAGGGGTGATTGGGGTAGTGCAGTTGTGGAGGAGGCAAGTGGAATTCGTTAAAAGTCATGCGTCTTATTTATGCAGATCGATCTACCTGTGGCAGCATGGAAAACTCGCTTAGGATGTTAGGAAAGGATTCAGGGACGCTTGGGATGCATTGCTGACCTTTCATTTGGACCCTTGTGTCAGCGTTGCCATTGTATATATATTTATCGTATAGACAAGTATGGCCGTGGCAAGAGGCCGGTGTTCCCATTAATTGGGGCCAGCAAAAACGAAATTCTTAGGATGGTTTTTAAATTCTGTGTGTGGGTTCGAGCTAGTGATTGGATTAAGAGGGGATGTGGTAATAGTTTCTGTAAGTTAACTGGGGTGGGCTGGATTGCTGGACTTATAGATAAAACGGCGAGGGTTCTCAATGTGTCTTCATTAAAAGAGGAGGTGAGAGGGAAAGTGTGGGCTTGTGGGGGGGGGGTTTGTGCCAGGATCCATTAACAGATTGCAACGAATGTATACAGGAGTTGAAGTTGCATGAGTGATGAAACTGTGTTGCAGTGGCTCTGGCGTGGGATCGAGAGACGGCAAAGTTTAGAAATAGGGTAGTTGTTGTCGATTGTTAGCCGGGAGGGTTGTAGACGCCTGTAGAGGAATTTGACCCCATGTATTGCTGGGGGAAGTATATGAATAGGTTGAGTAGGATGTGGTTGAACATCTCGTGATCCGGGATGTAAAAGTATCGTTTTCTTGTACACGGACATTTGACCGTATGGGTGTGGTTCGACGGGATAGACCGAGTCGCTTTGAACCGCGAGAGGGGGAGGGGGGAGGGGTTCATCAGTGGTGGGATTATGTGGTGGGGAGGAGTGGCTTTTCTTTAGTAGTATATTTTTGTGATGGATGAGGAGTGTCAACGGGCGAGGTGGTTAATAGGGTGATATATGGAATAGGAGGTAAGGATTTCTGTATTGATGAGCATTAAGTCTCGGACGTGGGGGGTAGGGAGGAACGTGTGTAATCAGAGATGTGGGATACATTATGGCGATTTATATCTATATAGTGTGGGGATAGCGGGGGAGAAACAGGTTACTGAGGTGAAGAGGAGGGTGTGTTAGCGTTATAGTTCTATAAACGGTATGTAGAAATAAGGAAATTATATGGGAGGAGTGGGTGAAGGATTTTTCAGAGGGATATATGGACAACTTACGTTACAGAGTTTTATTTGACTGGTATTTACGATGGGAGGGAACGAGGGTATGATTGGAAAGTGTTGCTGGAGGTAGGGAAGTCTGGGGTGAAAAACGGAGTTGCTCCTGGTAATAGGAATAACATTGTTTGCCGAGAGTGTTGGGATCGAGTCATGCGTGACGTGAATAATTGTGGCCACGGGGGTGCTTTAGCACCTGTGGAGCTGGGCCAGTTGTTGTAAGTGACTGATGACTTTACACTTAGTTACATATTGGCTGATGTGGTTATATTGATTTACGGTAATGGACATTGTAAGGGAGATTTGCTATAATATTGCATGTATTTGCGCCAAGTCTTGTTTTCTAGGTGCCTTTGCAGACTGCATAGTGTTGATGTGTGATCATCATGCTCGATGTCATAGATATGATGTGATGTGTTTGTATTAATGTCTGTGCATTATTGTTCGTCACTGGTGTTCTGCAATTTTCAGTTTTGTCTTGAGAGGTAAAGAGTTTAAATGTACGTCAGATAGTGTAAAATAAAGTTTGTGGTTAGGTGCGCTGCTAAGGCCACACGTATTTTGTGTTACTTATGTCATGGTTATATTTTTATGTTGTATTGGACTGTTGTCAATAGAATATGTAATGTCCATTAAAGTGTATTAGAGCTTGAATGTCATAGTTGAAGCGTGTTATAGTTTTAACATGAATTGTGTTATAAATGTGTTGAGGGCTTACATGTGTTGGATTTTGAGAGACTAAGTTTATTTCTAATGGTTTTGTAGTCATTTTGTATTGTCTTTGTGATTTTTATATCCATTGTAGTGTAATACATATTGTTATGTAACTGAACCATTAGGACAATTACATAATTAATGTTTTGAGTCATTTGCTGGCGTGACTATAGGATTAGGGTAACATTCATTGTTTATAGTGTTTTTGGTTGTAAATAGGGGGTGGTTGGATAACCACGGGGGGGGGGGGAATTTATGTTGTATAATTTGTTCAGTGCAATGAATTGCATGGTCTGTAGTGATTTTTAAAGTACCATTTCGAGGGATTGTATAAAAAAAGTTTTGTTCATTATGTAATTTGTTGAGTAGCTCCAACAGGGTTTGTTTTAAAGTGATAGGATGAGGGGCAGGGGGGGGGGGTGTACCCACACGGCGTTGAAAGTGTGGTGTGTAATTTAGCTTTTGGGAGGTTGTGTTAATTTAAGTTTAAAAGGGGTTTTTACATATTATATTTTGTAATGTCATTTTTTAAAATAAAATAAAAAAAAAAAAAAAAAAAATAAATAAATCGCTTGTCTTACCCCCACCCATAAGTCCTCCCAAAAACTTTCAAAATTCCCCCCCCTCCCCCCCTCCCCCAGTGTGTACATTCAGCTTCAGTCCCCCAAATATTTTAGGCAAAACCCGCCCCAAATTTAATCAGCATAAAACCCCTTTGATCTGAATAAACGACATTCCCCGCTGCACCCGCGTCCCCCTCACCCCCCTGTCATTAAAACCTATCGAACGTGCGCTACCCCTTTCTTTGAAATGTTGCTCTATTCGCAATCCCCTCCATCAACTATATCCCTCAACCCCAACCTCTCAATAGATCCCAAAACCTCCCAAAAAACACTTCCCCCTCTCGGTTCCCACCCTTCCCTGCGCCCCAAAACCCAGTTCGTCGCCCCCAATATTGTCCCTGAGGTAAGCCCGCAAATAATATCCCAAATACGTTATTCAAAAATTCATTTTTTCCCCTTACATCATTTCAGCCGGCCATAACAAAACTACTGCCATCTGCTCACCTCTCCACCACCCATCTATTCTTAAAAACACGACCCCCCCCTTCACTCTAAGAAAACAAAAGGGTCGTCTCTGGATCAGGTTCCCCCCCCCCTTCATTCGTCCGAATAATCACAAACCTTTTACCCATCCACTCCAATTCCTTTTCCGTTTGAAATTATGTTTGCCCAAAAAAAAAGCTTTAGCATAAGTCTTAAAAAAACCCTTTCCCACAGACGCTTTCACTCGCCCTAATCCCTTTATTCACGTCATGCACCGGGAAACCCACTTATGTGATTTCACCCTGCCCCTTTTTACCTTTCGACACGCTTTTTGTGTGTCGCTTCTTCCCCTTTTTTTCCACTGCCCATGGTGGTTCCCCCGACCCAAAACCTGACCAGGGTATTTAGTGCTCCCCCGCACCACATAACCCCCGGCTTTTTTCCCCGGTCTCTGTGCTGGGGGCAAAAAAATCATCGAGTCGGAATATGTTGCCCCCCTTTACGGTGACCACTCTGATCCATTTTAACTCACTGGATGCCTCCCCGTGAATTCAGATCACCCCAATCACTTCCCCCACTCCTGGCGAGTCATCTTCCTGTTCGCCAATCTTCCAAGTTGCTCATCTTCAAATTTAACAGTACCCTACCCTCTCAAGTTATCCTCAGAAACCTGCTTCTCAAAGGATTTTTCTGCACGTTCACAGTGGCCTCCCTCTCCCGCCGTCACAATCTGAGTCTTCCCGTTCCCCAAGGCAGATGCCTCATTCCCACTAACTGTGACAGTGATGGGCTGGTACCCACATGGCAGCTCCGCTCCCTTCCTCCTCCAGGAAGTGCCATTTATGTCCCGGTGACTCATAGATGACCACTCTGGTTAGGCCTTTCACCACTCACTACCAGGTCCTTTCTCCGCTGCCATCCCCCACACTGGGCCCCCTAGGTCATTGCAACCCATAAACCCACACGTCTTTGCTGCCCAGCGTAGTCACCATTCCCGTGTCCCAAATGCTTTTCCGTATGACGTAAACGGGATGGCTGCCTCAAGCCATCTTGATCGTAAAGTACCATCCGGCAACCGGGATAGCCCCCTCCGTCCCTTTACCGCCATAGCCGGGGTACGGTCCATATGTTCAATACAACCGCAGATCAGTCTCGTCCCCCAAAAAGACAATTTGGACTTTCACCATGTGTAATGCTTAGACCGTCGATTAGTCGAACAGTATCGCTGAATTTAAAGTCCCCGCTCCTGTCTGGGTTTTTTCAACCCGCGTTCATACATCCAGTGAATTCGCTTGACGAAAAAACGATAGGACCCTTTAGTGCCACACCTACATTCGTGTCCGAAAAACCTAGGTGTCACGGATAATTTGCGGTTTTTAAAAGCATTTTGCAGACTGAGGCGTTATGCACCCCCGCAACAATTCAATGCACACCGTGTTTTCAAAACGCCCCCTCACAGACTGCGCCATGTTGTGAAAAATAAGTCTCCTCCAATGGCCAGCAGGGGCAGTGTCACACGTCCGCACTTGCTAGGTCAAGCGGCGAATCAGAAATTTGGATTAGGGCAATTGCGGCGGGCATTATAGAACGGTTTTAGAAAAAAAACTTATTTACGGGGGACAGTGGAGGGCACTTTTTCCCGGGAGCTACTGAAATTACGGTCAAATGGCCTCATTCATTTGTAGAGTTATTTATTAAAGGGCTGGTTTCCTTTAAAAGTGGGTTGACATTTTTTTCGGGGGGGAGTGTATAGGTAAAGGACTTGTGAAGGAATTTTGAGGGTCGGGAAGGGGTATGCGTGGTGCTGTTTGACATGTAAGTTTTGTGTGCAAGATTTATTCCCCAAGATTTTTTAAAAATTGGGGCCCCGTGTTTAAAAAGGAGTTATAAAAGTCACTGTCCATGTTGGTCTACCCCGTTTTTTCAAAAATAATTTTTTGGATGTATTTGTAGTATTTTTTGAATTTTGTAGGGGAATTTCTTTCGTCTTAGATGGTTTTATATTTGTTTTTTTCATAAATTTTTTTTCCATCACTTTTTTAATGTATTAATTTTCGTTGCTGTGCAACTATGCTGTAAAAAATCTTGCAGTTGTTGATGCTTTATACCCTATTAATTTTTTTAATGCTTATTGTTTTTTATAGGTAATGTTGACGGTTAATTCCAGACTTTGTTCTTAAGTTAAATCTCATAATCAGTTGCATGTTATATTTGAGTTCAAAATTTTTTGTTTGATCAGTGTGATCAATACGTGTGTGAATGATGTGGGTGTATTTATAGATGGTTTTTCATGGGGGGGCCCCCCCTCCAACAGTTTTTTGTGTATGTATCAGTTATTATAATTTTTGTATAAGTGTGTCAGTGAATGGTGTGTATGTATTTTGGGTTTCAAAATTTTTTTTTTCTTGACTTTTGATATAATTTTTCGAATCTTGTTCAGAAAACCTGTATTATTGTGGTATTTTAAAATTTAATATACCTTGTAAATTTTTGATTTTTTTAAACAAAAAAAATATTTTTATGTAATTTCATGGAAATTTATGTAATAAAAAATGTACACCATTACTCGGTGATAAGTAATTGTATTTTTGTTATTGTAAAATATTTTTGATTGATAAATGTATAATTGGTATTTAGCATTGGGGTAAAGAGATAAAAAAATTATAGGGGATGGGGGATTTTTGCGTCAGCATAAAGATGAACCAGCAGTCTGTATTTGAAAAGGGAAAAAAAATTTTTTTTTTTTGTGGCGGAGGATAAGGGGTTCTTTTTTCTTTTTTTTAATGTATTTAATGTTTTTTTAATTAAAATAAACGAAACAATTCCTCATGATGATTGTGGTTATGAGTGGTGAAGGCAGACATTTACTAGGCATGGGGGGGGGGGGGTTGAAGGTAGCGGTGTGTTTACACCACCCCGTACCGATTTTTTTTTTTTATATTTTATTTAAAACTTTACAGTTTGTATTAAAAAAAGTAAAAAAATGGGTACAGTAGGATCCTCAATCCTACAGAACATACACAAACCCAATTTATTAACAAACATTGTAATTGACAAAAAAAGGGTTCCCCATATACACTCACAAAATTTTCTAATAACTTTACTATGATAAACAATTAAAACTTAACTATATAAACTATATAAATTAAACTATATAAAACTTTCGATTTGTATATTAAACATAGTATGATGACTTTGAAAAGGTTAAACCTTACAGGAGAAAATCAGAGAAATAACCTACCACAATCTCAGTTAAAACCAATTAAGCTTTAAAAAAATTTAAACCCCCTTATACTAAAAAAAAATTTTTTAACAAATATTACTAAATATTCCAGCCTTTCCAACGCTTGAGCCCCCGTTATAAAAAATTGAGACAAAACCCTTATGTCCATTACAAACTTATTAACGAGGCTTAAATTTATGGAAGTCAATAGGTTCCATCTCGCGCAACTGGATGAGACATTATATAATGCTAAAATAAGTCAGTACACTCGTAAAAACCCCAACACTCAACACAAACATAATTTAAAAACCCTCTTTTGCGATAAAATTTCGCACTGAAATATGCCCAAAAAAGGTTAAAAAACGCCATTTACATAAACCCAAAAAGCTTTTCAGGTCTTAAAATATAATCTTGACACCATTCACAAAATACATGAAGAAAGTCTGCGACCCCTGGAACATCAACACGAATTCTTTTGGGTTACTAGTAATTACTTGATATACCTTTGCTTTCTGTGCCCATTGCATGCACTAAATTTATGCCTCATCTACCCCTTATATACCCACATACACCTTACTCTCACCCTCCCCAGGAGGCGCCCCCGCTGTGCCCCCCCTAAAAAACCCCCTTTCCCGTTGTAATCCCCAACCCCCCCCCCTTCTCATCAGCCAAGTCGTAGTTGTTGAAAAACCCTAACGTTACTTTTTTCCCCTTTCCCAAAAAAATCCTTCTCCCTCTCCCCCCATACAGTTTTTTTTAGACAATGTACGAAAACCGTTCCCGCTAGTCCCCGCCCCCGCATCTCACAATCCCCCCCCCCTATCCCCCACGATATTTATATATAATCCACAATTAATAACCCAAAAAGCTCTTTAACACTCTCATGACCCCCCCACATCTAGGTTAGTGCAGGAACCGACCCCCTCTCCCCCCCCACCCCCTGTACTACCCTAATTAAACCAATACCTAACACCCTCCAGTCCTCCCAAAGTATACTGCAGGGAAAACGCCGTTATCCCCCCCACAGTTTTCCACCTTCCCGCCCACTTTCCCCCTCTGGTTTTAAAACCTCCCCGACGGTAGTATGCCATGCAAAAAACGTACATTACCCCCCTTACCCAAGTTTTAAAACTTAAACCCGCAAAACCTATACCAAATACTCAAGAAATCGAAATGTACGATTGCAAAAAACCTCCCCGGCGGGATTTTAAACCCGCGGTATAGAGTTCAAAACTCCACCCCGTCGCGTTACCCATGACCGCTAGCCACAATAAGATTCACCAACTAGGTACATTTCTCCCCATGGGTTTTTGAGACTAGGGCCCGCGGGTTCAACCCCGGGCCGGGGGGTTGGTTTATTTGCAATCGTGTCATTACGATTTCTTGGTATGTTGCGGCAGTGAAGGGACTTAGTAGAGTTCGTCACGGCCACGTAGCTGGAGATTGTCTGTAAAAACAAAATTTTGTGGTACAGAGGTCCCTGTGCTAACTTTCCCTAGGTGTAGAATGTACCTAGTTGGATGAATCTTATTGTGGCTAGGGTCTAGGGGCAAACGTGACGGGGGAGTTTTGGACTATGACGCGGGTTAAATCCGGCGGGGGTAGGTCTAACCAATACTCTTCATGCGTACGGGGGAAAAAACCCCAAGGGTACAAAAAACCCTGTTACAGCAGCTTACAAAAACCCCTATCGAATTTTCCTAGGTTCTCAACCCAACATCAAACCCCTAAAAATAGTTTCACATTCCCTCAACTCCCACCACCATACAACTTACCCAACCTATCATTATTTTCCAGTGCCCCCCACTCACACTTTCGCGAAAACCCCCCATTTAAGAAAACACTTTTAAATCCCCCTTCTCAAACCCATCAACCCCAACCCCCCGGGTGCACAGGAACTTTAAAAACCTCTTCCTCACCCAAATGCCCCCTTAAACCCCACAAAAAAGTTAAAACCTCGTCTCGAATTCCCAAAAACGCCGTCCTGTTAATGGGAAAACGGCTGTACGTGCCAAACCTTCTATACAATAATACATTTATAAATCACTCTTTTTGCCGAGAGTCAGATGATGAGGTCGAAATGCCCAGTCCCCCTGAATCCTTTCCATTAATCTATTCGATTTTTCCTCTCGAGCAGCGTCCAAATATCCTTATAGGTGATCCCAAAATTTTTTAAAGACCCCGTTTGTTTTTCACAACGTTACATCTCCCCCCCCTCCACCCAATCCCCCAACCCATGTTCAGACTTTTCTTTTTACCTGCTTTCCGTTGTTTTTCCGAACTGTTGCACAACGCCATCCCCTCCCAAACCCGGATGTTGTATCGTTCGTATCTATTATTGGGGCCACACATTCCCCCCCCCCCCCATACCCCTCGTGTCAATACAAAAAACGTTAAACCATTCTATAGAAGGGGTCCTGAATGCACGAAAACACATTTGTGACATGGGCCCCCTCCCCTAAGTCCCCTACCCTTACAATCTCCCCCCCCAAAGCACCCATTAATCTGTACCCATTTGGGCCCCATTGTACAACGGGGTTTCCCCAAAATTAACTATTTCTTCCCCATACCCCGCCTCCTAAGTTAGTTCCCATGTCCTCTTTCCACCCTGTCATGGGCCCCCCAGCTTAAAGCCAACAAAACGCCTCCCTCCACCCTTTTGTCCCCAAAATTCTCAGTATTCCATGACCCTCAAAAACATCGACCTTTTCCCGGCAAACCCCATGCGTTTTCGAAACCCTTCCCCCCACACATTTGAACCCATTACCAAGACTTTAGCGAAAAAACTTTTAATCAGCACATAAAAAGGATAGGGCCCGGGACTCCTTGGGGGGGTGCTGCCCCTTACCCTTCTGAAACCAACACTACAACTGCTGTTGCTTGCTTGTCCCCCATCACACCCTTCCTCATCTGATTAAAAAACCTACCCAGAAACCCCTTATCCCTCCCAAAGTTGGGGTAAAAAATTTAGCCGGGGACCCTCTATTCCCGGTGCTTTGCCTTTTCCCCATTCCCTTAAAGCCAACTCTATTTCCCCCCTTGTTTTACCCCCTTTAAAACCTTTCACATATTCCCTAAAATTCACGTCATACTCCACACCTTCTCTAAATCCACATTCCCACCTTCCCTTGTCCAATACCCTTCTACCATTTATCCCCATACGCAACTTCCCTTTTTTGTTAGTATTCCTGACCCATTCTATAACCCCCGCCATCTCGTGTCCTCTAACTCGGGAATAGTGTAACTGCTGTCTTTGTTTTTGACGTTGCAACCACACGCCGATGGTTTGTCACCCCAAAACACCTCCTCTCCCCCGCCTGCACCCCTTTCCCCCTTGAAACCCCTTTATTTTGTAACTCCCTAGTCCCCCTTGACCTCGACAATTTCATCATAGGTAGTTGCCCCCTACAGCCCCCTTCCCAAACAGCCCTTAACCCGTCCTCCCGTAATTTTAATGCCCCTATTTTAAAAACATTTTACGTTTGCCCACCCCCCCTAATATTTTTCCCAAATCCTTTCCTTGGCAACACAAACCCCCATTGTAGAATCTTCCACTCCCTGTGCCCCTCGAAGCTCTTCCAGGACGAAAATCCTCTAACCCCCCCCATCATCAATGCACTTATATTTAAATTTTCCCGTAACTCCTGTATATTTTTGCAAGCGCCTCCACCCAAACCCCCACCCAAAACGCCTTGACTGACATGCTACTTCAACAGTTTTTGAAAGCTCTCACTACAACCCGTGAGAAAGATACACTCTTCTAACCTCGCTGATCCCCCTTTTAACAAATGTATGCTCTGTCTCCCCCCGCCCCCCCCGAATGGTCTCTTAAAACCTAAAAATTCCCTCAATAAATCTGTAGGGCCACCGGAAATAACCTGCCCCTTTTCGGGTTCCAACACCCTCCTAATGCGCAGTTCCAATCACCCCCACTATTTCCACCTCGGTAAACGGAAAAAAAAAAAAAGGTCCCCGCAACAAAATCCTGCTTCACCGTTCGTTATTCTCTGCAGGCGCATATAGCTAATAAAAGCCACACGTTTCCATCCACAAACCCTCTACGCGCAACACCCTTCCCCCTCCCCCCCCCCCACTTCTCTGCAAAAAAAAACGGGGCCCCCCTAAAAATTTTACCCACCCCCCCCTTTTAAACGGGCGATGGCGGGTTACCACCTGAAAACCCTCCCTCTCCAAACCCACCCTCCCTTTAAAAAATTGTCCGTATGAAACAACATCCACTCTAAAAATTTATTGAAACTTCGAAACCATTCTTCTTTACACTATTACACAAACCATTTTAAAGTTTACCCCTATAACCGGAGGCTTATTAAAATTTCCCCCCCGCCTCCTCTCTTCACTCTTCGATGGCCACCAGAACGTGGGGACCCCTTGTCACCTGCCACTTCCCCTCTCCCCCCCCTTCTTTCGGTGCCCCCGTCATCCACCCCTCCTTTACCGGCCCATATTTTCTTCCCCGTCGCTGCGCTGGCGTTAGGACATCTCTGAATCCGTTTAGCGGTCTCTTTCTTGTGACAGGCGTCCCCCGGCTTGGTCTGGGGATGCCTCACAATGTACCTCTACCTCCACTGTAACAGTGGCAAAGTTCGGTGACACCTCAGTCACGCTTTGACTCCCGTCGTCCGAATAGTTTGTTTTTGATGCCCCACAGCTTACCTCGTCTTCTACCCCCCGTCAGGAGCAGCCACCCCCTAGGGGGGAAAGGACTTCAGAACCCCGGCTAATTCTCCTCAGTTCCAAACTTTCCTCCTGTATTTTTTTTCTCAACCCCTCCCGGAAGTGTGTCTGGGCCAGGTAAGTTTTAAAAGGGCCCACCCTCTCCCCCAGCCTTATATGCCTCATCCACTATCTCGCTCCCTAGACGACCCGCCCCCCTTCACATCGTTGATCAACGCTGCTTCGCCCGGTGAGAAGCGGATGTCTCCGCCCCTGGGCCAGGAGCTCGTTGCCCCTTCCCCACTCCCCGCTATGTGATCTATTTCCCCCCAAAATCGGATTAGCCTTTGACCCACGTAGACACCATGACCCGTGTCCTGAATTCCTTTTGGTACACGTTTAAAACGGTATGGGTGTGCAATGTCATTTTTAGGTTGAAAATGCCCCCGGATACTGTGTAGGACCCCCACCCACTTACCAGCTGGGGCCAAAGAAAAAGTTCCCCTATTCCCCAAAAACTTTTCTGATCTGTTCTCAGCTCAAAGGGGGTTTTTGCAGTTTAATCCCTGTATAATGTTGGATACTGTCCTCACCGCACAGCTGGTGTTGCATCAAGATTACGTCCTGAAAACGGGGTTTACCAACGACTATAAACCGTTTTCTGAGAGCAGTTTCAAAAAAAAATCTACGTGCCCCCGTTCAAAACTACCCGTACAAACTCTCCATCCTGATTCATAGTGCTTGATGTTTTTTGGTAGTAATACCTGGGCTGACGCTTGGTGTTATTGCCCAGAGAGTTCAACACCCACAGTGTTAATCCTGCGTCTTAACTGCACGCCATGTTTACTAAGGTAGTTTTTCCTGGTCGACGACAGAGGCGCGACAAGCACCCCCTCCCATACTGCTGTCAGGGAAATGAAGTGCGTTTGCGCAGGAGGTCTCACGGCCCCAAAAGGATGCAGCAATGGCCGTACACGTATTTGGGTTATTCCCTAGGTATATGAGGGTTTGGGTTTTTTTGGATTGTGTTCTTGGTGGATGTGTACCCCTATGTTCAGAAATTCCTTGTATTATGTAGCCGTTTAGAGGGGATTGTGTTAAAATTTTTTCATTGAAGTCCTTTTGTCTTATAATGTTAAGAGATTTGTCAAGAGTATACTAAGGTGAAAATGGTCGTTTTCAAAGGGGGGTGGGGGAGGTAAGATTCTAGGAGGACTTATCGATTTTTATAAAAATCTTTCCCGTGAAGCCAGTAATTATAAGCAGTGCTTGATTTAGTGCAGCAGCCCGTTTTGATGTTTTTATTAAATGCTTCTTCGGTATTTTGGGAGTCACAGCAGATTATTGTTTTTCTGCCCGTATCTTTTTACATATTGTTATGTCCCTATATTTTTTTTACCTGAGTTTTAAATAAATAAGAAAAAAAAAAATTTCCCCCCTCAGGATGGATATGGGGTTTTCTACCATGGGTTTTTTTTTTTAAATTTTTTATTTAAAACATTACAATACAAGGGGGAAAATATATTAAAAGGTACCAAAAGTTAAATCAAAATTTCCCCAATTTTACCCTTAAAAAAATGATTCACCAACAAAAAGTGTTCTACACCTATCACCACACACCAATACCCCCATTTTATACTAGAATTATATACCGGGAAAGGGCTGAACTTGTCAAAATTTTCACCCCCCCCCTTCTCCCCTCCACAAAATATAACCATCCCCAACTTGTTGCTTTTTAAATTTAAACTTTAAAGGATACATAGTAATTACACTATCTGAGGATTCAGTAACACCTTGACAAAAAAAATTTTTAATAACAATTTTAAAAGGGATACTGTCTTTACTTAAACACAATGAACCTAACCTGGTGAAAAAAAAACATTCAAAGTTTAATTTTTCTAGAAGGTTGCAACAAGAATGTCAACAACTCCGGGGCAACTTTTTTTTTGCAATTATCTTGCATGAAAACCCCTATTCATTCAACATATATAAAAAATATAAAAAACTTTATATCATGAAAACATCAAGATACAAAGGTATAAAGTAAAAAACCCCAGCCATGTAGGGCTACAGAAAAAAAAAAAATTCCAAAAAAAATTCCTAACACAATAAAAAAAAACAATTTTTTGTGACAACGGCGCCTAAACACAACTCACTATGTGACTTAAGATGCTTTTTAATAGATAAAACATAATATATGACTTAAGACTGCTATGTAATAGAAAAATAAAAAGATTTAAAAGACTGCTATGTAATGTAACATAATAATATGATTAGCTGCTATGTCACAGATAAATAAAATATGATTTAAAATAACTTAATAATATGACATAAATAATTAAATAAATGACTTAAGTGCTAGTACTAGCAACAACAAAAAATAAATTTTTTTTTTTATTTAAAATACAATACATAGCTTAACAAAAAAACCCCCCTTAAAAAAAAGTTTTGATTACATTTAATTGAACACATTTTAAAACACAATCCTCAGAACGTACAATAGAAAAATAAACACAATATTAACAGACACAAATAGGTAAACAAATATCTAAAAAATATCGCTTGTGACCAAAACAAAATTAAGAAGAGGGTAATCTATCCTATTTAAAAAAAGAAAACAACGAGGACATAACAATAGGTGACCCCTGGTAGCAGGGTTTAAAAAAATATAAATTAAAAACCCTAATCCCCTTTAGGTATACACTATTTACATAATTTACTGTGACAATTGCCCAAGCACAAACAAAAAGAAGAAAATTTATAATATATAAAATATCGGTTATACAACCCAAAACAAATAAAAATAAATGAAAAGAACCTACATCACAAAACTCACGATAAACAAAGTTACATACTCTTACTACAAACCCCCAGTACATAAGTTCCCTAAGTACACAAATCGCCTACCACAAGTCTTATGGTCAGCCCAAAACTAGAAAACCATAAGCATTCCACACTCACTACAGGCTTACACATTTATGATATAGCAATAAAATTTCAGTACAAAACATAAAACCCCCTTTGCCCGGGCATAGCCGAAGGTAAATCAAGAAATTAACAAAGAAAGAAGGCAGAGACTTTGCAAAGAATCATAAAACTTATAACTGCACCACCAATCCCCTCACCCCACATTTCCTCAACCCCCATTTAACGATACAAACGCAACACAGCCCTTGTGCTACCCAACCCCCAAGACAAGCCCGTTCCTCCCCCGATATTTAATCCCCCCCCTTTCACAACGTTTTAAAAATGCCCTCACACTCATACTACGGTACCCGCTGAAAAAAACCTGGTCCCGCGCTTCCATATATTTTCCCCCATTTTAAAACAACGTTCTATAAATGGTTTCCCCCCAACACCCTTTTGCGCACCTCCCAATCCCTTCCCCCTCTCGCCCGGGTACAAAAACAAAATCGCAATTATAATGTGATTGCACGGCCCGGCGCCTTGACGCCTCCACGTCCAAACTTTCGCCCTCAATGTGATACCCCCCTTCCCATGTTCCCCAAAACCTTACCCCTCCATTCCCGATACTCCCCAAATTATCACAAAAAAATACACAAGAAACGCCCCTCTCCTCATCCCCCAACCTGACACGCGTCCTCCACCATCAACCCTCTTTCCTTAAGTGCAGCACCCGACGGGAAGTTTACCCTGGAGAAAAGGAAAAATACCTCTCGACATTTGGGGCGCCGCGCTCAACCGTAATTCCCCCCATATATTTCCACGCATAAAGGGGAATACTTCACCTTTTACTACCTTCGCCTTACAACACATTAAAACACCCACTCGAACTTTATTTGGGTCCCGTACATGCAGCAAAAACCCCCCCAACACGTCTTAACCACCCTTTATCTCCACCTCCCCACCACATTCGCACCTCTTCATGCAAGCCATTCACGCCCCTCCCTGCATGACCCCGCACACGGCGTAACCCCACTTCAAATAAATACACTTGACTCTTAACCTTTAAATCAATCAACCCCAACCCTCCTCTGTTGACCGGTAAGTAACCACACTCCTACTAAAACCATTCACACCCGGAACCCCCAAAAAATGGAAAACCATCTTTAACAGCCTCGTAACACCCGGGGACCTGCTAACGGATATACCGCAGCCATGTGCCAGACTTTACTGTATAACAAAAACCCTTCCAACACGCCCGCTGATTTTTACTGTCAAATGAGTTGGTCTCCACCCATCCAATCGCCCCACCACTCGATCCACAACAAGTCCAGAATTAACCATCCTCGCTCTCTCGCACTACTCATATACACTATTCCACACACTTTTATCCTGTCCACCATATTTCCAACGTACATTCCTTCCCGAAAATCTCTCTTCCTACCAATCTCCTAAGACCGGGAATTTTGATTTTTCCACATTAACTCTTAAACTGGTAACCCCCGCGAAATTATCAATAACATCTCCAACCGCACGTAAACCCCCTCTGCGTTCGCACGAGTATTGTGTGTCATCCCTTTACCCTATTATTCCCTCTCTCCCACTTCCTACTCCCCAATCCACCTCCATACACGCTTCCATCTTTCTATAGAAAGGGTCTGAAAAAACAGGAAAAACAATGATTGAGACAGGGAAAAACCCTGCCTAATAACCCTGACCCATTGATACCCATCCCCTAACTTCCCATTTACCTGTACACACACTCCCACACCTGTATACAATGTCTCTGCCCAACGAAACCACCTCTTCCAAAACCCTGCCTCCTTAATATGTACCACAACACCTCACGTTCTACACTATCTATACCGCTTGCCAATCTAACGCTAAGACACCCCACCCCAGCTCCCCTCCCGACCTTCTACAAATTCTTTATAATACTATGCCCGTCATACATCGTCCTCCCAACACACCATATTGTCCTCTCACAACCCCCTCTATTGTGAGGGAAAAGTTCAATAGATAGGAGTAGTGATGGGTATATAGTAACAAAAAGTTTCATTGCCGGCTACTAGTTAAGGTAGGGTAAGTCAAGTTTCCCGTTTTCCCGCCTTTCTTACCCTCCCCGAAAGTGATAGTTTCATTGCCGGCTACTTGTTAAAGGTAGGGTAAGTCAAGCTCCCGCTATTCCCGCCTTTCTCCCCCCCCCCTAAAGTGATGTTTGCTTGCCGGCTACTTGTTAAAACGTAGGGTAAGTCCAGCTCCCGCCTTTTTCTCCCACCCCAAAAAGTGATAGTTTGATTCCCTGCTGCTTTTTAAAGGGTTTAGGGTCAGTCTAGTCCCGCTATCCCTTCCCCCCTTTCTTCCCCCCCCGAAAGGTGAGGTGTGGGCTCTGGTCAAACTGTAAATCACTCGACTCACAGCCCCCAACATACTGTAAGTTGTGATGAATGGTGTCTCAATCTTCACTACTGTAAGTACATGCCTGCCTTGTATTTCTAGTGGATTTATTGGTTGAAAGCTTCACTTTTGAGCAATAATAAACTTAGTCTTTTCAGCCTTGCTCTAAGTTGACTGTGTAATAACACCACGTCTTTTAGGCATTGTACTTATCATAGAGAGTGATTTTTTTTTCAGCTTGGATGACAGAGAGGGTCACCTGTCAATCAACGAGAAGAACTGCTGGGACGGACTAACGTCCTGGGGGACGTCCCTTTTTGGGATTTAGTTACCTGTGCACCTGTATGAAATTGCAGGACATAACCCCTCATCATTGCAGGGGTAAAGAACCTGCTTTTCCTTTTCATCGGGATAAAATTACTCAAGGTCTTCTATTTTGTGAAGAACTATCCAGTGGGTCGTAACCAACACCTGCGACCCCTCCCCATCATCAGCAAACGGCTACAATTTTTCAACAACACACAGTGTCACCAACACCAGACTCCCTATATATATTAGCGTTAAATTCAGTTATCATTTATATTTTTCAATTTTCATTTTCTTTAATTGTAGGATTAATTTTTCATATTAAGTGTTTTATATTTTAATTTCTATATAATAAAGTGTTTATGTTTGTATGTTATTATTTCTTTTTTATTCATAATTTTCCTGAGGAGGGAGCCAGCTTTGGTAATACTGTCTAAAGTTATTACAGAGCTGAGTAAGCCTTCACAAGTGGCGACCTTGCCAGGATCAACTCGACTGAATCAAGATTTCAATCCATCTCGAATCTACCATTGGAACTTCAATGCCGCATACCACAGACAGTTACCACAAGCCATGAGTAATCATTCTCTATGGTAGGACTACTGTAAGGTATTTAAAAGATTTGGTGATTGTTATAGTCTCAATTTATTGTAAGTCAAGTCAGGGCAGGATTAATAGTTAATTCTGCCACCTTTCTCGTGAGCTTGAAACACTTTGGAGGATTAGACTCTAGGGACCCGAGATTTTCCAGTGACAACTTGTTTCATTGAGCTCTTTATTGTATCAAGGGAACTGTCATAGGACACTCTTGATTTGTTGGTGAGAAGATTGGATGGTCTAGTGACCCCATTCTACTTACTGTTTGCTTGGAGCCGGCATAGAACCCTTCGTTTTAATTAATACATATTGTTTAATTGAAGCAGGGATCGAGCCCTCTGGTTTATATACAGTTTGAGCAGAGCAGGAATTGAACCCTCTGTTTTCTTTAATGCCCATTTCATTTCCCCTGATAGTTTAAGTTATTCTTGCAAGCATGGAGGAATACCAGTTTTGGATGAATGCTGCAAGCAAGTTAGGAATAACAGGGAAAAATTTAGAATCTTTCATTAGTGCTAGGATCAGGAAAGACTTGAAAGAGAGAGAATTGAGAGAGAAGAAAGACAGCTAGAAAGGGAAAGAGAAGAGAATAAGGAGAGAGAGAGAGAATCGAAAGAGAAGAGAAAAAGGGGAAAGAGAACCTTGAAAGACAGGAAAAAAGGAGAGAGAGAGAATTGAGAGAGAAATCCGAGAAAGACAGTTAGAAAGAGGGGGGAGGGAAGGGGAGCCAAAAGAGCGTGATAGATTTGATCGTGAGGAAAGAGCTAGGAAAGTGAGGAACAAGTAAGATACGTGAAAAAAAAGTTAATAAGAGAACTGGGAAAGAGAAAAGGATCGCGAGCTCGAAAATCTCGCCTTGATAGAAATAAAAAGTTAACTTTTACACAACAACAATTAAGGAAGGGTAAGGGAACAACGTGCAGCTAGTGCACATATTCCAACACCTAATTTACCTCCCTTCACAGAGGGGGAAGACAACTTCTTACATTATCAGGTTTGAAAATACCGCTACCCTCTGTGAATGGCCTGCTGACACATGGGCTACCAGGTTAGGAATGTTATTTTATAACCTACTGAAGAAGGCAATCCTTAAAGCATATCAAAAAACCACTAATTCTTACAGGAAAGATTTCAGGTATGCCACCTTACAGCCTGGCCAGAACTTTGAGCAGTTACAGATAACACTCTTTCGTTTGTTCGACTTTTGGATAGAGAGTTCAGGAATTGATAACAATTATGAATCTCTTAGAGACTTCATGGTTGCTGACCAGTTCCTGACAGCTCTTCCTCACCAGATACGAACATTCATTAGATAACGTAACCTGATTAAAACTGAGGAAGTTACTGAGGTGCTGACCTGTATGTGAGGCCCCACAATTCTATAAAGACCTAAGGGATCAAACCCCTAAGGGAAAGGGTTCATCAGACCTTAAAAATCAAAGCCTCTAGTGGAAAGTAAAATGACTTTCTTTTATTCCTGTTTGTCATTTGTGTGGTGTTAAGGGACATAAACGTCCAGATTTGTCCTTCTAAGAAGGTCCAAAAAGTGGAAGATGTTTTAAAGACTGTAATGACCAAGCACTCTTCTGTTCAGGAACGTTAATGGACTTAATGTTCTCCCATTTTACGAGACACTGGATGCACATGTATAGTAATTTCTGATAAGTGTTCCCTAATCTTAAAGAAATCATTCCTCTGCTATACTTTCAGACTACTTGGCCGTACAGGACACTTTTCCTCCCATCCATTGTTACATTAGGTCAAAAATGGTTCACAGGTTGGTCTGAAGGGCCGTACTAGCTCCCATCACTTCTTGCTCCGTACTAATAGGTAATGTAAAAGGTGGCCTTCTTCCTTCTGAGGTTGACCTTTCATCCCCAAAAGATGGACATAAGTGTTTCAGATCCTCTTCCCTGTAGAGTCAGAGAAGCCCCTCGAAAGTTCAGATGAGACAATGTCTCGTGAGTTTTCATGTGGGATTAAAAACCAGTGATGCTACTCTCGAAAGCGAGGTAGTAGGATCACCGGTTCACTTATTAGATGAAAGTGAAGATATCACCTCCGATACCATAAATGTCTTGACTAGGGCTCAGACCAAAGCCCATGCTTCTCCTACCATCCATCCTTCGATTTTCCCTGACTTTAAGCCTTTAGACATATCGAAGGATTCCTTTGTCAATTTACAACGTAATTGCCCTTCTCTTCAGAATTGCCATAATGCCGCTAAACAAAATCAAGTTATCCAAAGGAAAAACCTTTCATATAAATTTGAATATATAAAAGGTATCTTATACAAGTCAGTATTCAAATTAAATTCAGATGAGACAGACTATTCCATCTTAGTTGTTCCAAGTCAATGCAGAGAGACTGTTCTTAAAATGGCTCATTGACCTGCCAGTGGCCGGACATTTCTCGCATCGTAAAACCTTAAATAAAATTAGGGAAAACCCTATTTTGGCCAAAAATGTCCTCAGATGTCACTACCTATTGTAGATGTGTAAAGTTTGCCAACTGTCATCCTCCCGAGGTTCTAGGCGAGTACCTATGGTCAAAATGCCAGTCTTTACGGTACCTTTCGAAAGAGTAGCTATTGACATCGTTGGTCCTTTATCTCCACTTTCATCTGGGGGACATAGATATATATTACATTGGGTTGATTATGCTTCGAGTTTCCCTGAAGCCGTTCCCTTAAAGATCATAACCACTACAGAGGTGGCTGAAGCCCTTTTGTCCATCTTCTCCAGAGTGGGCATCCTAGAGAAATTTTGTCTGACCGTGGGACACAATTCCATTGATTTAAATGAAACATCTATACAACTTCTGGGAGGAAACCTCTCTTCACTACACCCTATCATCCCAGCTGTAAGGGGAAGTTTGGGAGTGCCAGCATTCGATTCCCCAAGTCCATTTTAAGGAAACTTTGCTCCCTTAAACCAAAAGGAGTGGCATCGTTACCTACCCTGTGCTTTGTTTGCCGTGAGGGAAGTTCCCAGTGACTCTTTGGGGTTTTCACCTTTTTGAACTTCTCTATGGTAGACAGGCCAGAGGTCCACTGTCCATCCTTCACGACTTAGGGACTAATGAGGGGGTTTAAATGTGAGGTTCAGTCTTCTTACCATTTTTCTCCTTGACCTTAGATTCAAACTTGAGGAGACCTCTGACATAGTTTCGAAAAACCTAAGCTTGTCAATCGACCAGTACAAAATCTATTTTGACTCCAAAAGTCAGAGGAGAAGTTTTAACGTAGGGGATGAAGTTCTTGTACTTTTGCCTATCAAGTCAAATAAGTTATTAGTAGCATGGAAAGGTCCATATAAAGTATTCAAAATTTGTGGGAAAGTTGATTACCTCATAGAAGTCAAGGGGAAACCTAAGCTTTATCATATCAACATCCTTAAGAAATATTACCGAAGAAATTCGGTAAACTGCCTTAATAACTTTGACTTAGTTTTTCGACACGAACTTGATAAGACAACTGAAGAATGTAAAGTGTGAGTAATTGACACCTCTAACTTAGACTATGATGAAGAACTACAGGGACTTGGGGGACTCTTGACCACTCGGGCGCAACCAACATTAATATTAATGAATCTTTAGATGACCATAAGAGACATGAACTACTTCAATGTGTGAGTAACTTTTCGGACGTCTTTACTGATATTCCAGGTGTTACCTCCACGGTAGTCCAAAAGGGATTGACTTAGGACGACAATCCTATGAAACGAAAATTATACCCAGTTCCAGTTCACCTTAGGGATGCATTTGACCGAGAGGTAGACAAATTATTAAAACTAAAGATCATTGAACCTTCAGTATCTTCATATTGTTCACCAGTAGTCATGGTTAAGAAGGAGGAGAATTCATATAGACTTGCTATTGACTTCAGAGGCTTTAATGCTATAACTCGGTGGGATGTGAGCCTATGCCCTTAATAGATAGCGATCTACACAAATTTTATAACGCTTCCTTCTTTTCAGAGATTGATATTGCTCAGGCATACCATCAAGTAATGTTAGATCCTTCTTCTAAGTAGTACACCGCTTTTCCTACACACCAAGGACTGATGCAATATAGAACTATGCCCTTCGGTTTGGTAACTGCCTGTGCTACCTACATGAGACTGTTGAGAAAGGTCTTGGATAATATGCCAAATGTTTCAGTTTATTTTGATAACATTTACGTAATGACATCTACGTAGGGCGAACATATCCAAACATTAACATCAGTTTTGCATGGTTACGCTCACATGGCCCTCACTGCCAAGCCGAAGAAATGCTTTTTTGGGGTATAAAAAGATTAGATATCTTGGACTGATACTTTCTAATAACTCTCTGCAGCCTCTCCCCAGTAAGATCAAAGCTTTATTAGAATTTAAATTCCCCAAAACCAAGAAGCTCATGCAAAGCTTTCTAGTTCTGTAAATTTTTTTATGCATGGTTTTTTCCCGAACCTTACTGATCTTACAGGCATTTTATCCGACTTCCTTAAAAAGTCTGTGAAGGAACCTCTTGAACTTTCTGACGTAGCTCAGGAAATGTTTAATGAGATTAAAAGTATCTTTTCCCAAAAAACCCTAACTTAAGATTCCAGATATTAATAAAACATTTTGCTTAAGAACTGATGCCTCCAATACTGGCTTAGGTGCGGTGCTACTACAATGCCATGATGGTACTCCCTTCCCTGTATGCTTCCTAAGCCGGAAACTCCTTCCCGCAGAAACGAGATACTCCACCATAGAAAAGGAATGTTTGGCCCCTGTGTGGGGTATCTCCAAACTTAAATTTTATTTGCTGGGAAAAGAATTCATTTTAGAAACAGACCACAAAAACCCTTTTATATACCTAGAAACTTTTAAGGGAACCAACAGTCGCCTCTCGAGGTGGACATTGGCACTCCAGGCTTTTAAGTTCCATATTGTGTATATCAATGGTTCATCCAATTATTTCTCTGACTGGTTAAGTCGTGACAGTCAGTAGATTTGTTGCCTTACGCGACTTCCACATATTAGAACTTTTTCCTCGCCTATTCTTCTTATACTCCTTGACTATAAGTCTTGGTATGAGGGAGTGTGAGGGAAAAGTTCAATAGATAGGAGTAGCGAGGGAGTATATAGTAACAATAGTTTCATTGCCGGCTACTAGTTAAGGTAGGGTAAGTCAAGCTCCCTGCTAATACTGCTAATACCACGTCTCTTTTCAGGAGATTGAACGCATTCTTGAAATCTAATTTTACCACTGCATTGTCCTCAGGCAGGTTGTTGATATACGCCCTTGTTGCATGAACCGCTGCTCACTTCCTTGAGGGGAAACCCCCAAAACCAAGCGGGTTGGTTGAAGCATCATGGCTGCCTGTGCACGAATACTTTGGACAGCAGCTTTGGCTATGAGGCGGCATAACGTGTTGCCTACTGCAATTGGCCGGAAATTCCTCCATCCTTCTTTTTAAGTGCACAAAGTGTTGCACCAAAAAAAGAAAGGTCTAATTTTATCAGGAATCAGACCAGCCAAGGAATTGTTGACGACCTTGTGATCTCTGAAAGCAATGTCTTGCCATTTCCCCAATAACAGGATTAACCATTTTCCCTTTTAAAAGCTGTGGCCTTATTCCAGTGTAACCCCAGAAGAGCCGATGGGAACGACATTATTTCTTTGTAAATTCTGAGTCTTCCCCAATCAAAGGTTCCATAGTGGGGACATAGGTGTTGGAACAGTTGGTGCCACTGGTTTCCTGGCGGGTGCTTTCCTCTAAGTGCTTCAGCGTGTCAGCATCCCTGGAGCAACTGTATCTTCACTGGTAATAATTCTGATTGCCCCCACTGTGTTGCCCTCTTCAATTTTCTTGCTTACCTGGACTCTGACTTTTTCACTGTCGTAGAGTGAGTGGGGGTTCTGCCTCTCCCTTTTTTGTGTTGACGGGGAAGGCGAATGAGGTTATCAACTTAGGAAAATCTCTTAAGGGTTTCATAACATTGAGGTAGTCTCTTTCCCTTCTTTCCGGCACAGCTAAGCAGACATTTCCCAAAAAGTAGCATATGTATGTATTTTTTTTTTTAATCGGACAATATAGAACAGTCATTCTTGACTTATATACGATAATTGTATAGTGTTATTATTGGCTTTATATTGTATTATAAATATAATTCATTAAAAAAAGATTTCCAGAGGATTACTATTATTACCCCAACCTTTTCGACCAATGTTGTTATGCTCTAACCAAAAAGGAAAACTATTTGAGTGGTTACAACCCTTGGAGTGTAACAGAGTGGGGGGGGGGGCTGTGTCCGGGAGCATAACATTGAGTTTCATTTAAAATGAATGTAGAAATGGCAGGGGAGGTTTGAAGGGTAAAACAAGGGAGAGATTACATAATTTGAAGCTTCAATCTTTTTGGCAATTAGCACGAAGCTTGGGCATAAAAATACGACAGAATTTTACTGCCCAGACAGGGCAGATGTATGATACAGAATGTCCTTTTTCCAGATGAGGGAGGATCCAGAAAATGAATTCTTTACTACAGACACCCGAGGCTGGAACTACGATGCTAACAACCCAATGGAGACGACAGACAAGTTCCCGATACCGGAAAGACGACGCTGCTACAAAAACTCCAATTCCCTCTCCAAGGACTAAATGGGGAACAGAAGTCCATCAGGCTAAGGAAAACAGTTCCAGGTAAACCCTTTACAGATGTTTTTATAAATGGAACAAAGAGAAAGTCCTATTGGATGATGAACACGTTCCCCTTCGAATCTCTTTAGCTCTTCTGATACTATTCAATGAAAGGAGAATTTCGAAAAGTCTAGAAAGGATTTTAATCGCTCCAAACCTCCTTTGTAGAAGCCCCGATAAAACTAAAAGGAAAATTTGAACGCGAATCTTTGCTTTATGAACGGGAAGTGCTGAGAAAGAAAAGAGAATAGAGTAATGTGCATACGATCCCTTCTTTCGGCCTTAGTAAAGCAGCCTTTAATGCCTAAATTTTTTGAGGTTTTTTAGATTCATTTTTTTTAGGCATTCGAAATCAGACGAGTGATGCAATGGCCTCCTAAATATTGGGCTGCCTTAATACATTCATCTTTAATAGGAAAAGCTCAACCCTAACTGCAAATTTACCTTTTGAACAATATTCTGATTTTACTCAGGTAAAAGATTGTCTTTTGAAAGCTTACGATTTATTACCTGTCAGTTACTTGAAGATGCTTAGAACTCTGAAGAAATATCCTCAGCAGGCTTAGGTGGTCTTTGCCAGAGAAAAGCTCTCAGCTTTCCGGGGGGTTTGGGGTAGGGCCGCGGGAGCCGCCTCAGTCGAGTCACTTTCACAGCTGATATTACATGAAGACCTTTTTAAAATATTTCCCAGAGAGGGTTCATACATATCTTTTTACGTTTCCTACTATGTACTAACTTGTTAGATACTGCTGCCCACACAGATCATTTTGAAATTTCCCATGCTATAACCGTAGAAATGTCTAAGACCCCGGAAAAGGGAAAACTGCCTCCCCAAATTTTAGTTCAAGATTGACTACAGGGGAAAACTCCAGCTGTCGAACCTTTGAAGGTGTTTTCAGAAAAAAACAGGTGATATAAGGCTCCTTTTCCAGGTATTACCCTAAAGATCAATTACCACTGTGCCTTTTTTGTAATAAGTTAGGTCATAGGCAGTTCCAGTGTTGGCATAAATAACAGGAAAATAAAACCCAACCCAAAAGGGGAGATATCCTACTCAGGTAATAAAAATTTATCTCGGAAGTATAAAGCTTGGATGATGAATCTTTACCTTTCGGACACGTCTAGCAGACCGTCTCACAGATGACTTTCCCCGATAGTACTTCAGAAGAAAAGGTTCGAGCTGCTATGGAATCCTACTTTTCCAAAAGGGAAGGTTTGGACTCTGTAAAGAGGTTAGTAAACATCACAACCTTTCGAGAAAACTGGCAGCTATCTCTCTTTGTTAAGAACTAACCTGGTAAAGTTACCTAGTAGTAGCAAACCCCGGCTGGACGTATTATTAGAGGTATTCGGAGGCACAACAATAAAGGTCCCCATTATAAGGATTTATGTTAATTGCCTGGATATAAAGGCTGGATCATGTGGGACTTTCAGATAAACCTTTCCCATTTTTCGGCGTACATCTATTAATCGGGGGAAAGAAACTGATCAGTTAGAGATACCCAAAGAACGTCTTGTTTTAGATAATCCCTGCGATATAAATTATGCATTTTGAATCTTTTGAGGCAGCGCTAGATTTATTCCCCTTAACCTTTACTCCCAATAAAATGTCCTGAAGAAAATTTGAAAAGATTAGTTATTGATTTTGTAGGACCGTTACCCCACAAAGGGGTAACCAGTACATAATCACTATCACAGATATGGCAACGCGGTATCCTGACGCTATTCCAATGTCCAAAATTAATTCCAGAAATATAGTAAGTGCTTTAATACGCTTTCTTTGCACAAGTAGGCATTGATAAATTAGACATGTGCAACTCTTGGGTATCTTTATTAAGGAAACGTTTCGCCACCACATGGGTTCATCAGTCCATACACAGGAGAAAACTTGAAAAACAGGAGGAGAATGAGGTTTAAACAGTCCCTCAGCTTTTAATCGATGTGGTCAGGCCATCAATCTTGAATAGAATACGGCATATTGAGCGAAGAAGCAGCTTATAAACCGTAGGCAGGAGAGTCACAGTCATAGGTGGTGTCACATTTGTTCAGTGTGGAAGTAGGTCGTGCCCAAGAGTTAGGCAAGCGAAGAATTCTCAGGTAATTAAGACCCCAAGAAGTTGCCAGTGTCTGACAGGATTGTAGATGAATGGTTTATAGAACCGAAATGTGACACCCTACAACTGCTGCACCTCTCCCGCCTACGGTTTAAAAATTTCTGTGCTCATATGCAGTATTCTATTCAAGACTGATTGCCTGACCACATCGATTCAAGGTTGAGGGACTGATTACCTCATTCTCCTCCTGTTCTTCAGTTTCTCCTGTGTATGGACTGATGGGAAATCACTGTTGTGGCGAAACTTTTCCCTTTAAAAAAGATTTCCCCAAAAGTTGCACATGTGTTAATTTATCAACGTGTCGGTTCTCTGAACCATTCATCTACAAGTAGACATACCACGTGAAATTCAATCTGACAAGGTTCGAATTTTACGTCAAAGGTTTTTAAATAGGCTGTCACGATTATGAGGGAAGACAGATGCTCTCTACAGTATATCATCCCCAGTCACAAGGCAGTGCTAGAAAGTTTCCACCAAACATTATGAGTAAGACAGATGCTCTTAACAGTATATCATCCCCAGTCACAAGCAGTACTAGAAAGTTTCCACCAAACATTATGAGTAAGACAGATGCTCTTAAGTATATCATCCCCAGTCACAAGCAGTACTAGAAAGTTTCCCCCAAACACTTAAATCTACTTTACGTGCTTACTGTGAGCAATATTCTCGTGAATGGGGTGAAGGTTTACACTTTCTTTTCTTCGTCCTCCGCGAAGCTGAACAGGAATTACTAAATACTCTCCCTTCGACTTGATTTTTGGACACCAGGTTCGAGGACCCCTAGCCATATTACGAGATTCTTGGATAGGGAAAAGAGGATCTCTTCATCCCAGTCCTCTGCTTTGGAAAGAACATCTCTACAAACTGAAAAAACTTAGCTGCCCTGAACCTGACAGCTCGAGCCAAAATGAAGAAATCGTACGACATAAAGCTAAATCACGGTCGTTCTCTCCCAATGAATTAGTGTTAGTTAAAAACTTAATTCCAGGACATCCGTTAAAACCTCGATATGTGGGGGCCGTATGAGATAGACAAAGAAAATGAGGTGAATTATCTGGTCCGTGAACCCGGACATCGCAAGAAAATTAAGAGGTATCACATAGATAACTTGAAGTACGAGTCTAACCTTCTCCCTACTAATGTCACCTCTATTCAACTTACGTACACAGAAATTAAGAATGATACCGTAAAAGAAGTAAGATAATTTCGGCTAAAATAATTCGGAAGTTTTTAAACAACTAGACCTTTTCCTGGAAGTTCTTCCCACCTCCCAAAAATTCAAATAAGAGGGTTTAAACACTAAATATAACTCCATCTTCCAAGATATCCCTACTCCTTGTCCCTGGGTTTTCACGATACTGAGTTGTTAGAAGATAGTCCAATAAACCAATCCCCTTAACGGGTCTTCCCCCGTAAGCAAGAATTAATTCAGCAAGAGATAAACACATTAATGGAATATAATTTGAAAGAAACCAGTTGGACACTTGGGCCTCTCCATGTTTATTGGTCCCCAAAACCCGATGGCCGTATGCTATGCACCGATTATCGTGAAGAAAATTCAGTCACCAAGCCAGATGAGTTTCCATTACTCAGGATTGATGATTTAATAGATGCTGTGGCCGGTGCCAACTTTGTGACCAGATTAGACTTATTGGAGGATATTACCAGGTACCGTTAACTCCTAGGGCCCAAGAGATACATATGAGGTTATGCTTTTCTGCTTGTGTAACGCCTCCTCCACTTTCCAGAGGATTATGAACGTTTTATTCCAACCCTTAGAATGTGTAGAGGCATACTTGGACAACCTGGTGGTTTTTAGTGATAATTGGCAGTCTCATTTAGAAAGATTAGACAACTACTAAAAAGCTTTTGCAGAATACAGTTTCACGGAAAATTTACAAAAATGTGACTTTGGTAAAGCCCAGATTAAATATCTCGGTTTTAAAATAGGGAATGGACTAGTAGCCCCCGACCAATTAAAGGTCCAGGCTATTTTAAATTTTCCAATGCCTCAGGACAGGAAAGCCCTCCAACGGTTTTTGGGAATGGCTACTTATTACAGGCGTTTTTGCCCATACTTTGCTCAAGTTGCCTCCCCCTTACTAGATTGACCAGTCCTAAATATAAATTTAATTGGGACGAGAATTGTGAGCAAGCTTTTAAACGTTTAAAACGTTTCCTTTCCTCTGCCCCAGTAATGCGTGCACCCAATTTCCAAATTCCTTTCACCCTCCATGTTGACGTCCCCTCATGGAAGGTTCCTTGATGTTGGTGAGGGGCTCTTGATTTAGGGAATTGGATCTGTGCTCCAGTTCCCCGAATTAAGCCTGAATGCCTTCCACATCCCCCCTCCCCTGGGCGCTGTATAATCCTACGGGTTTAGCGCTTCCCCCTTGATTATAATAATAATCCATGTTGACGTCAGCGATGCCACAATAGGTGCTGTCTTATTGCAATCTTTCCAAAACAGTAATATTCTGCATCCAATATGTTATTTTTTCTATAAATTGAAAGAATATCAAAGATCTTATTCAACCATAGAAAAAGAAGCCCTGGTTTTAGTCTTGTCCTTGGAACACTTTGACGTATACCTCCTCATGTAATAAATATTTACTCAGAACATAATCCACTAACTTTCATAAATTTTATAAAATCAAAAAATGTTAGAAAATTACGCTGGCTTTAAGGATCCAACCTTACGGATCTCCATATTTCACAATAAGGGTTCGAGCAACGTTTTAGCTGATGCTCTCTCTCGTCCTAATATATTTCCTAACTACGGAAATTCTTTGCAAGTCTAGAAATGTTTTGGTCAATTTTCTAGGAAGTGGATGACTGAGCTCAGAGAGATGTATCTCCATCCCCTTGAGTCATCTTACACCAGCTGGATGGTTTCTTCCACCCCTTTCAGCATCTTAAACGCCGAGATATTTGCTTGTGGGCCGGGGTGTCATGCACCTATTGTTAACTTTCTTTAATATTACATTGCGGTCTTTTCCCTTTTAATAGCTAAATTGGAAGTTAACGTCCTTGTATTATTAAGACTTATTCTTATTAACAATTATTAAAAATTTTTAGTAACATGGCCATAATTTTAAATTAAAGGTTTTAGCAACATGCCTGCCTCTCTGTGTTTGGTGTATGGTTAGCTGTGGTGTTCGAGGGTTTATATCCCCCTCCCCCCCCTTTTTTTGTTCAAAACTACTCTATGAGTGTTGGTGAGTCACGTCACGTGACCCACCGGGACCTGTATGCTCAAGGTTGAGGGACGAGCAGTGAAAGAAGTAGCAGCCAACGAGAACACTGCTGCTCGTCTCTGGTAACTGGCTAAGGTTAATTATCTGGCCTGGACATATTTTTGTTGTATTATGGCTGCTTCTTAAAGGGAACTAAGACCTTATACATTAAAGTAATCTGAATATATATATAATATATATATATTATATATATATATATATATTATATATATTATATATATATATATATATATATAAATATATATATATTTATATATATGTTATGTCTAGGATTCTTCCTAATGATGTGTTATAAAAGCCTTATATATATCCATATTCGGACAAAATAGAGCAGTCATTCTTGGGCTTATATACGATAATTCGTATAATATTATTGGCTTCATATTGTTTATAAATATTCTCCATTAAAATAAGATTTCCGGAGGATTACTATTACCTCAACCTCTCTGACCAATGTTGTTATTATCTCAACCTCTCTGACCAATGTTGTTATTATCTCAACCTCTCGACCAGTGTTATTATCTCAACCTCTTGACCAGTGTTATTATCTCAACCTCTCTGACCAATGTTGTTATTATCTCAACCTCTCTGACCAGTGTTTTATCTCAACCCCTCTGGCCAGTGTTATTATCTCAACCTCTCGGACCAATGTTGTTATTATCTCAACCTCTCTGGCCAGTGTTATTTTCTCAACTCTCTGACCAAAGTTGTTATTATTTTCAACCTCTCTGACCAGTGTTATTATCTCAACCTCTCTGACCAATGTTGTTATTATCTCAACCTCTCTGACCAGTGTTATTATCTCAACCTCTCTGACCAATGTTGTTATTATCTCAACCTCTCTGACCAGTGTTTTATCTCAACCTCTCTGACCAATGTTGTTTTTATCTCAACCTCTCTGACCAGTGTTATTATCTCAACCTCCTGACCAGTGTTATTATCTCAACCTCTCGACCAATGTTATTATCTCAACCTCTCTGACCAGTGTATTATCTCAACCTCTCTGACCAGTGTTATTATTCAACCTCTCTGACCAGTGTTATTATCTCAACCTCTCTGACCAGTGTTATTTAAACTCAACCTCTCTGACCAATGGTTATTATCTCAACCTCTCTGACCAATGTTATTATCTCAACCTCTTGACCAATGTTATTATCTCAACTCTCTGACCAATGTTATTATCTCAACACCTCTGACCAATGTTATTATCTCAACCTCTCTGACCAATGTTATTTCTCAACCTCTCTGACCAATGTTATGCTCTAACCAGAAAGGAAACTGAGTGGTTACAACCCTTGGAGTGTAACATGGGCTGGTGTGACTACCCCCACAGGATGGGTATGGTTTGTCTACTGCCCCAAAGAATGGGTATGGTGTTACTACCACCCACATGATGGGTATGGTGTGACTACCACCCACAGGATGGGTAGGGTTTATCTACCGCCCACAGGATGGGTATGATATGACTACCACCCACAGGATGGGTATGGTGTGACTACCACCCACAGGATGGGTATGGTGTGACTACCACTCACAGGATGGGTACGGTGTGACTTCTGCACACTCGATGGGTATGGTGTTACTTCCACCCACAGGATGGGTATGGTGTGACTACTGCCCACAGGATGGGTATGGTGTGAGTACCACCCACATAATGGGTATGGTGTGAACTACCGCCAACAGGATTGCTATGGTGTGTCTACAACCACAGGTGGGTATTGTGTGACTACTGTCCACAGGATGGGTATGTTGTGACTACCACCCACTGGATGGGTATTGTGCTACTACCACCCACAGGATGGGAATTGTGAATACCAGCCACAGGATGGGTATGGTGTGCCTTCCACCCACGGGATGGGTATGGAGTGACTACCACTCACAGGTTCTGTATGGTGTGATTACCACCTACAGAATGGGTATGGTGTGACTACCACCCACATAATGGGTATGAGGTGACTACCACCCACAGGATGGGAATGGGGTGACAACCACCACAATGGGTATGGGGTGACTGCCACCCACAGGATGGGTATTGTGTGACTACCACCCACAGGATGGGTATGGGGTGACTACCACCACAGAATGGGTATGGTGACTACCACCACAGGATGGGTATGATGTGACTACCACCAAAAGGATGGGTATCCGGTGACGACCACCCACATGATGGGTATGGGGTGGCTACCACCCACAGTTGGGTAAGGGGTGACTATCGCCCACATGATGTGTATGGTGTGACTTACCACCCACAGGAAGGGTATGGGGTGACTACCACCCACATGATGGGTATTGAGTGGCTACCACCCACAGGAGGGGTATGGGGCGACTACCACCACACAGGATGGGTATGGGGTGACTACACCAACAGGATGGGTATTGGGTGACTACCACCCACAGGGTGGGTATGGGGTGACTGCCACCCACAGGATGAGTATGAGGTGACTACCACCCACAGGATGGGTATGGTGTGACTACCACCCACAGGGTGGGTATGGGGTGACTACCACCCACATAATGGGTATGGAGTGACTACCACCCACAGGATGGGTATGGAGTGACTACCACCCACAGGATTGGTATGAGGTGACTACCACCCACAGGATTGGTATGGGGTGACTACCACCCACAGGATGGGTATGAGGTGACTACCACAAAAGGATGGGTATGGAGTGACTACCACCCACAGGATCGGTATGGAGTGACTACCACCCACAGGATGGGCATGAGGTGACTACCACCCACAGGATGGGTATGGGGTGACTACCACCCACAGGATGGGTATGAGGTGACTACCACCCACAGGATGGGTATGGGGTGACTACCACCCACAGGATGGGTATGGGGTGACTACCACCCACAGGATGGGTATGGAGTGACTACCACCCACAGGATGGGTATGGGGTGACTAAACCCACGTACATGACCTCCAACACCGACCTCCATGACCTTTCCCAAAACCCACATACCTGTCCTCCAACACCCACGTCTATGACCTTCCCCAACACACACCTACCTGACCTCCAACACCCACCTCCATGACCTTTCCCAAAACCCACATACCTGTCCTCCAGCACCCACCTCTATGACCTTCCCCAACACCCACGTACCTGACCTCCAACACCCACCTCCATGACCTTTCCAAAACCACATACCTGTCCTCTAACACCCACCTCTATGACCTTCCCCAACACCACCTACCTGACCTCCAACACCCACCTCCATGACCTTTCCCAAAACCAACATACATGTCCTCCAACACCCACCTCTATGACCTTCCCCAACACCACGTACCTGACCTCCAACACCCACCTCCATGACCTTTCCAAACCCACGTACTGTCCTCCAACACCCACCTCTATGACCTTCCCCAACACACACCTAACTGACCTCCAACACCCACCTCCATGACCTTTCCCAAAACCACATACATGTCCTCCAACACCCACCTCTATGACCTTCCCCAACACCCACGTACCTGACCTCAACACCCACTCCATGACCTTCCAAAACCCATTACCTGTCCTCTAACACCCACCTCTATGACCTTCCCCAACACACACCTACCTGACCTCCAACACCCACCTCCATGACCTTTCCCAAAATCCACATACCTGTCCTCCAGCACCCACCTCTATGACCTTCCCCAACACCCACGTACCTGACCTCCAAACACCCACCTCCATGACCTTTCCCAAAACCCACATACGTGTCCTCCAACACCACCTCTATGACCTTCCCCAACACACACCTACCTGACCTCCAACACCACCTCCATGACCTTTCCCAAAACAACATACATGTCCTCCAACACCCACCTCTATGACCTTCCCCAACACCACGTACCTGACCTCCAACACCCACCTCCATGACCTTTCCCAAAACCCACGTACCTGTCCTCCAACACCCACCTCTATGACCTTCCCCAACACACACCTAACTGACCTCCAACACCCACCTCCATGACCTTTCCCAAAACCCACATACATGTCCTCCAACACCCACCTCTATGACCTTTCCCCAACACCCACGTACCTGACCTCCAACACCCACCTCCATGACCTTTCCCAAAACCCACATACCGTCCTCTAACACCCACCTCCATGACCTTTCCCAAAACCCACATACATGTCCTCCAACACCCACCTCTATGACCTTCCCAACACCCACTACTGACATCCATACCCACCTCCATGACCTTCGCCAACACCCACCTCTATGACCTTCCCAACACCCACTTACCTGACCTCCAACACCCACCTACCTGACCTCCAACACCCACCTACCTGACGTTCCCAACACCCACCTACCTGACCTCCAACACCCACTCTATGACCTTCCCAACACCCACCTACCTGACCTCCAAAACCCACCTACCTGACCTTCCCAAACACCCACCTACCTGACCTCCAACAGCCACCTCTATGACCTTCCCAACACCCACCTACCTGACCTCCAAAACCCACCTACCTGACCTTCCCAAAACACCACCTACCTGACCTCCAACACCCACCTCTATGACCTTCCCAACACCCACCTACCTGACCTCCAACACCCACCTCCATGACCTTCCCCAACACCCATTATGCGACCCTGAATGGGTCACATGTATATAATGTATATTGCCTTTTCATATAATTTTATATTGCTTATATTTGTGATAATAGCTAAATTGTAAATATATTGCTTTATATTATTATTTGACTAGTTACTTTGGTTAGCTAGGATGTAACATTTATATACATTATTAAGTGTCTCATAGTGATTGTCCTCATCCACTTTCGGGCCGTGTGGACGTGCTGCACAGACGATTCCTGATTCAGTTGGTTTTCTGTGCAGTTTTCCTGTTTGAGCAATCAAAATGGTGGATAGTACATGGCAGACGTGTGAATACTGTTTGTGTGGAACTGGTACGTGGCGTCCTAAGCAGTTCTACAATGCAGGTGCTACTCCCTACGATTATTCATGATGTGTATGGGATACCCAATGAAGAGCTTTATGGTGCGGCTGTTAACGGAGTTATGAGGATTTTCATCAAATTTATAAATTCTGGATTTTACTCGAGCATAGTTGACAAGTACAGCGAGAAGAGGATGTCCATGAATACAGCAGTGGAGGTATGTCTACATGATGTATCCAGCTATGTGACATATGTAAGTCAGGAATGTGCCCTTTGAAGCTACAGAGTATGCGATAGCGGTCTTCCGTTGTTATGGCAAGATTTGCGGCAGAATTGGGAGTGTGGAAGGATGGGCCTTATGTGGGACTGCCCGAGAGATCCTTCAATCTGAAGATGACGTTACGGCAATCAATTCCTTCGTATGTTTTATTGGAAGAGTTCTGAACGCAGGTCTACGTATACTATGTGGGACAGAGAAGGACTTGTAGGCTGTGCGGATCATTTGACCATATGGCAGCCCAATGCCATAGAAATCCAGGACAGAGGGAACAGATGCCAACACCGGTGGATCAGCAGTTGGGTCCTGTGGTGCAGGAGACAGGTGCGGCGAAAGGCAGGCATCGTGCAGTTGGAGTGAGGAAGTGGATAAAGCAGAGACAGAGATGGACTCGTGTGCTACGTTACCTGAGAGGACGGGGACTGAGCAGACGACGACGATGAACAATGATGGTGAGCCTGTAATGCAACAGGATGGAATGCTGGATGAGGTTTTGAATACCTTCCTGAGTGAGATGGAGGGGAGTCTGGATGATGAGCAGCGTGAACGCTCATTGGAGGAGACTACAGAAGCATCGGGACGTGGGAGACGTGTGTAATGAGGGTAAGGAGCACACGGTAGTGGCTGAGGTGCACAGAGCATGCACGAAAGAGGAGGTTACATGCAGAGATGGAGGTTCACGCAAGAGAACAGCTGGGATGTCTGATATGGATGGACGTCTTAACGCCAGGCAGAGACCTGGGAAGAAGTCATGGAGGCCCAGGTTGGACCTCTCGGAGAGTGGGTGTAGCGGTACTGAAGTACTGAAAGGTTCAAAGGACAAGGGGGGGGGGATTGGGGGACTGGACAGACAAGGTGCCAAACGAGGCTCTAGTCAGCAGTCAGGTCACGTGGGTGCCATTCGAAGGAGGCGGAGCAAGCGCCTTTACTGTCATAATTCAAGGTTGTAACGATTAATGTTAATGGCCTGAGAGCCGAGGTTAAAAGAGTGTGAGTGGAATGGTTTTTAAGGAGATTTAATGTAGATATGTGTTTCATCCAGGAGCACAATTATAAGTTTGGTTGTGAGCTGTCTTTGAAAGGATATAAGTTGTATGTGAGTGGCTCGTTGAGGTTGAAAGGTGGGGTTGCTGTGGCTGTAAAGGAAACCAGTCCATTGCATATTTTGGGGGGGGAGGAGGGGGAAAGATCGTGAGGGTGGAGGGGAGTGGGGTGCAACGAGGGTTAGTTTTATAGGAGTATATATGCCGGTGGATGGCAACGCATGAGTCGAGGAGAACTTTGTGAGGGGACTGTTTGATGAACTATTTAGGGAATTACATTTAGTCACTCTCATAGGGGGAGATTGGAATTGTGTTATCAGGGTGGGGATGTGGAACCGAGGGTGGCAGGGTGTATGTTGGGCATGTTATGCAATGTGTTTGGAGACGTGGGGGTTTTGGATGTTGTGGGAGGGGTGGTTGGTGGGTGAGTATACATTTGTCAGACGGGGTTATGCTGCAAAATTAGACAGGATCTATGCAACGGAAGCTGTACATGTGTTGGGAGTTAGGACATTTGATGTGGGGTTTTCTGATAATAGGGCAGATTTTGACTGGGGGGGTAGGGTTTAGGATACAATGGGTTTTGGGAAAAAAATTTCAAGACTCGTGGGGGTGAGGGGGTGATATGGGGTTGGGGAAGGGGAGGAAAACTTTTGGGTTTCTAGAGAGGTGGAGCGTGTGTCTTAGAATGGTGGGAAAGGCATGCTAAGCGGACATTGCAGGTTTTTAAATAAAAGGAGGGAAGGGAAGAGGCAGGGTGGAGGTATGGGTTGCAAAATTATTTGGAATATCAGCTAAATGGGTTTATGAGGAAGGGGGGGGGGGGCAGTACGGAAACATGGTGCAACTCAAGCACGGGTTGGCAGAGTTCATAATGGTAGATTTGATGCAGAACGTGTAAGGGTGGGATTTGGAGGCTGTGCTGTGGGGGATAAACCTTCGGGAAGTGTTTTGCGAGGTTTTAGGGTAAGGCAAAAGGGATTCGACTATTTTAAACTTGGAGGTAAGAGAGGAATAGTGGTTATCATAAGGGGCAGGTACTAAATACTACAGAAGGCATGAGTAATTATGCGATTTCTGGTTCCAAAGGAAGTGGGGGGAAGAGGGAGGAAGGTGAAGCTATTGGGGGGTGTGGGAGGGAGAGGTTTAGGGTCATGTGGAGAGGAGGGCATGGGGATGGGAGGTGAGATTAGCATGGGGGGAAGTTGAGGAAGCTGTGTTCAACATGAGTACTGGCAAGGCACCAGGTATAGATGGGTTTTCCCAAATGATTTTTATAGAATTCAAGGGGAGATATTAAGTACTGTCTGGTGAGGGTCATGAATTGTATGCGAGGGGAGGGACAGTTAGGACAGACTCAGCGAATGGGTGTATCATGGTTAGTAGGCAAAAAGCAAGAGGAATAGTATTGAGTGTGTACAGAGCTATTTCGCTAATGTGTGCCGACTACAAGATTTTCGCAAAGATACTGGCAATAGGATGAAGAAGGTGTTAGGTCGGTTATCCATAAGGGGCAGATGGGTATTCCAGGCAGGAGCATGAAATATGGGCAAGGCTGCATTAGGGATATTTTTGGAGGGGTTTCAACGGGGGAGGGCTTTTGGGTATTGATTGGGAAAAAAGCATACGACTGTGTGGATAGACTTTCTGAGGGCTAGTTTGTTGCATCTCGGTTTTGGCATGGTGTGGTGGGGTGGGTTGATACAATGTATTCAAACTGCAATGGTGCAGGTACAAATTAATGGCAGGTTGGGTAGGTCTCTCTGGATGGAGAGGGGATTGAGACAGGGGTGTCCCCTGTCTCAAATATTTTTTTGCGTGTATGCAGCATCCATTTTATGGGCTCGTTGAGGGAGGGGGGATTTTTAAAATGGGCAGAAGGATGGTTGTATAGATGTGGTGGGGCATGTGGACGATACCACTGTTCTGATAGCCGGAGTGGAGGGATTTCATACAGGGGGAAAAATGTGTTGGAGCTTTTCGGGATGGCAACTGGAATCGGGTGAACAGAGCAAAATCAAGTTTGCTAGAGGTGGGTTCCTGGGTGGTGGGGTTTGGGGTTGAAGTTTGCGTGGGAAGTGGTGGTTTGGCTAACAATTTGTGGAGTTATATACATGACAGATGCGCGGGAGGCTAGGCAGGTGAATTCGGAGGTGGTGGTGGGGAAGGCAGTAAAAAAGTTAAGGGGATTACAAAAGCGGGTGATAAAACGTAAATTTTATTGGTTTATAGTAAAGTGTGGAGTATGGCTGTGGTGTAAACCATTGCGGTCAGGACGTACAGGAAATTCAGAGGAGGGCATTACGTTATGTTTTGGAGTTTTGGGAGGGCAGCCTAAGCAAGAAGGGGGGATGTGAATATAC
>NC_069401.1:115963641-116025087 GCF_026875155.1 Cherax quadricarinatus | reverse complement strand
TAATCCTCCCCAAACTTCAAAATCCCCCTCCCTCCAACCCCCCCAACCAGTAGTGTACTTCAGCTTCCAGTACCCCAAATATCTCTTAGGCAAACCGTTCCAATTTAAATCAGCATAAACCGCCTATGATCTGAATAAACGACATTCACCGTCCTGCACCCGCGTCACCCTCACTCCCCTTGTCACTTACAAACCTATCGAATCGTGCAGCATATCCCTTTCTATGAAATGTGTGCTCTATCTCGCAATCCCCTCCATCAACTATACCCCTCAATCCACACCTCTCAATAGATCCCTAAACCTGCAAAAAACACTCTGCCCTCTCGGTTCCACATCCTTCCTGCGCACCACACAGTTCCAGTCGCCACCAATATTGTCACTGACGGTAATGGACCGCAAATAATATACCAATCGTTATTCACAAATTCATTCTTTACCCTTACATCATTCTCAGCCGGCACATACACACAAACTACTGCATCTGCTCACCTCTCCACCCCCCATCTATTCTTAACACACGACCCCCCCCTTCATCCTAAGAACAACAAACGGGCTCTGTCTCTCGGATCAGGATTCCACCCCTCCTTCATTCGCTCCGAATACATCACAAACACTCTGTACCCATCACCTCCAATTCCTTTTCCAGTTTGAAATTATGTTCCTGCACAAAAAACAAAGTCTATAGCATAACGTCTTAAAATCCCTTTACCCACAGACGCTTCTCACTCGCACATAATCCATTAATATTCACTGTCATGGCACCGGAAACTACTTATGTGATTTCACCCTCTGCCCCTTTCACCTTTCACTGACACGCTTTCAGTGTGTCTGCTTCTTCCACTTTTCTCTCCACTGCCCACTGGTGGCTTCCCTGATCCAACACCTAAACCAGGCGTACCTTTAGTGCTCCCACGCACCACATCAACCCACGGCTTTTTCCCCGGTCTCTGTGCTGGGGTTTCAAAACATCATCCGAGTCGGAATATGTTGCCGCCCTCTTACGGTTGACACACTCTGCATCCATTTCTAACTCACTGGATGCCTCCCTGTGAATCTCAGCAGTCACCTCAATCACTTCCACCACTCCTGGCGAGTCATCTTCCCATGTTCGCCAATCTTCAAGTTGCTAAATCTTCAATCTGAACAGTACTCCTCACCATACTCAAGTTATCCTCAGAAACCTGCTTCTCAAAGGATTTTTCCTGCACGTTCACCAGTAGGCTCCCTCTACCCGCACGTCACCAATCTGCACAGTCTTCCCGTTCTCCAAGGCAGATGCCTCACTTCCACTAACTGTGACAGTGATGGGCTGGTACCCCAGTGGCAGCTCACGCTCCATTCCTCACTCCAGGAAGTGCCACTTCTATGTACAGGTGACTCATCAGCATGACCCACCTCTGGTTCAGGCTCTTTCACCATCTCACTACCTAGGTCCTTTCTCCGCTGCCATCTCCCACACTGGGCCGCCATATGGTCATATGCACCACATAACCTACACGTCTTCTGCTGCCCAGCGTAGTACACCATTACCTGTGTCCTAAATGCTTCCAGTATGACGTAATACGGGATGGCATGCCTCAACGCCATCTTGATCGTGAACGTACCATCCGGCAAGCCGGCATACGCCCCATCCGTCCATTTACCAGCCATAGCCAGGTGTACAGGTCCATACTGTTCAAATACATACCGCAGATCAGTCTCGTCCACCTCAAATGACACATTTCGGACTTTCACCCATGTGTAATGCTTAGACACGTCGATTAGTCGAACACGTATCGCTGAATTAACGTCCACGCTCCTGTCCTGGGACTTGTCAACCAGCCGTTCATACACTCCAGCTGATCTCAGCTTGACGAAAATACGATAGGCACCATTTAGTGCCACACCATACAGTTCGTGATCCGCAACACCATAGGTGTCACGGATAATTTGCGGTAAAAGCACTTGTGCAGACTGAGGCGTTATCGCACCACGCAACAATTCAATGCACACCGTGTGCAAACGCCTTCTCACAGACTGCGCCATGTTGTGAAAATATAAGTCTCCTCCAATGGCCAGCAGAGGGCAGTAGTCACACGTCCGCACTCTGCTCAGGTCAAGCGGCGAATCAGAATTAGGATTAGGGCAATTGCGGCGGGCATATATAGAACGGTTTGCAGAAAAAAAAAACTTATTTACGGGGTACAGTGGAGGGCACGTTTTCCGGAGAGCTACTGCAAACTTACGGTCAATGGCCTCATTCATTTGTAGAGCTAATTATATGTAAAGGGCTGGTTTCCTTTATAAGTGGGTTGACATTAGTTTTCGGAGGGGGAGTGTATGAGGTAAAGGACTTGTGAAGGAATGTGAGGGTCGGGAAGGTAGGTACTGCGTGGTGCTGTGTTGACATGTAAGTTTTGTGTGCAAGATTTTGATTGGCCCAAGATTTGTATAAATTAGGGCCTTGTGATTAAAAGGTAGTTATAGAAGTCACTGTCCATGTTGGTCTACCAGTTTTTGCAAAGATAATTTTTCTGGTATGTATTTTCGTAGTATTTATTGTAATTTTGTAGGGAATTTCTTTCGTCTTAGATGGCTTTTATATTTGTTTTTACATAATTTGTTTTCCATCACTTTTGTAATGTTATTAATTTTCGTTGCTGATGCAACGTATGCTGTAAAAATCTTGCAGTTGTTGATGCTTTATACGCTTATGTAATTTTGTGTAATGCTTATTGTTGTTATAGAGTAATGTTGACGGTTAATTACCAGACTTTGTTCTTAAGTTAAATCTCATAATCAGTTGCATGTATATATAGAGTTACAAAAATTTATGTTTGATCACTGCTGTGATCAATACGTGTGTGAATGATGTGGGTGTATTTATAGATGAGTTTTCATGGGGGGGCCGCCCCCCTCCAACAGTTTTGTGTGTATGTATCAGATATATTATAATTTCGTATAATGTGTGTCAGTGAATGGTGTGTATGTATTTTGCGTGTTTCAAAATTTTTTTCTCTTGCACTTGTGATATAATTCTTCGTAATCTTGTTCAGATCCTGTATTATTGTGGTATTTAATATTTAATACTACCTTGTAATTTATGATGTTTTAAACAAAAAAAAATATTTTTATGTAAATTTCATGGAATTCATCGTAATAACAATGTACACCTATTACTCGGATGATAAGTATAATTGATATTTTTACGCTTATTGTAATATATTTTTGATTGATGAAATGTATATAATCTTGGTATTAGCATTGGAGTAAAGAGATAAAAATTATAGGGGATGGGGGATATTTTGCGTCAGCATAAAGATGACAGCAAGTCTGTATTTAGAAATGGAAAAATTTTTTTTTTTCTGTGGCGGAGTCGATAAGGGGTTTTTTTTATTCTTTTATTTTAATGTATTGTAATGTTTTTTTAAATAAAATTTAAAACGAAAAAAATTACCATAAATGACTGTTTGGTTTGATGGGAAGGCGCAGTTATAGGCATGTGGGGGGGGGTTTAAAAATGTCGCGGTGTGTATTACATCCCCCACCGTACACGTTTTTTTTTTTATTTTTTATTTAAAAACTTTACAGCTTGATTTTAAAAATAAAGAAAAAAAAAGGGGTTCATGGATCCTCAACCCTACGAACTTACACAAACCAAATTTATTAACAACACATTGAAATTGACATAAAAAGGTTACCCCATTACACCACAAAATTTTTATTAACTACTTGATAAAAAAAATTAAAAATAAAATATATAAACATATAAAATATAAATTTAATACAACTTTCAGATTTGTATGTTAACATGTATGACTGCATTGACAAAGGTTCCAACTTCAAGGAGATAATCAGAGTAATAACCTACATCACAATCTCATTTTAAACAATTACTGTCTTCCAAAATTAACCCTTTTACAAAATAAATATTAACAAATTTTACTAAATTTTACTCAGCTCTTCCAACGTTGGCACGTTATAAAAAATTAGATAAAACATACTGCCCATTACAAACTTTTAACGAGGCATTAAAATTTTATGGAAGTCAATACGTTCCTCTCGGACTGGATGGACTTATTAATGCTAAAAAAAAAGTCAGTACACTCGCAAAAAACCCACAACCTAACCAAAATAATTTTAAAACCCCTTTTATTGCGATACAATTAGCACATGAAAATATCCCCAAAAAAGGCAAAAACGCACACTCTAAAAACCCCCAAAAGCTTTCCGGTCTTAAAACTAAAATCTGCACCATTCACACTTAATACTGAAGAAAGATGAGCCCCCGGGACACTCAAAACGAATTCCCCCATTCGGTACTACGAATTTTTCTTGTATACCTTGCTTTCTGTGCCCCGGGGCATGCTAAAAAATTTATGCCACTCATCTACACTTCAATCCACATACACCTTCTCTCACCCCCCCCCAGGAGGCGACCCCGTTTGTGCCCCCCTGAAAACCCCCCCCGTATGAATCCCCAACCCCCCCCTTACTACTCAGCCAGTCGTAGATTGTGAAAAACCCCTAACGTTAACATTCTATCCCCTTTCCCAAAATTTCCTTCCCATCCCTCCCATACAGTTTCATTAGGGCACATCTAGATAACTTTTAGCTAGTCCCCGCCCCGCATCTAAATCCCCCCCCCCCCCAACCCACGAATTTTTTTAAATCCACTATTATATAATCCAAAGCTCTATAACCTTATCGAACCTCCCACATCTAGGCTTAGGCACGCAGAACCGACCCCCCTTCCCCCCCCCCCCTGTACTACCCTATTAACAATACCTAAACCCCCCGTCCTCCACAAAAGTATACGCAGGGAAACGCCGTCTCCCTCCCCCAGTTTTCCCCCCTTCCGCCCAAAAAACCCCCTCTGGTTTTTTAAAACCTCCCCGGGGTATTATGCCATGCAAAAAAACGTAATTACCCCCCTTCCCCCAAAGTTTTTAACTTCAACCTGCAAAACCCTATACCAAATACTCAAGAAATCGTAATTCACATTGAAAAAAATAAACCCTCCCCCCGCCGGGATTAAACCCCGCGGTTTTAGAGTCTCAAAATCCAGCCCGTGGGTTAGCCACTAGCCCACAAAGCCACAAAAAGATTACCAACTGGGTATTTTCTCCCTTTGATTTTTGAGACATGACCGCGGGTTCAACCCGGCCGGGTATTTTTTTTTGCAATCGTTTCTTACTTTTCTTGAGTATGTTGACGGCAGTGAAGGGTTTGAGCTAGAGTTCGTCCGGCCACGCTCTGGAGTTTCGTCGTAAAAACTTACATTTGGGGGTCACAGAGGTCCCTTCTAATTTTCTAGGTGTAGAAAATGTCCTAGTTGGATATTTTTATTGGGCTAGCTGGTTAGTGGCTAACGTACGGGCTGGAGTTTGAGATTGACCGCGGGTTCAACCCGGCCGGGGGGTATGGTCTATACCAAAATACTCTTCCATGCGTACATGGGGAACAACCCCTCAACTGGTACAAAACCCGTCTACAAGCGCTTACAAAAAAACCCCCTACTCGTTTTTCCCTAGGTTCTCAAACCCCAAACATCAAAGCCCTCAAAATAGTTTCACATTCCTCAACTCCAACCACCATACAACTTTCCCCAACCATCATACTTTTCCCACTGCCCTCCACTCACCTTTCCGCAAAACCCCATTTAAAAAAACACACATTTAATCCCCTTCTCAGACCCATAAACCCCCAACCCCCCCCGGTGCACAGGAACATTAAAACCTCTCTCCTCCCAATCGCCCCCTTGAACCCACAAAAATTTTAAAACACTGTCTCAAAATTCCCACAATCGCCGTCCCTTTTAATGGGAACACGGCTGTAGTGCCAAACCTTACATACAAAAATACATTTATAAAAAACACTCTTGCCGGGTTCAGATATGAGGTCGCAATGCACCCAGACCCCCTGAATCCTTTCCATTAATCTTTCGAGTTTTCCTTCCGGCAGCCCCAAAATATCCTTAAGGTGATACCAAAATTTTTAAAGCAACCGTTTGTTTTCAAAACGTTACATCTCCCCCCCTCCCCCAATCACCCCCCCCTGATCATTGATTTCTCTATTTACCTGCCCTGTTTTTTTTTCCAAAACTGTTGCACAACGCTCCCTCCCAAAACCAGGATGTTGGATCTTTTACGTTCCTTTTTATCCGGGGCCACCCCTTCCCCTCCCCCCCCCCCATACTCCACTCGTGTCACATAACAACGTTAAAAACCTTTTCTTTTAGAAGGGGTCCTGAATCCGCAAAAACATTTGTGACAGGGGAACCCCTGCAAAGTCCCCACCCATTACAACCCTCCCCCAAGCACCATTAATCTGTACCCCACTTGGCTCCATTTAAAACGGGGTTCCCCTTTAACATTTCTTCCCCAAAAACCCCTGCCTCCTAAGTTAGCTCCCAAGCCCTCTTTCCCCCTGTATAGGCCCCTGCCTCTAAAGCCAACAACACCGCCCTCCCTCCCCCCCCTTTTTCTCCACAAAACTTTAGATTCCATGACCCTCATCATGACCTTCCCGGCAAAAACCCTACTGCTTTTCGAAACCACTCTCCTACCCCACATTTGAAAAGATTACCCCCGACTTAGCGAACACTTATAAAACAGCCATAAAAGGGTATGGCACGGTATCCTTGGGGTGGCCCCTTACCCCTTTTGAACCAACATACAACGCTTTGCTTGCTTTCCCCCCCTACCCCTTCCCTTCATTGATTAAATAACCTACCCCTGAAACCCCTTTTCACCTCCCAAGTTGGATAAAAATTTAGCCGGGAGACCGTCTATTCCCGGTGCTTTGCTTTCCTTTCCCCCTTTAAAACCAACTCTATTTTCCCCCTTGTTATTTCCCCCTTAAAGCCTTTCTAACCCTTTTCCCCAAAATTCACTCACAACTCACCACCTTTTAAATCCACTTTCCCACCCCCACTTGTCCAATACCCTTTTAACCATTTATCGCTACGCACACATTCCTTTTGTAGTTGTACTCCTGACCCCTTCTATAACCCCCCCCCATTCGTGTACCTTTAACCCCGGAAAACGTAACCGCTTCTTTGTTTTGCGTTGAACACACACCCGAGGGGGGTACCCCAAAGCACCCCCACCCCCGCCTGCCCCTTTCCGCTTGAAAAACCCCTTTATTTTGTAACTCCCTAGTTCCCCTGACCGACAATTTCTCCTAGGATGTTGCCCCTACAGCCCTTCCCCTAACAGCCCCCTTTAACCCGTCCCCAGATAATTTAAAGCCCATATTTAAATCATTTATACGTTTGCCCACCCCCCCCATAATATTTCCAATCTTTCCCGGCAACACATCCACCCTTGTACGACAAACTTCCACTCCCTGTGCCCCTCGCTAAGCCCCCCTAGGACAGAAAATCCCAACCCCTCCTCACCCTATTTCATTTTATTTAAAATTTTCCCGTAACTCCTTTTATTCTGCAAGCGCCCCCCCACCCAACCCCCACCAACATGCCTAGATCTGACATCTTTCTTCAAAAGTTTTAAAACTCTCACTACAAACCCCCTGGAAAGATACACTTATCTAACCTGCTGCATACCCTCTCCTTAAAAAATGTATGCTCGTTCCCAGCCCCCCCTCGAACGTCTCTTAACTTTAAAACCCCCATAAATTCGTAGGGCCACCGACACATAACCTGCCCTTTCGGTTCCAATCAGCCCCCCTAATACGCATTATATCCTACTATTGCCCCCTCCGGGAATGACGGAAAAAAAAACAAGGTCCTCGCACAAAACTCCCCTTCACTTACGTTATTCTCTGCAGCGATATACGTAATAAACCACACGTTTCCCCATCCACAAACCATTACGCGCAAACCCTTCCCCTCCCCCCCCCACTTCTTGCAAAAAAAAACGGGCTCGCCTCCCTAATAATATCCCCCCCCCCCTTTCAAAAAGGGGAGTGGCGGGTTCCCCCTAAACCCCTCCCTCCCAACACCCTACCCTCCTTAAAAATGTGCTCCCGTATGAACACAACATCCACTTAAAATTTATTCAAAACATTCGAAACCTTCTCTCTTTACACTATTACACAAACCATTAACGTTTACCCTCTACACCGGGGGCCTATTAAAATTTCCACCCTGCCCCCTTTTCACCTTTTCCCATGGCCCCAGAAGGGGGGACACTTGTCACCTGCACACTTCCTCTCTCCCCCCCCCTTCTTTCGGTGCCTCCCCGTATGGCCCCCACTTCCTTCACCTGCCCATATTTGTTCCCCGCCCCTCGCTGGGGTTGGCATCATCTGAAACCGATGCAGCGGCTCTCTTCTTGTACAGGCGCACCCCCATGGTTGGTTGGGGATGCCTCAAATGTACCCTCCCCCCTTACACGGGCAAAGACTCGGTCACCTCAGTCACGCTGTCATCCGTCTCCGAATAGTTTGTTTTTGATGCCCCCAGCCTCACCCCGTCTTTACCACCCGTCAGGGAGCCCCTCTAGGGGTGACAAGGACTTAGAACTCGGCTAATTTCCCCCTCAAGTTCCAAATTCCCCTGTATTTTTTGCTCAACCCGACCCCCTGGAAGTGTGTCTGGACCAGGTAATGATCAATGGCCTCACCCCTCCCCCGCCTTATGCCTATCCACTATCTCGCTCCCTAACGACCACGCCCTCCTTCACTCGTTGATCAACGCCTGCTTCGCCCCGGGGTAGAAACGGGTGTCTCCGCCCCCGGGCCGGAGCTCGTTTTCCCCTTCCCCCCCCCGCCGCTAGTTTCATATTCCCCCCAAATCGGCATTACGCCTTTGACCCACGTATGACCCCATGACCTGTGTCCCGAATTCCTTTTGGACCGTAAAAAACTATGGGGTTGTCCCAAAGTCATTTTTTGGTTTTAAATGCCCCCCCGGCAACCTGTGTAGGGGACCCGACACCCACTTCCATGGGGCCAAATGAACAGTTTCGTATTCCCCCAAAAATTTTTGAATTGTTTTCAGCCCAAAGGGGTCATACGCAGTTTATCCCCCCTGTTAATGTTGGATACATCGACATCCTCACACGCCATGGTGTTGCATCAAGACTTACTCCGAAAAACGGTGACCAACGGCCAAAAACCCTTGCTGAAGCGTTTCACAAAAAACTACGTGCCGTTTAATGTAGCGTAAACTCTCCATCCTGATTCCCTACTGGGCTTGATGTTTTAGGGAGTAATACTGGGGGTGAGTGGTGTTTTTGCCCCCTGAGAAGTTCAAAACGCAGTGTTAATCTCGTCTTAAAACCCGCCATGTTTACAAGGGTAGTTCTCCTGGTCTGACGACGAGGCGCGGGCGCACCACCCCACATACGCTGTCGGGAAATGAAGTGCGTTTTCGCGGAGGTCTGACGGCCCAAAGCGATGCAACAATGGCCCCTACACGATATTTATTTTTACCATGGGAAAAAGGGTTAGGGGGGGATTGTGTTCTATGGGGGAGTGTCCATCATGTTCAATATTCCTTTTATTATAGTCACCGTTTTGATGGTGGATTGTGTTTATATATTTTGTCATTGAAGTCCTTAATGCTCTTATAAATGTATAAGAGATTTGTCAATGAGTATACTAAGGTGAAAATGGTACGTTTTCAAGGGGGGTGGGGGAGTGTAAGCATTACTAGGTAGGACTCTATCGATTTTTATAAGACCATCTTTCCACGTGAAGCACAGTACATATAAGCAGTGCTTGATTTGAGTGCAGCAGCCAGTTCTGATGTTATTATATAAATGCTTCTTCGGTATTTGCGTAGTCACAGCAGATTATTGTTTTACTGCCTGTATCTTGTTACATATTGATTATGTACCCATATATTTTGTACCTGAGTTTTAAATAAATAAGAAAAAAAACTACCACCCTCAGGATGGATATGGGTTGTCTACCATGGGTATTTTTTTTTATATTTTATTTAAAACATTACAATACAAGGTGGAAATTATATTAAAAGGTACACAAAAGTTAAATCACAAATTCCCAATTTACCCTTACAAAAATGATTACACCAGACAAAAGTGTTCTGACACCATATCACCACACACCATATACACCCAGTTATACTAGAATTATATACCTGTGAAGGCTGAAACTTGTCACAATTTCACTCCCCCCTCTCCCCTCCCACAAAATATAACCATCACCAACTTGATTGCATCTTAACTTAACATTAAAGGATACATAGTAATTACACTATCATGAGTGATTCAGTAACACCTTAGACACAAAAATATTAATAACAATATTAACAACGGGATACATGTCTTTACTTAAACACAATGACACCTCAACCTGGTGAAAGAAAATACACTTCAAAGATTAATTTTCTAAGAAGGTTGCAACAATGAATGTCAACAACTCCCAGAGGCAACTTATATGCAATTATCTTAGCATGTAAACCCTATTCATTCAACATAGATATTAAATATAAAAAACTTTATATCATGAAAACATCACAGAATACAAAGGTATAAAGTATAAAACCCCAGCCATGTAGCGGCTACAGACAAAAAAAAATTCCACATACTTCCCTAACACAGATAAAAAAGAAACAACTTTTTGTGTTACAGGACTTGCTGTACATAAAACAACATAATCATGTGACTTAAGACTGCTATGTACATAGATAACAACATAATAATATGACTTAAGACTGCTATGTACATAGATAACAACATAATAATATGACTTAAGACTGCTATGTACATAGATAACATAATAATATGACTTAAGACTGCTATGTACACAGATAAAAATAATAATATGACTTAAAAATTAATAATATGACTTAAATAACTTAATAATATGACTTAAGAACTGCTATGTACATAGACAACAACATAATAATAAATCTAATTTTTTTTATATAAAATACAATACATAGCTTAACTAAAAACCCCCTAAACAAGTGTTGATATAACATTTAATATGAACACTTTTTGAAACACAATCCCTCAGAACGTACAATAGAAAATAAACACAATATTAACAGACACAAATAGGTAACACAAATATACTAGAAAATATCGCTTGTGACCAAACAAAAACATTAGAAAGATGGGTAATCTTAATCCTATTTACACAAGAACAACAACGAGGACATAACAAGTAGGTGACCCCTGTAGCAGGTTCAATAATATAATTAAATCCATAATCCCTTCAGGATACACTATTTACATAATATTACTGTGACATATTGCCAATGCACAATACAATAAGAAGAATATGATAAATATATAAATATATCGGTTACTCACAACCAACACAAATAATCAATAAATGAAAGAACCTACATCACAATCTCACGATAAAACAAAGTACATACTCTTACTCACTAACCCCAGTACATAAGTTCCCTACAGTCACACATACTCGCCTTACCACAAGTCTTATGAGTCAGCCACAAAACTAGAAAAGCCATAAGCATTCCACACTCATCTACAGGCTATTTCACATTATATGATATAGCAATTAAAATGTTCAGTACAAACACATAAAAACCCCGTTTGCCAGGGCATAGCCGAAAGGTAAATCAAGAACTTCAACAAAGAAAGAAGGCAGTAGACTTTGACATAAGACATCTATAACACTTATAACTGCACCACCACATCCACTCACACAACCACATTTACCTCAACCACGCATTACACAGATACACACAGCAACACAGCCCTTGTGCATACCCAACCCAGAGACAAGCCCGTTCCATCCCCTGATATTCAATCCCCCCCCCTTTCACAACGTTAACAATGCTCTCACACTCATACTACGGTACCCTGCTGAAAAAGCCTGGTCCCAGCGACTTCCATATATTTCCCGATTATAACACAACGTTCTATAAATGGTCCCCACCAACACCTTTTGCGCACCTCCCAATCCCCATTCCCTCTCATCGCCCAGGATACAAAACAAAATCCGCAATTATATATGTGATTGCACGTTGCACAGGCGCCTTGACGCCTCCCACGTCCAAACTTAACGCCTCAATGCTGATATCCCGCCTCCTCCACTGTCCTCAGAACCTTACCCATCCATTCCCTGATACTCCCCAAATTATCACAAAAATACACTACATGAAACGCCGTCTCCTCATCCCGCACACCTGACACGCGTCCTCCACCATCAACCCTCTTTCCTTAAGTGCAGCACCGACGGCAGTTTACCATGGAGAAAACGGAAAAAACTCTCGCACATTTGGACGCACGCGCATCAACCGTAATCTCTCCATATATCCTTCCACGCATACATAGGGTAGATACTCTCAGCTTCGTGACTACCTTCGCCCTTACAACACACTCTAAAACACCCACTCGAACTTTATTAGGGTCCCGTACATGCAGCAACACCGCAACACGTCTTAACACACCTTCATCTCCGACCCTCCCACCACATTCGCACTCTTCATGCAAGCCATTCACGCCCCTCCCTGCATGACCCCGCACACGGCGTAACCCCCACTTCAAATAAATACACTTGACTCTTAACCATAAATCAATCAACCCCAATCCCTCTGTTGACCGGTAAAGTAACCACACTCCTACTCAACCATTCACACCCGGAACCCCCAAAAAAATGGAAAACCCTCTTTAACAGCCTCGTAACATCCGGACCTGCTAACGGATATACCGCAGCCATGTGCCAGACTTTACTGTATAACAACACATTCACAACCATCGCACGCTGATGTACTGTCAAATGAGTTGGTCTCCACCATCCAATCGCCCCACCACTCGATCCACAAACAAGTCCAGAATTAACCATCCTCGCCTCTCTCGCACTACTCATATACACTATTCCACACACTTTATCCTGTCCACCATATTCCAACGTACATTCCTTCCGAACTCTCTCTTCCTACCCAATCTCCTAAGACCAGTAATTTTGATTTTTCCACATTTAACTCTTAAACTGGTAACCCCCGCGAAATTATCAATAACATCTCCAACCGCACGTAAACTCCTCTGCGTTCGCACGAGTATTGTCGTGTCATCCACGTACCCTATTATTCCTGCTCTCCACTTCCTACTCCCCAATCCACCTCCATACACGCTTCCATCTTTCTATAGAAAGGGTCTGTAAAAACAGGCAAACAATGATTGAGACAGGGGACAACCTGCCTAATACCCTGACCCATTGATACCCACTACCCTAACTTCCCATTTACCTGTACACACACTCCCACACCTGTATACAATGTCTCTGCCCAACGCACCACCTCTTCCCCAAAACCCTGCTCCTTAATATGTACCACAACACCTCACGTTCTACACTATCATATACCGCTTGCCAATCTAACGCTAAGACACCCCACCCCAGCTCCCCTCCCGACCCTTCTACAAAATTCTTTATAATACTATGCCCGTCATACATCGTCCTCCCAGACACACCATATTGTCCTCTCACAACCACTCTATTGTGAGGGAAAAGTTCAATAGATAGGAGTAGTGATGGAGTATATAGTAACAATAGTTTCATTGCCGGCTACTAGTTAAGGTAGGGTAAGTCAAGCTTCCGCTTTTCCCGCCTTTCTTACCCCTCCCCGAAAGTGATAGTTTCATTGCCGGCTACTTGTTAAGGTAGGGTAAGTCAAGCTCCCGCTATTCCCGCCTTTCTCCCCCCTCCCTGAAAGTGATAGTTTGCTTGCCGGCTACTTGTTAACGTAGGGTAAGTCCAGCTCCCGCCTTTTCTCCCCCACCCCTAAAGTGATAGTTTGATTGCCTGCTGCTTGTTAAGGTAGGGTCAGTCTAGCTCCCGCTATCCCTTCCCCTCCTTCTTCCCCCCCCGAAAGGTGACGTGTGGGGCTCTGGTCAAACTGTAAATCACTCGACTCACAGCTCCCAACACTACTGTAAGTTGTGATGAATGGTGTCTCAATCTTCACTACTGTAAGTACATGCCTGCCTTGTATTCTAGTGGATTTATTGGTTGAAAGCTTCACTTTTGAGCAATAATAAACTTAGTCTTTTCAGCCTTGCTCTAAGTTGACTGTTGTAATAATCACCACGTCTTTTAGGCATTGTACTTATCATAGAGAGTGATTTTTTTTCAGCTTGGATGACAGAGAGGGTCACCTGTCAATCAACGAGAAGAACTGCTGGAGACGGACTAACGTCCTGGAGACGTCCCATTTTGGATTTAGTTACCTGTGCACCTGTATGAAATTGCAGGACATAACCCCTCATCATTGCAGTGGTAAAGAACCTGCTTTCCTGTCATCGGGATAGAATACTCAAGGCTCTATCTACTGTGAAGAACTATCCAGTGGGTCGTAACCAACACCTGCGACCCCTCCCCCATCATCAGCAACGGCTACAATTTCAACAACACACAGTGTCACCAACACCAGACACCCCTATATATATTAGCGTTGAATTCAGTTATCATTTATATTTTTCAATTTTCATTTTCTTTAATGTAGGATTAATTTTTCATATTTAAGTGTTTTATATTTTAAATTTCTATATAATAAAGTGTTTATGTTTGTATGTTATTATTTCTTTTTCTATTCACTAATTTTCCTGAGGAGGAGCCAGCTTTGGTAATACTGTCTGAAGTTATTACAGAGCTGAGTAAGCCTTCACAAGTGGCGACCTTGCCAGGATCAACTCGACTGAATCAAGATTCAACTCCATCTCGAATCTACCATTGGAACTTCAATGCCGCATACCACAGACAGTTACCACAAGCCATGAGTAATCATTCTCTATGGTAGGACTACTGTACAGGTATTTAAAAGATTTGGTGATTGTTATAGTCTCAATTTATTGTAAGTCAAGTCAGGCAGGATATAATAGTTAATTCTGCCACCTTTCTCGTGAGCTTGAAACACTTTGGAGGATTAGACTCTAGGGACCCGAGATTTTCCAGTGACAACTTGTTTCATTGAGCTCTTTATTGTATCAAGGGAACTGTCATAGGACACTCTTGATTTGTTGGTGAGAAGATTGGATGGTCTAGTGACCCCATTCTACTTACTGTTTGCTTGGAGCCGGCATAGAACCCTTCGTTTTAATTAATACATATTGTTTAATTGAAGCAGGGATCGAGCCCTCTGGTTTATATACAGTTTGAGCAGAGCAGGAATTGAACCCTCCGTTTTCTTTAATGCCCATTTCATTTCCCCTGATAGTTTAAGTTATTCTTGCAAGCATGGAGGAATACCAGTTTTGGATGAATGCTGCAAGCAAGTTAGGAATAACAGGGAAAAATTTAGAATCTTTCATTAGTGCTAGGATCCAGGAAAGACTTGAAAGAGAGAGAATTGAGAGAGAAGAAAGACAGCTAGAAAGGGAAAGAGAAGAGAATAAGGAGAGAGAGAGAGAATCGAAAGAGAAGAGAAAAAGGGGAAAGAGAACCTTGAAAGACAGGAGAAAAAGGAGAGAGAGAGAATTGGGGGAAAATCCGAGAAAGACATTTTAGAAAGAGAGCGAGAAGACCAAAAAGAGCGGGGATAGATTTGATCGTGAGGAAAGAGCTAGAAAACGTGGGAACAAGCTAAGATACGTGAAGAACAAGTTAAATTAAGAGAACTTGAGGAAAGAGAAAAGGATCGCGAGCTCGAAAATCTCCCCTTTGAATAGAAAATAAAAAGTTAACTTTTACACAACAACAATTAGAGGAAGGGGTAAGGGAACAACGTGCAGCTAGTGCACATTTTCCAACCCCCTAATTTACCCTTCACAGAGGGGGAAGACAACTTCTTACATTATCAGGTTTGAAAAAAACCGCTACCCTCTGTGAATGGCCTGGCCTTTGAACCATGCAACGGAGGAATTTTTTTATAACCTACTGAAGAAGGCAATCCTTAAAGCAATCAAAAAACCCCTAATTCTTACAGGAAAGATTTCAGGTATGCCACCTTACAGCCTGCCAAACTTTGAGCGTTACAGAAACACTCTTCGTTGTTCGACTTTGGATATGAGACAGGAATTATAACAATTATGAATCTCTTAGAGACTTCATGGTTGTGACCAGTTCTGACAGCTCTTCCTCACCCAAAACGAAAAATTCATTAGATAACGTAACCCGATTAAAAAATGAGGAAATTACTGAGGCTGCTGACCTGTATGCTGAGGCTCACAATTCCTATAAAGACCTAAAGGGATCAAACCCTAAGGCAAGGGTTCATCAGACCTTAAGAAATCAAAGCCTCTAGTGGAAAGTAAAATGACTTCTTTTATTCTGTTTGTCATTTTGTGTGGGGTTAAGGACATAAACGTCCAGATTGTCCTTCTAAGAAGGTCCAAAAAGTTGGAAGATGTTTTAAAGACTGTAATGACCAAGCACTCTTCTGTTCAGGAACAGTTAATGGACTTAAGTATCTACCATTTTACGAGACACTGGATGCACATGTTTTAGTAATTTCTGATAAGCTGTTCCTAATCTAAAGAAACTCATTCCTCTGCTATACTTTCAGACTACTTGGGCCGTACAGACACTTTCCTACCATCCATTTACATTAGGTCTAAATGGTTCACAGGTTGGTCTGAAGCCGTACTAGCTCCCTCACTTCTTGCTCCCGTACTAATAGGTAATGTAAAAGGTGCCATTCTTCCTTCTGAGGTTGACCTTTCATCACCAAAGATGGACATAAGTGTTTTTAGATCCTCTTCCTGTAGAGTCAAGAAGCCCCTCGAAAGTTCAGATGAGACAATGTCTCTTGAGATTCATGTGGGATTAAAAACCCAGTGATGTCTACTCTCGAAAGCTAGGTAGTAGGATCACCGTTCACATATTAGATGAATTGAAGATATCATCCTCCGATACCATAAATGTCTTGACTAGGGCTCAGACCAAAGCCAGTGCTATCTCCTACCATCCATCCTTCGATTTTCCCCGACTTTAAGCCTTTAGACATAATCGAAGGATTCCTTTTGTCAATTTACAACGTAATTGCCCTTCTCTTCAGAATTGCCCTAAAGCCGCTAAACAAAATCAAGTTTCCAAAGGAAAACCTAACCTTTTTTTTTTTTTTTTTTTTTTTTTTTTTATTTTTTTTTTTTCCCACACACATATAAATTGAATATATAAAAGGTATCTTATACAAGTCAGTATTCCAAATAGTAAATTTCAGCAAGAGACAGACTATTCCATCTTAGTTGTTCCAAGTCATTCAGAGAGACAGTTCTGAAAATGGCTCATGACCTGCCAGTGGCCGGACATTTCTCGCAACGTAAAACCTTAAAAAAATACGGTAATCCTATTTTTGCAAAAATGTCCCTCAGATGACACTACCTATTGTAGATCGTGTAAAGTATGCCACTGTCATCCTCCCGAGGTAATCGGCGAGTACCTATGGTCAAAATGCCAGTCTTTACGGACCTTTCGAAGAGTAGCTAGTGACCATCGTTGGTCCTTTATCTGCCACTTTCATCTGGGGACATAGATATATATTAACATTAGTTGATTAATCTTCGAGTTTCCCTTAAGCCGTTTCCCTTAAAGATCATAACCACTACAGGGGGTTTGGGGGGGGCCACCCCCCCCCCCCCCTTTTTTGGGAAAAAGACCCTTTTGTCCCCTCTCCAGGAGTGTGGCATCCTAAGAAATTTTGTCTAGACCGTGGGACACAATTCACATCTTACTTAAATGAAACATCTATACCAACATCTGGGTAGTGAAACCGCCCCACTACCCCCAATTCATCCCAGTCTGTAATGGGAAGATTGAGTGCCAGCAAATTCTATTCTTCAATCCAATTTAATGGAAACTTTGCTCCCCTTAAACCTAAGGAGAGGGAGGGGGTGGGCATCGTTACCTACCCTTTCTTTGTTTGCCGTGAGGAAGTTCCCATTGACTCTTTGGGTTTTCCACTTTTGAACTTCTCTATGGTAGAAAGGCCAAGGTCCCACTGTCCATCCATCACGACTAAATGACTCATGAGAGGTAAATGCGAGGTTCATCTTCTTACCAGTATCTCCTTGACCAGTAGATTCAAACATGAGGAACCTCTACATAGTTTCGAAAAACCGAAAGCTTGTCCAATCGACCAGTACAAATCTAATTGACTCCAAAGTCAGAGGAGAAGTTTTAACGTAGGGATGAAGTTCATGTACTTTTGCATCATGTCAAATAAGTTATTAGTAATCATGGAAAGTTCCATAAAAAGTAAATCAAAATTTGTTGGAAAGTTGTTACCATCAAAGACGTCAAGGGGAAACACCAAGCTATATCATAAACAAGCATCCTTAATAAAATAATACCGAAGAAATATCGGTAAACTGCTTAATTAACTTTGACTTAGTTTTTCGGACACGAACTTGATAAGACAACTGAAGAATGTAAATTGTGATTAATTGACACCTCTATCTTAGACTATGAATGACGAACTACATGACTTGGTGACCTTGACCACATCGGCGCAACGCAACAAACAATATTAATGAAATCTTTAGATGACCATAAGAGACAAGAACTACTTCAATGTGTTAGTAACATTTCGGACGTCTTTTACTGATATTCCAGTGTTACCTCCACGGTATTCCATAAGATTGACTTAGTGACTGACAATCCTATGAAACTAAAATTATACCCAGTTCCAGTTCATCCTTAGGGAATGCATTTGACCGAGAAGGTAGACAAATCATATAAAACTACGATCAATGAACCCTTCAGAATCTCATATTGTTCACCATTAGTCATGGTTAAGAAGGAGGAGAATTCATATAGACTTGCATTGACATCAGAGGCTTAATGCAAAAACTCGGTGGGATGTTGGAGCCTAGCCCTTAATAGATACGATCTACACAAATTTAATAACGCATCCCAGTCATTTCAGAGATTGATATGCACAGGCAAACCATCAAGTAACTGTTAGATCTTCTTCTAAGTAATACACCGCTTTTCCTACACACCAAGGCCTGATGCAAAATAGAACTAAGCCCTTCGGTTTGGTAACTGCCTGTCTACCTTACATGATACTGAGTTGAAAATGTCCCTTGGAATAATATGCCACATGTTTCAGTTTATTATTGATAACAATTACGTATATGACATCTACTAGGGCTACAATCCGAAACAATAACATCAGTTTTTTGCATAGGTTTACGCTCACATGGCCTCACTGTCCAATCCGAAGAAATGTCTTCTTTGGGTTTAACAATATTATATAACTTGGACTGATACTTTCTAATAACTCTCTGCAGCCTCTCCCCGTAAGATCAAAGCTTTATAGAATTTAAATTCCCCAAAACCAAGAACTCATGCAAAGCATTCCTCAGTTCTGTAAATTTTTAAGCATTTATTATCCCGAACCTTTACTGATCATTACAGGCATTTTATCCGACTTCCTTAAAAAGTCTTGAAGGAACCTCATGAACTTCCTGACTTAGCTCAGAAATTGTTTAATGATATAAAAAGTAACTTTCCGAAAAACCCAATACTTACGATTCCATATATTAATAAAACATTTATGCTTAAGAACTGATGCCATCCAATACTGCTTAGGTGCGGTGCTACTACAATGCCCTGATTGTACTCCCTTCCTGATGCTTCCAAGCCGTAAACTCCCTTCCCGCAGAAACGAGATACTCCACTCATAGAAAAGGATGTTTGGCCCCTGTTGTGGGTAATCTCCAAACTTAAATTTTATTTGCTGGGAAAAGAAATCATTTTAGAAACAGACTCACAAACCATAGAATATACCTAGAAAAACTTTTAAGGGAACCAACATCGCCTCTCGAGGTGTACATTGGCACTCCCAGGCTTTTAAGTACCATATTGTGTATATCAATGGATCATCCAATTATTTCTCTGACTGGTTTAAGTCGTGACATTCATAATATTTGTTGCCTTACGCGACTTCCACAATTATAACTTTTTCCTCTCCTATCTTCTTAAACACCTTGACTATAAGTCTTGGTATGAGGGAGTGTGAGGGAAAAGTTCAATAGATAGGAGTAGCGAGGGAGTATATAGTAACAATAGTTTCATTGCCGGCTACTAGTTAAGGTAGGGTAAGTCAAGCTCCCTGCTAATACTGCTAATACCACGTCTCTTTTCAGGAGATTGAACGCATTCTTGAAATCTAATTTTACCACTGCATTGTCCTCAGGCAGGTTGTTGATATACGCCCTTGTTGCATGAACCGCTGCTTCACTTCCTTGAGAGACCCCAAAGCCAAGCGGGTTTGGTTGAAGCATCATGGCTGCCTGTGCACGAATACTTTGGACAGCAGCTTTGGCTATGAGGCGGCATAACGTGTTGCCTACTGCAATTGGCCGAATTCCTCCATCCTTCTTTTTAAGTGCACAAAGTGTTGCACCAAAAAAGAAAGGTCTAATTTCATCAGGAATCAGACCAGCCAAGGAATTGTTGACGAACCTTGTGATCTCTGAAAGCAATGTCTCTGCAATTTCCCCAATAACAGGATTAACCATTTCCTTTAAATGCTGTGGCCTTATTCCAGTGTAACCCCCAGAAGAGCCAGATGGGAACGACATTATTGCTTTGTAAATGTCTGAGTCTTCCACAATCAATGGTTCCATAGTGGGGACATAGGTGTTGGAACAGTTGGTGCCACTGGTTTCCCTGGCAGGGTGCTTTCCTCTAAGTGCTTCAGCAGTGTCAGCATCCCTGGGAGCAACTGTATCTTCACTGGTAATAATTCTGATTGCCCCCACTGTGTTGCCCTCTTCAATTTTCTTGCTTACCTGGACTCTGACTTTTTCACTGTCAGTAGAGTGAGTGGGGGTTCTGCCTCTCCCTTTTTTGTGTTGACGGGGAAGGCGAATGAGGTTATCAACTCTAGGAAAATCTCTTAAGGATTTCATAATCATTGAGGCTAGTCTCTTTCCCCTTCTTTCCGGCACAGCTAAGCAGACATTGCCAAAAAGTAGCATATGTATGTATATTTTTTTTAATCGGACAATATAGAACAGTCATTCTTGACTTATATACGATAATTCGTATAGTGTTATTATTGGCTTTATATTGTATTATAAATATAATTCATTAAAATAAGATTTCCAGAGGATTACTATTATTACCCCAACCTCTCTGACCAATGTTGTTATGCTCTAACCAGAAGGAAGCTATTTGAGTGGTTACAACCCTTGGAGTGTAACAGAGTGGGGGGGGGGGGGCTGTGTCCGGGAGCATAACATTGAGTTTCATTTAAAATGAATGTAGAAATGGCAGAGAGGTTTGAAGATAAAACAAGGGAGAGATTACATAATTTGAAGCTTCAATCTTGTTGGCAATTAGCACGAAGCTTGGGCATAAAATACGACAGACATTTTACTGCCCAGACAGTCAGATGTATGATACAGAATGTCCTTTTTCCAGATGAGCAGGATCCAGAAAATGAATTCTTTACTACAGACACCCGAGGCTGGAACTACGATGCTAACAACCCCAACTGGAGACGACAGACAAGTTCCCGATACTCGGAAAGACGACGCTGCTACAAAAACTCCAATTCCCTCTCCAAGGACTAAATGGGGAACAGAAGTCCATCAGGCTAAGGAAACAGTTCCAGGTAAACCCTTTACAGATGTTTTATAAATGGAACAAGAGAAAGTCCTATTGGATGATGAACACGTTCCACTTCGAATCTCTTTAGCTCTTCTGACTACTATTCAATGAAAGGAGAATTTCGAACGTCTAGAAAGGATTTTATCGCTCCAAACCTCCTTTGTAGAAGCCCAGATAAAACTAAAAGGAAAATTTTGAACGCGAATCTTTGCTTTATGAACGGGAAGTGCTGAGAAAGAAAAGAGAATAGAGTAATGTGCATACGATCCCTTCTTTCGGCCTTAGTAAAGCAGCCTCTTTAATGCCTAAATTTGCTGAGGATAATTTAGATTCATTTTTTTGAGGCATTCGAAAATCAGACGAGTGATGCAATGGCCTCCTAAATATTGGGCTGCCTTAATACATTCATCTTTAATAGGAAAAGCTCCAACCATAACTGCAAATTTACCTTTTGAACAATATTCTGATTATACTCAGGTAAAAGATTGTCTTTTGAAAGCTTACGATTTATTACCTGTCAGTTACTTGAAGATGCTTAGAACTCTGAAGAAATATCCTCAGCAGGCTTAGGTGGTCTTTGCCAGAGAAAAGCTCTCAGCTTTCGAGCGTTGGCGTAGGGCCGCGGGAGCCGCCTCAGTCGAGTCACTTTCCCAGCTGATATTACATGAAGACCTTTTTAAATATTTCCCAGAGAGGGTTCATACATATCTTTTGACGTTTCCTACTATGTACTAACTTGTTAGATACTGCTGCCCACACAGATCATTTTGAAATTTCCCATGCTATAACCGTAGAAATGTCTAAGACCCCGGAAAAGAAATCTGCCTCCCAAGGTTTTAGTTCAAGATTGACTACTAGGAAAGCTCCAGCTGTCGAACCTTTGAAGGTGTTTTCAGAAAAAAAACAGGTGATATAAGGCTCCTTTTCCAGGTATTACCCTAAAGATCAATTACCACTGTGCCTTTTTTGTAATAAGTTAGGTCATAGGCAGTTCCAGTGTTGGCATAAATAACAGGAAGATAAAACCCAACCAAGAGGGAGATATCCTACTCAGGTAATAAATTCATCTCGGAAGTATAAAGCTCTGGATGATGAATCTTTACCTTTTCGGACACGTCTAGCAGACCGTCTCACAGATGACTTTACCACGATAGTACTTCAGAAGAAAAGGTCCGAGCTGCTATGGAATCCTACTTTTCCAAAGGGAAGTTCGGACTCTGTAAAGAGGTTAGTAAACATCACAACCTTTCGAGATACTGGCAGCTATCTCTCTTTGTTAAGAACTAACCTGGTAAAGTTACCTAGTAGTAGCAAACCCCGGCTGGACGTATTATTAGAGGTATTCGGAGGCACAACAATAAAGGTCCCCATTATAAGGATTTATGTTAAATTGCCTGGATATAAAGGCTGGATCAATGTGGGACTTTCAGATAAACCTTTCCCCATTATCGGCGTACATCTATTAATCGGGAACGAAACTGATCAGTTAGAGATACCCAAAGAACGTCTTGTTTTAGATAATCCCTGCGATATAAATTATGCATTAGAATCTTCTGAGGCAGCGCTAGATTTATTCCCCTTAACCTTTACTCCCAATAAAATGTCCTGAAGAAAATTTTGAAAGATTAGTTATTGATTTTGTAGGACCGTTACCCCACACAAAGGGGTAACCAGTACATAATCACTATCACAGATATGGCAACGCGGTATCCTGACGCTATTCCAATGTCCAAAATTAATTCCAGAAATATAGTAAGTGCTTTAATACGCTTCTTTGCACAAGTAGGCATTGATAAATTAGACATGTGCAACTCTTGGGTATCTTTATTAAGGAAACGTTTCGCCACACAGTGGGTTCATCAGTCCATACACAGGAGAAACTTGAAAAACAGGAGGAGAATGAGGTAATCAGTCCCTCAGCCTTGAATCGATGTGGTCAGGCCATCAATCTTGAATAGAATACGGCATATGAGCGAAGAAGCAGCTTATAAACCGTAGGCAGGAGAGTCACAGTCATAGGTGGTGTCACATTTGTTCAGTGTGGAAGTAGGTCGTGCCCAAGAGTTAGGCAAGCGAAGAATTCTCAGGTATTAAGACCCCAAGAAGTTGCAGTGTCTGACAGGATTGTAGATGAATGGTTCATAGAACCGAAATGTGACACCACCTACAACTGCTGCACCTCTCCTGCCTACGGTTTATAATCTTCTGTGCTCATATGCAGTATTCTATTCAAGACTGATTGCCTGACCACATCGATTCAAGGTTGAGGGACTGATTACCTCATTCTCCTCCTGTTCTTCAAGTTTCTCCTGTGTATGGACTGATGAACTCACTGTGTGGCGAAACTTTTCCTTAATAAAGATACCCAAGAGTTGCACATGTGTCTAATTTATCAACGTGTCGGTTCTCTGAACCATTCATCTACAAGTAGACATACCACGTGAAATTCAATCTGACCAAGGTTCGAATTTTACGTCAAAGGTTTTTAAATAGGCTGTCACGATTATGAGTAAGACAGATGCTCTCTACAGTATATCATCCCCAGTCACAAGCAGTGCTAGAAAGTTTCCACCAAACATTATGAGTAAGACAGATGCTCTTAACAGTATATCATCCCCAGTCACAAGCAGTACTAGAAAGTTTCCACCAAACATTATGAGTAAGACAGATGCTCTTAACAGTATATCATCCCCAGTCACAAGCAGTACTAGAAAGTTTCCACCAAACACTTAAATCTACTTTACGTGCTTACTGTGAGCAATATTCTCGTGAATGGGATGAAGGTTTACACTTTCTTTTCTTCGTCCTCCGCGAAGCTGAACAGGAAATTACTAAATACTCTCCATTCGACTTGATTTTTGGACACCAGGTACGAGGACCCCTAGCCATATTACGAGATTCTTGGATAGGGAAGAGAGGATCTCTTCATCCCAGTCCTCTGCTTTGGAAAGAACATCTCTACAAACTGAAAAGCTTAGCTGCCGTGAACCTGACAGCTCGAGCCAAAATGAAGAAATCGTACGACATAAAAGCTAAATCACGGTCGTTCTCTCCCAATGAATTAGTGTTAGTTAAAAACTTAATTCCAGGACATCCGTTAAAACCTCGATATGTGGGGCCGTATGAGATAGACAAAGAAAATGAGGTGAATTATCTGGTCCGTGAACCAGGACATCGCAAGAAAATTAAGAGGTATCACATAGATAACTTGAAGTACGAGTCTAACCTTCTCCCTACTAATGTCACCTCTATTCAACTTACGTACACAGAAATTAAGAATGATACCGTAAAAGAAGTAAGATAATTTCGGCTACATAATTCGGAAGTTTTGAAACAACTAGACCTTTTCCTGGAAGTTCTTCCTACCTCCCAAAAATCTCAAATAAGAGTTAATCACTAAATATAACTCCATCTTCCAAGATATCCCTACTCCTTGTACCCTGGGTTTTCACGATACTGAGTTGTTAGAAGATAGTCCAATAAACCAATCCCCTTACCGGGTCTCCCCTGCTAAGCAAGAATTAATTCAGCAAGAGATAAACACATTACTGGAATATAATTTGAAAGAACCCAGTTGGACACCTTGGGCCTCTCCATGTTTATTGGTCCCAAAGCCCGATGGCTCCGTATGCTATGCACCGATTATCGTGAAGTAAATTCAGTCACCAAGCCAGATGAGTTTCCATTACTCAGGATTGATGATTTAATAGATGCTGTGGCCGGTGCCAACTTTGTGACCAGATTAGACTTATTGAGAGGATATTACCAGGTACCGTTAACTCCTAGGGCCCAAGAGATACATATGAGGTTATGCTTTTCTGCTTGTGTAACGCCTCCTCCACTTTCCAGAGGATTATGAACGTTTTATTCCAACCCTTAGAATGTGTAGAGGCATACTTGGACAACCTGGTGGTTTTTAGTGATAATTGGCAGTCTCATTTAGAAAGATTAGAACAACTACTGAAAGCGTTGCAGAAATACAGTTTCACGGAAAATTTACAAAAATGTGACTTTGGTAAAGCCCAGATTAAATATCTCGGTTTTAAAATAGGGAATGGACTAGTAGCCCCCGACCAATTAAAGGTCCAGGCTATTTTAAATTTTCCAATGCCTCAGGACAGGAAAGCCCTCCAACGGTTTTTGTATTGCTAAGTCCCCCCCAAATTTGACAGTCTAAATTAAATTATACAGATTGGCAGCTTTTAACGTTTAACGTTCCTACCTTGCTCAAGTTGTGCCCCACCCTTACTAGATTGACAGTCCTAAATATAATTTAATTGGGACGAGAATTGGGTGGCAAGTTTTAAGCGTTAAAACGTTTCCTTTCCTCTGCCCCAGTAATGCGTGCACCCAATTTCCAAATTCCTTTCACCCTCCATGTTGACGTCAGCGATGCCACAATAGGTGCTGTCTTATTGCAATCTTTCCAAAACAGTAATATTCTGCATCCAATATGTTATTTTTTCTATAAATTGAAAGAATATCAAAGATCTTATTCAACCATAGAAAAAGAAGCCCTGGTTTTAGTCTTGTCCTTGGAACACTTTGACGTATACCTCCTCATGTAATAAATATTTACTCAGAACATAATCCACTAACTTTCATAAATTTTATGAAATCAAAAAATGTTAGAAAATTACGCTGGGCTTTAAGGATCCAACCTTACCGGATCTCCATATTTCACATAAAGGGTTCGAGCAACGTTTTAGCTGATGCTCTCTCTCGCTCCTAATATATTTCCTAACTACGGAAATTCTTTGCAGTCTAGAAATGTTTCTGGTCAAGTTCTAGGAAGTGGATGACTGAGCTCAGAGAGATGTATCTCCATCCCCTTGAGTCATCTTACACCAGCTGGATGGTTTCTTCCACACCATCAGCATCTTAAACGCCGAGATATTTGCTTGTGGGCCGGGGTGTCATGCACCTATTGTTAACCTTTCTTTAATATTACATTGCGGTCATTTCCTTTAATAGCTAAATTGGAAGTTAACGTCCTTGTATTATTAAGACTTATTCTTATTAACAATTATTATAATTATTTATGTAACATGGCCATAAGTTAAATTAAAGGTATAGCAACATGCCTGCCTCTCTGTGTATTGGTGTATGGTTAGCTGTGGTGTTCGATGGTTATATCCCCCCTTCCCCCCCCTTTTTTTGTTCAACTACTCTACTGAGTGTTGGTGAGTCACGTCACGTGACCCACCTGACCTGTATGCTCAAGGTTGAGGGACGAGCAGTGAAGAAGTAGCAGCCAACGAGAACACTGCTGCTCGTCTCTGGTAACTGGCTAAGGTTAATTATCTGGCCTGGACATATTCTGTTGTATTATGGCTGCTTCTTAAAGGGAACTAAGACCTTATACATTAAAGTAATCTGTATATATATATATATATATATATATATATTATATATATATATATTATATATATATATATATATATTTATATAATATATATATATATATATATATATATATATATATATGTTATGTCTAGGATCTCTTCCTAATGATGTGTTATAAAAGCCTTATATATATCCATATTTCGGACAAAATAGAGCAGTCATTCTTGACTTATATACGATAATTCGTATAATATTATTGGCTTCATATTGTATTATAAATATACTCCATTAAAATAAGATTTCCGGAGGATTACTATTACCTCAACCTCTCTGACCAATGTTGTTATTATCTCAATCATTCCAACCTCTCTGACCAATGTTGTTTATTATCTCAACCTCTCTGACCAGTGTTATTATCTCAACTCTCTGACCATGTTTTATTATCTCAACCTCTCTGACCAATGTTGTTATTATCTCAACCTCTCTGACCAGTGTTATTATCTCAACCTCTCTGACCAGTGTTATTATCTCAACCTCTCTGACCAATGTTGTTATTATCTCAACCTCTCTGACCAGTGTTATTATCTCAACCTCTCTGACCAATGTTGTTATTATCTCAACCTCTCTGACCAGTGTTATTATCTCAACCTCTCTGACCAATGTTATTATCTCAACCTCTCTGACCAGTGTTATTATCTCAACCTCTCTGACCAATGTTGTTATTATCTCAACCTCTCTGACCAGTGTTATTATCTCAACCTCTCTGACCAATGTTGTTATTATCTCAACCTCTCTGACCAGTGTTATTATCTCAACCTCTCTGACCAGTGTTATTATCTCAACCTCTCTGACCAATTGTTATTATCTCAACCTCTCTGACCAGTGTTATTATCTCAACCTCTCTGACCAGTGTTATTATCTCAACCTCTCTGACCAGTGTTATTATCTCAACCTCTCTGACCAGTGTTATTATCTCAACCTCTCTGACCAATGTTATTATCTCAACCTCTCTGACCAATGTTATTATCTCAACCTCTCTGACCAATGTTATTATCTCAACCTCTCTGACCAATGTTATTATCTCAACACCTCTGACCAATGTTATTATCTCAACCTCTCTGACCAATGTTATTATCTCAACCTCTCTGACCAATGTTATGCTCTAACCAGAAGGAAACTGAGTGGTTACAACCCTTGGAGTGTAACATGGGCATGGTGTGACTACCACCCACAGGATGGGTATGGTTTGTCTACTGCCCAAAGAATGGGTATGGTGTTACTACCACCCACATGATGGGTATGGTGTGACTACCACCCACAGGATGGGTAGGGTTTATCTACCGCCCACAGGATGGGTATGATATGACTACCACCCACAGGATGGGTATGGTGTGACTACCACCCACAGGATGGGTATGGTGTGACTACCACTCACAGGATGGGTACGGTGTGACTTCTGCACACTCGATGGGTATGGTGTTACTTCCACCCACAGGATGGGTATGGTGTGACTACTGCCCACAGGATGGGTATGGTGTGAGTACCACCCACATAATGGGTATGGTGTGACTACCGCCAACAGGATTGCTATGGTGTGTCTACCAACCACAGGATGGGTATTGTGTGACTACTGTCCACAGGATGGGTATGTTGTGACTACCACCCACTGGATGGGTATTGTGCTACTACCACCCACAGGATGGGAATTGTGAATACCAGCCACAGGATGGGTATGGTGTGCCTTCCACCCACGGGATGGGTATGGAGTGACTACCACTCACAGGTTCTGTATGGTGTGATTACCACCTACAGAATGGGTATGGTGTGACTACCACCCACATAATGGGTATGAGGTGACTACCACCCACAGGATGGGAATGGGGTGACAACCACCCACAATGGGTATGGGGTGACTGCCACCCACAGGATGGGTATTGTGTGACTACCACCCACAGGATGGGTATGGGGTGACTACCACCCACAGAATGGGTATGGGTGACTACCACCCACAGGATGGGTATGATGTGACTACCACCAAAAGGATGGGTATCCGGTGACGACCACCCACATGATGGGTATGGGGTGGCTACCACCCACAGGTTGGGTAAGGGGTGACTATCGCCCACATGATGTGTATGGTGTGACTACCACCCACAGGAAGGGTATGGGGTGACTACCACCCACATGATGGGTATTGAGTGGCTACCACCCACAGGAGGGGTATGGGGCGACTACCACCCACAGGATGGGTATGGGGTGACTACCACCAACAGGATGGGTATTGGGTGACTACCACCCACAGGGTGGGTATGGGGTGACTGCCACCCACAGGATGAGTATGAGGTGACTACCACCCACAGGATGGGTATGGTGTGACTACCACCCACAGGGTGGGTATGGGGTGACTACCACCCACATAATGGGTATGGAGTGACTACCACCCACAGGATGGGTATGGAGTGACTACCACCCACAGGATTGGTATGAGGTGACTACCACCCACAGGATTGGTATGGGGTGACTACCACCCACAGGATGGGTATGAGGTGACTACCACAAAAGGATGGGTATGGAGTGACTACCACCCACAGGATCGGTATGGAGTGACTACCACCCACAGGATGGGCATGAGGTGACTACCACCCACAGGATGGGTATGGGTGACTACCACCCACAGGATGGGTATGAGGTGACTACCACCCACAGGATGGGTATGGGGTGACTACCACCCACAGGATGGGTATGGGGTGACTACCACCCACAGGATGGGTATGGAGTGACTACCACCCACAGGATGGGTATGGGGTGACTACCACCACAGGATGGGTATGGGGACTACCACCACCAGGACTCGTGATTAAACGAGTCTCCAACCCCACGTTATGACTTCCCAACACCACCTACTGACCTCCAACACCACCTCCATGACCTTTCCCAAACCCACATACCTGTCCTCCAGCACCCACTCTATGACCTTCCCCACACCCACGTACCTGACCTCCAACCCACCTCCATGACCTTTCCCAAAACCCACATACCTGTCCTCTAACACCCACCTCTATGACCTTCCCCAACACCACCTACCTGACCTCCAACACCCACCTCCATGACCTTTCCCAAAACCAAATGACTGTCACTCAACACCCACCTCTATGACCTTCCCAACACCCACGTACCTGACCTCCAACACCCACCTCCATGACCTTTCCCAAAACCCACAGTACCTTTCCTCCAACACCCACCTCTATGACTTCCCCAACACACACCTAACTGACCTCCAACACCCACCTCCATGACCTTTCCCAAAACCCACAACATGTCCTCCAACACCCACCTCTATGACCTTCCCAACACCCACGTACCTGACCTCCAACACCCACCTCCATGACCTTTCCCAAAACCCACATACCTGTCCTCTAACACCCACCTCTATGACCTTCCCAACACACACCTACCTGACCTCCAACACCCACCTCCATGACCTTTCCAAAATCCCACATACCTGTCCTCCAGCACCCACCTCTATGACCTTCCCCAACACCACGTACCTGACCTCCAACACCCACCTCCATGACCTTTCCCAAAACCCACATACTGTCCTCCAACACCCACCTCTATGACCTTCCCCAACACACACCTACCTGACCTCCAACACCCACCTCCATGACCTTTCCCAAAACCAACATACATGTCCTCCAACACCCACCTCTATGACCTTCCCCAACACCCACGTACCTGACCTCCAACACCCACCTCCATGACCTTTCCCAAAACCCACGTACCTGTCCTCCAACACCCACCTCTATGACCTTCCCCAACACACACCTAACTGACCTCCAACACCCACCTCCATGACCTTTCCCAAAACCCACATACATGTCCTCCAACACCCACCTCTATGACCTTCCCCAACACCCACGTACCTGACCTCCAACACCCACCTCCATGACCTTTCCCAAAACCCACATACCTGTCCTCTAACACCCACCTCCATGACCTTCCCAAACCACACATACATGTCCTCCAACACCCACCTCATGACCTTCCCCAAACATCCCACCCCTAGACCTGACATCCAATACCCACCTCCATGACCTTCGCCAACACCCACCTCTATGACCTTCCCCAACACCCACTTACCTGACCTCCAACACCCACCTACCTGACCTCCAACACCCACCTACCTGACGTTCCCAAACACCCACCTACCTGACCTCCAACACCCACCTCTATGACCTTCCCAACACCCACCTTACCTGACCTCCAAAACCCACCTACCTGACCTTCCCAAACACCCACCTACCTGACCTCCAACAGCCACCTCTATGACCTTCCCAACACCCACCTACCTGACCTCCAAAACCCACCTACCTGACCTTCCCAAACACCCACCTACCTGACCTCCAACACCCACCTCTATGACCTTCCCAACACCCACCTACCTGACCTCCAACACCCACCTCCATGACCTTCCCCAACACCCATTATTGCGACCCCTGAATGGGTCACAATGTATATAATGTATATTGCCTTTTCATATAATTTTATATTGCTTATATTTGTGATAATAGCTAAATTGTAAATATATTGCTTTATATTATTATTTGACTTAGTTACTTTGGTTAGCTAGGATGTAACATTTATATACATTATTAAGTGCTCATAGTGATTGTCCTCATCACTTTCGGGCCGTGTGGACGTGCTGCACAGACGATCCTGATTCAGTTGGTTTTCTGTGCAGTTTTCCTGTTTTGAGCAATCAAAATGGTGGATAGACATGGCAGACGTGTGAATACTGTTTGTGTGGAACTGGTACGTGGCGTCCTAAGCAGTTCTACAATGCAGGTGCTACTCCCTACGATTATTCATGATGTGTATGGGATACCCAATGAAGAGCTTTATGGTGCGGCTGTTAACGGAGTTATGAGGATTTTCATCAAATTTATAAATTCTGGATTTTACTCGAGCATAGTTGACAAGTACAGCGAGAAGAGGATGTCCATGAATACAGCAGTGGAGGTATGTCTACATGATGTATCCAGCTATGTGACATATGTAAGTCAGGAATGTGCCCTTTGAAGCTACAGAGTATGCGATAGCGGTCTTCCGTTGTTATGGCAAGATTCTTGCGGCAGAATTGGGAGTGTGGAAGGATGGGCCTTATGTGGGACTGCCCGAGAGATCCTTCAATCTGAAGATGACGTTACGGCAATCAATTCCTTCGTATGTTTTATTGGAAGAGTTCTGAACGCAGGTCTACGTATACTATGTGGGACAGAGAAGGACTTGTAGGCTGTGCGGATCATTTGACCATATGGCAGCCCAATGCCATAGAAATCCAGGACAGAGGGAACAGATGCCAACACCGGTGGATCAGCAGTTGGGTCCTGTGGTGCAGGAGACAGGTGCGGCCGAAAGGCAGGCATCGTGCAGTTGGAGTGAGGAAGTGGATAAAGCAGAGACAGAGATGGACTCGTGTGCTACGTTACCTGAGAGGACGGGGACTGAGCAGACGACGACGATGAACAATGATGGTGAGCCTGTAATGCAACAGGATGGAATGCTGGATGAGGTTTTGAATACCTTCCTGAGTGAGATGGAGGGGAGTCTGGATGATGAGCAGCGTGAACGCTCATTGGAGGAGACTACAGAAGCATCGGGACGTGGGAAGACCGTGTGTAATGAGGGTAAGGAGCACACGGTAGTGGCTGAGGTGCACAGAGCATGCACGAAAGAGGAGGTTACATGCAGAGATGGAGGTTCACGCAAGAGAACAGCTGGGATGTCTGATATGGATGACGTCTTAACGCCAGGGCAGAGACCTGGGAAGAAGTCATGGAGGCCCAGGTTGGACCTCTCGGAGAGTGGGTGTAGCGGTACTGAAGTACTGAAAGGTTCAAAGGACAAGGGGGGGGGATTGGGGGACTGGACAGACAAGGTGCCAAACGAGGCTCTAGTCAGCAGTCAGGTCACGTGGGTGCCATTCGAAGGAGGCGGAGCAAGCGCCTTTACTGTCATAATTCAAGGTTGTAACGATTAATGTTAATGGCCTGAGAGCCGAGGTTAAAAGAGTGTGAGTGGAATGGTTTTTAAGGAGATTTAATGTAGATATGTGTTTCATCCAGGAGCACAATTATAAGTTTGGTTGTGAGCTGTCTTTGAAAGGATATAAGTTGTATGTGAGTGGCTCGTTGAGGTTGAAAGGTGGGGTTGCTGTGGCTGTAAAGGAAACCAGTCCATTGCATATTTTGGGGTGGGAGGAGGGGGAAAGATCGTGAGGGTGGAGGGGGAGTGGGGTGCAACGAGGGTTAGTTTTATAGGAGTATATATGCCGGTGGATGGCAACGCATGAGTCGAGGAGAACTTTGTGAGGGACTGTTTGATGAACTATTTAGGGGAATTACATTTAGTCACTCTCATAGGGGGAGATTGGAATTGTGTTATTCAGGGTGGGGATGTGGAACCGAGGGTGGCAGGGTGTATGTTGGGCATGTTATGCAATGTGTTGGGAGACGTGGGGGTTTTGGATGTTGTGGGGAGGGGTGGTTGGTGGGTTGAGTATACATTTGTCAGACGGGGTTATGCTGCAAAATTAGACAGGATCTATGCAACGGAAGCTGTACATGTGTTGGGAGTTAGGACATTTGATGTGGGGTTTTCTGATAATAGGGCAGATCTTGACTGGGAGGGTATGGTTAGGATACAATCGGGTTTTTGGGAATTAAATGCAAGACTCGTGAGGAGTGAGGAGGTGAGTATGGCGTTTGGGGAATGGTGGCAAACTTTTTGGATTCTAGAGAGGTGGAGTCGTGTGTCTTAGAATGGTGGGAAAGGCATGCTAAGCCGGACATTGCAGGTTTTTATAAAAGGAAGGGAAGGGAAGAGGCAGGGTGGAGGTATGGGTTGCAAAATTATTTGGAATATCAGCTAAATGGGTGTTATGAGGAAGGGGGGGGGCAGTACGGAAACATGGTGCAACTCAAGCACAGGTTGGCAGAGTTACATAATGGTAGATTTGATGCAGTACGTGTAAGGGTGGGAGTGGAGGCTGTGCTGTGGGGGGATAAACCTTCGGGAAGTGTTTTGCGAGGTTTTAGGGTAAGGCAGAAGGATTCGACTATTTTAAACTTGGAGGTAAGAGAGGATATGAGTGGTTATCATAAGGGGCAGGTACTAAATACTACAGAAGGCATGAGTAATTATGCTGATTTCTGGTTCCAAAGGAAGTGGGGGAAGAGGGAGGAAGGTGAAGCTATTGAGGTGTGGGAGGGAGAGGTTTAGGGTCATGTGGAGAGGAGGGCATGGGGATGGGAGGTGAGATTAGCATGGGGGAAGTTGAGGAAGCTGTGTTCAACATGAGTACTGGCAAGGCACCAGGTATAGATGAGATTTCAAATGATTTTTATAGAATTCAATGGGAGCATATTAAGTACTGTCTGGTGAGGGTCATGAATTGTATGCGATGGGAGGGACAGTTAGGACAGACTCAGCGAATGGGTGTAGTCATGTTAGTAGGCAAAAAGCAAGAGGGAATAGTATTGAGTGTGTACAGAGCTATTTCGCTAATGTGTGCCGACTACAAGATTTTCGCAAAGATACTGGGCAATAGGATGAAGAAGGTGTTAGGTCGGGTTATCCATAAGGGGCAGATGGGTATTCCAGGCAGGAGCATGAAATATGGGCAAGGCTGCATTAGGGATTTTTTGGAGGGTTGCAACGGGGAGGGCTTTTGGGTATTGATTGGGAAAACGCATACGACTGTGTGGATAGACTTTCTGAGGGCTAGTTTGTTGCATCTCGGTTTTGGCATGGGTGTGGTGGGGTGGGTTGATACAATGTATTCATCTGCAATGGTGCAGGTACAAATTAATGGCAGGTTGGGTAGGTCTCTCTGGATGGAGAGGGGATTGAGACAGGGGTGTCCCCTGTCTCAAATATTGTTTGCGTGTATGCAGCATCCATTTTATGGGCTCGTTGAGGGGAGGGGGATTTTAAATGGGCAGAAGGATGGGTGTATAGATGTGGTGGGGCATGTGGACGATACCACTGTTCTGATAGCCGGAGTGGAGGGATTGCATACAGTGGAAAGTGTGTTGGAGCTTTTCGGGATGGCATCTGGAATGCGGGTGAACAGAGCAAAATCAAGTTTGCTAGAGGTGGGTTCCTGGGTGGTGGGGTTTGGGGTTGAAGTTTGCGTGGGAAGTGGTGGTTAGGCTAACAATTTGTGGAGTTATATACATGACAGATGCGCGGGAGGCTAGGCAGGTGAATTCGGAGGTGGTGGTGGAGAAGGCAGTAAAAAAGTTAAGGAGATTACAACAGCGGGTGATAATCGTAAATTCATTGGTTTATAGTAAAGTGTGGAGTATGGCTGTGGTGTATCCATTGCGGGCTCAGGACGTACAGGAAATTCAGAGGAGGGCATTACGTTATGTTTGGAGTTTTGGGAGGGCATGGCTAAGCAAGAAGGTGGTGATGTCGAATATACGCAGTGGAGGAGTAGGCCTTTTAGCGTTGGGGCCGAGAGTGAAGGCCCTATATGTGAAACAGAGGTTCGTTAGGGAGGGGGGGAAAGAGAGGTTAGAGTGGGGAAAGCGATGGAGGATGTGCGGAGATGGTGGAGCGGAAAAGAATTAATTGAATGCGAAGATATGCTGAGGTTATTGTTATTGATTAGGGAGGTGGAAAAACTTAGGGTGGGGCGTTTGGTGACGATGAGCAAGAGGCAGGAAATCATACAGGGGGTATCGGTTTATCCCTTGTATGATTGGGGGATGATATTGAATGACTTTCGAAAGCTTAAGTTAATGCCGAGAGTACGGGAGTTTGTATATGGATTTATGATGGGGATATTAGCATCGAAGGCTGTATTGTGGTCAATGGGATTGGTGAGGGAACAGACCTGCGAACACTGTGAAGAACAGTAAACAGCTTTTCATGTGGTTTATTTCTGTGAAGAGTTGAGGGAGGTAAGGGTGTGGTTAGCGAAGGTTTTTAGGTTGATGGGTGGGGGTAATGTAGAAACCCTGAGAGCCTTAACATTAGAAGTATAGAAGTATGCGGGGTCTCAAGGGAAGTGAAAAGGGCGATTATGTATGTAGTGGCGGATTTTCTGTATATTTCCTCGGGGATGAGGGACATGTAGGGGAATTAGGATTAGGGCAATTGCGGCAGGCGTATATAGAACGGTTTGCAGGAACAAACTTATTTACGGGGGACAGTGGAGGGCACGTTTTCCGGAGAGCTACTGCAAAATTACGGTCAATGGCCTCATTCATTTGGCGAGCTAATTATATGTAAAGGACTGGTTTCCTTTATAAGTGGGTTGACATTAGTTTTCGGAGGGGGAGTGTATGAGGTAAAGGACTTGTGAAGGAATGTGAGGGTCGGGAAGGTATGTACTGCGTGGTGCTGTGTTGACATGTAAGTTTTGTGTGAAAGGTTTTGATAAGCCCAAGATTTGTATAAATTAGGGCCTTGGGATTAAAAAGGGAGTTATAGAAGTCACTGTCCATGTTAGTCTACCAGTTTTGGCAAAGATAATTTTTCTGGTATGTATTTTCGTAGTATTGTAATTTTGTAAGGAATTTATTTCGTCTTAGATTGCTTTTATATTTGTTTTTACATAATTTGTTTTCCATCACTTTTGTAATGTTGTTAAGTTTAGTTGCTGATGCAACGTATGCTGTAAACATCTTGCAGTTGTTGATGCTTTATACGCTTATGCAATTTGTGTAATGCTTATTTTTGTTATAGAGTAATGTTCTCGGATAATTACCAGACTTTCTTCTTAAGTTAAATCTCATAAACAGTTGCATGTATATATAAAGTTACATAAATTTATGTTTGATCACTGTTGTGATCAATAAGTGTGTGAATGATGTGGGTGTATTTATAGATAGGTTTAAGGGGGGTCCCCCCCAACAGTTTTGTGTGTATGAGTCAGATATTTTGTATAATGTGTGTCAGTGAATGGTGTGTATGTATTTTGCGTGTTTGTTACACTTTCCTATTTTGTATTGGGTTTTCAAAAAATTTTCTCTTTCACTTGTGATATGATTCTTAGTAATCTTGTCCAGATCCTGTATTGTGGTGTTATTTAATATTTTATACCACCTTGTAATTTATAATGCTTTAAATAAAATAAAAATACTGTAATTATCGCTCGTTGCTCGTTTCCCTGCTGGCTTCTCGGTGTTGCTGGGCAGCAACTGTCCACAGAGCGATCACGTGATCAGGGGGGGTGATCACACCTCGCCTGGAGTAGTCTGGACTGGACTCTCTTGGTGGTTGGACGATCTCCTGACAAGCCGTGCTTAGCTCTCCCTTGCTGGCCCTTGTTGGAAGATCGTCTCTGTCACTTTCTCGTTGTTGGTAGTGGAACTCTGTTCACAGAACATTGTCTAGACTTAGTGATTTTCGACGTTGTACTGAGGTTGTGTGTCTTATAGACACTGAGAAACTCAAGTCCTGAGCTGTTGCTTCTGACCAAATTTGTACTGGTATCTGTGTACTGTCACAGTCGGGGATTTTCTTATGCTGAGCATAGATTCAGTAGTATGGGAGTTTTGTGACTTTTGTGGATCTGCTGATGGTCTCTTAGTGTCGTTATATTATCTCCTTGATTCTGATTGTGTCGCAGTTGCTTGTTATATTGCTGTTGGATTTAGCAGTTGTTTTATTCAAGCAAGCTGTTCTGATTGCCAGGTGATCAAGAAGTTAGTTGATGTGAGGACTTTGTCAGTCACTGGTTTAAGTCTAGTCGAGTCTTGAGACATAGTGAACTTCTTAGAACACTTACACACATACACACAAACTTATTTGTATATATTTGTATTATTAAATATTAATGTACCAGACGTATAAATGTGATATGTGCTTTCAGCACAATACTATTGTACACGAGAGAAGTGATTATTATTTCCATTATTTTGATTGTTATCAAATTCTAATAATATACGCCTAGACAATTGTTATTAATAAACTTATTAAATTTTAATTTATTTAGTAGCCTACCAGATGTAATCCTGAAGCACTATTGAATCTTACTGAATTCTAATGGATAATTGGACCTGGATACTGACTACTTGTTACAAAAACCCAGTAACAGGCTGGATGCTAGAAGGGCAGTTCTTTCTTGTATCCACTGGAGATCTCTATGCTTATTAGAAATCGCGTTTTTTTGTAACACCCATCTACCTGACCTCATCAGAACTCGTGTAATAATAATGAGATGATTGCAAACCATACCATGGGCGGGGTTAGAACCCACTATAAGAGTCTTAAAACTCCAGACTGACATGTTAGCCACTAGTCCAGGTAGCCACAACAAGATTCATCCAACTAGGTATATTTATACACCATAGGAGACAAGAATCACAGGATGAACTAAACGCCATGAAGGAAATTGAAAACACAAAAACAAAATACTTCTCTTTTGCCAAATCTAATGGAAAAACAGCATCCAGTATGGGACTCCTGTTTAAGCAGGATGGGACATACACAGATGATAGCCAAGAAATGAGTGAAATACTAAAGTCCCAATATGACTCAGTGTTCAGCGAGCCACTGCCCAGACTAAGGGTCGACAATCTAAATGAATTCTTTATGAACGAAACCCAAAATTTGATCATCTCAAAAATCTCTGATATCTAAACTCCAAAAGACTTTGAAGAGGCAATAAAAGACATGCCCATGCACTCTGCCCCAGGCCCAGACTCATGGAACTCCGTGTTCATCAAGAATTGCATGAAGCCCCTATCGCATGCCTTGAACATTTTATGGAGAGGGAGCATGGACACAGGAGGTCATCCCACACACACTGAAGACAACAGACATAGCCCCACTCCACGAAGGTGGCAGTAAAGCAATTGCAAAGAACTGCAAATCGACAACACTAACATCCCATATCATAAAAATCTTTGAGAGGGTTCTAAGAAGCAAGATCACCAACCACCTAGATACACATCAGTTACACAATCCAGAGCAACGCGGGTTTAGAGCAGGTCATTCCTGCCTGTCCCAGTTGCTGGACAACTATGACTAGGACCTGGATGCTGTAGAGGATAAACAAAATACAGATGTAGTATACACAGATTTTGCAAAAGCTTTCGCCAAGTGTAACCATTGTGTAATGACACACAAAATGCGGGATAATGGAATAACAGGAAAAATTGGTAGATGGATCTACAACTTCCTGAAAAATAGAACACAAAGAGTAACAGTAAACAGAGTAAAGTCCCAGGCAGCCATGGTAGAAAGTTCTGTTCCACAAGGCATAGTACTCTCTACCATTCTATTCCTAATCCTCATTTCTGACATAGAAATGTAAACCATAGCTCCGTGTCATCCTTTGCGCATGACATCCGCATTACCATGGCAGTGACCTCCATCGAAGACGTTCGATGGAGGTCGTCACCGCGAGACTCCAATCGGACATCATTCAAACCATCGAATGGGTCACTCAAAACAATATGAAGTTCAACGTGGAGAAATTTCAACTACTCAGATATGGGAAGCTTGAGGAAATTAAAAATGCGTCAGGGTATTACCTGGAGTTTACCTGGAGAGAGTTTCGGGGGTCAACGTCCCCGCGGCTCGTTCTGAGACCAGGCATCACAGTGGATCAGGGTCTGATCAACCAGACTGTTTCTGCTGGCCGTATGCAAACTGACGTTCGAACCACAGCCCGGTTGGTCAGGTACTGACTTTACGACAAATTCTAAACATACAATAGAGCGGAAAAGTAATGTGAAGGACCTGGGAGTGATAATGTCAGAGGATCTCGTCATCAAAGACCACAACAATGTATCTACCTCATCTGCTAGGAAAATGATAGAATGGATAATGAGAACCATCAAAACTAGGGACGCCAAGCCCATGATGATTCTCTTCAAGTCGCTTGTGCTCTCTAGGCTGGAATATTACTGTAAACTAATGGCCCCCTTCAAGGCTGGCGACATTGCAGAACTGGAGAGTGTATAAAGAACTTTCACGGCATGCGTAAATACAATAAGGCACCTAAATTGCTGCCAACGGTTGAAGGTCCTTGATCTGTATTCCCTGGAACGCAGGCGAGAGAGATACATGATAATATACACTTGAAAGGTCCTGGAGGTATTGGCACTAAACCTGCACACGAAAATCACTCCCTATGAAAGCAAAAGACTTGGCAGGAGATGCAACATTCCCCCGATGAATAGCAGGGGCGCCACGAATACACTGAGACAACACAATAAGTGTCTGGGGCCCAAGACTGTTCAATTGCCTCCCAGCATACATAAGGGGGATTATCAATAGACCCCTGGCTGTCTTCAAGAAGACACTGGACAGGAACCTAAAGTCACTATCTGACCAACCAGGCTGTGGTTTGCATGTCAGCTTGCGTGCGGCCAGCAGTAACAGCCTGGTTGATCAGACCCTGATCTACCATTAGGCCTGGTCTCAGACCGAGTCAGGGGGAACATTGACCCCCGAAACCTTCTCCAAGTAAACTCCAGGTAATAGTAAGGTTAGCATAGGCACTACTGTGATCAGAAATGCAAGTCTTCACAGACGAATCTCCTGTCAGTGGAACGCCTTCCAACTGAACAAAAGAAATTAATGGAAAAATAAATAAATAAAGAAATAACTTAGGAAAAAATGAGAAAATTGATTTTTGAGAATTTTACTTAAAATTTAAATAAAAAAAAAATGGCCTTTAGTTCTTTTAGTTGGGCAGGAGTAGGTACGGCCCTGGATAGTTCCTCTGATGTTATTTATGTAGGTTATCCTGGGCAGATGGTAATCCGATGTTCTGGAATCTCCTACCACTTGGATGGAGCACAAGTAAATAGGTAAGGGCCGGAGTTTCTAGAATAACGTAATAAGTATTATAAACTCATTGCCCCTTTATCTGGCGTTACCTGGCAAACCTGCCAGGAACAGATCTGACAATAAAGAAAAATACTGGTTACCCATTCCCGATAATAACATCTAAGAAAAAAAGAATGAAAATCCAAAATCATTACTGGTAAACCAGCAAACACTAAAAGAAAAAACAGTAATACCTGTAAATCACCCTACTGATTAGGAGAAGGACAGGGGGAAGTGACTCTCCAAACTTCAATCCACACGCTAGGTAAGGCAATTACCAGAGTAGGAAACTTTAACAAATCGGACACAGGAACTATTTGCCTCACCCGCAAGGGGGGGAGGGGTGGTGGGCTTGACCACGTAACCTCTAATGGTTCCAGGTGCCCAACAAGCTTAACCACCACTACTATCAAACATTTCCACAATCTCCAGAACGTTGAGCGTGACGAACTCTAGCTCATGTCCCCTATGGTGTATAAATATACATAGTTGGATGAATCTTATTGTGGCTAGCTGGCCCAGTGGCTAAATCGTCGGTCTGAAATTTTCAGACTCTCTAATCGCGGGTTCTAACCCCACCCGTGGTAAGGTTTTATTTACATCAGAGATTTTACTTATGATTTGCACAGGCCCCATAAATCTAGCTTTTAAAGTGCGGCCAGGTACAGGTTCCTGCACCAGCACCTTGTCTGCTAGATTGATGTAGCGAAACTTTGTGTTTCTCTCATATCTCTGTTTCTGAGTGTTTTTGATCATATTTTAAGTTAGCCTTAGCTAGCTGACGGTCCACCTGCAGCCTTGAAGACGGGTTGTAGAGTGCTATGTAGGTGTTATCCCATTGTACATTGTGCCCGAAGATCACCTCATATGGACTGTACCCTGTTGATTCCTGCACAGTTTCATTGCAAACAGCAACAGAGGAAGTGATTCATCCTAGTCTGTAGGAAAATGCATGCAAAAGGTTCTCATCATCGATTTTAATGTCTGATAAAATCTTTCCAAGGCGCCTTGGGACTGAGGATGATAGGCAGTGGATAATTTATGAATTATTCCTAGCCTAGTTAAAGCTTTCCAAGAAGCTTTAGCTGTAAAGTTAGTAACCTGGTCACTCTGGATAGACTTAGAATGCCAAAATAAGATATAAATTTGGTTATGGCTTTAAGAATGGCTTTGGTGTTTATACGGCGCATTGGGACTTCTTGCAGATACCTAGTAGCTTTGTCCATGGTAGTAAATAAGTACTGGTTTCCTGATTTGGAGATTGGTAATGGTCCCACACAATCAATGATTAGTTCTGCAAACAGTTCTCCATCTACAGGTACGGGATGATGTGGCAAAGGTTTAATGGGATGTCCAGGTTGACATACTTGTTTGACAGTTCCTACAAGAGGGGATGTGATTCTTGACATCTTCCCTTATTTTTGGGCCGTAAAACTCAATTTTCAATACAGAGTTTTTGTAATTCCTAAAGAGGATTTGTGGGTTATATTCAAAATTTGTGACCTAAGTTTTTCAGGTATTTTAGGTATACCTATATAGAAAATACCTATCTGATTTAGGGCTTCCCCTTACCTCCTTACGAGTCTTTGTGCAGAGCAGTAGGTTTTAATTTTATATGTTACTGAGTGATCTGAGTGGGATTCACCCATGGCTGCCAGAAAAGCGAAGTTTAAGGAAGGATCTCTTCGCTGTTCTCCCCGTAAGGACAGTCCCTCAGGCATGGAAACAGATATATCCAGCAACCCTGGAGTAGGAAGGCTTGGTCTGGGACTTTTCACTAAATTTACTAGGCCCTGGCCAGTTTTCCTCATAAAACAAATTGTCTAGCCCTAGATCTGAGTCGAGCAAGGCTACAGGTTGCTACCCATCTTCCCCAGATTGTAGAAGTACTGTCCCCACCCCTGACTGACAAACATCAACTTGTAATGTAAAGGGTTTTGAGAAGTCAGGAGACAGGAGAATGGGTGCACCACAAAGTAGACGTCTAGTTTGTGTAATCTCATCATTATAATCTGGGTCCAGTCAAACTGGGATTTCTTACATGATGGCAACCACAACTGAACCACAGGTACAGTGTAAATCACTGCACAACAACCACAACTGAACGACAGGTACAGTGTAAATCACTGCAAAACAACCACAACTGAACCACAGATACAGTGTAAATCACTGCACAAAAACCACAACTGAACCACAGATACAGTGTAAATCACTGCACAACAACCACAACTGAACCACAGATACAGTGTAAATCACTGCACAAAAACCACAACTGAACCAAAGATACAGTGTAAATCACTGCACAACAACCACAACTGAACCACAGATACAGTGTAAATCACTGCACAACAACCACAACTGAACCACATGTTGAGAATTTTGGCCTTACCTGCTGTGTGTAATTATAACTATATATAATGAACACTTAGCTGATAAATGACAGCAAATCGTCTACACAGCCGCCCCTGCAGACGAGGTCTAGAAGCCGTCGAAACCATCACAACAGTGGGCTGTCAAGAGATACAATTTGTAAGTATAAATTACCCCTAGGGGGTGTTATGTCAGCATATTTCATTCGATGATGGCTGACGAAATACCTACTTGTTTGGACTCAAAAGTCCACACCTTACTGCCGATTATAGGTTGATGACAAACTCCTTGTGACTCAAGAATTGCGCAATCCCCCGATCTACAAGAAATTCGTAACATACCTTGCTCTTTGTAACGTGAGCTATGGTGTTCTCAACACCTTCGACAGGTATCGGTGACTTGATAGAAGCTGAAGTGTCCTTGGATGTCCACGTCTTCCATTGTCTAGGAAACGCACACTGGTACACTATGTTCCACAAGATTTGTCTTTATTGTTCACAATGTATCACAAGAGAAGCTGATCACACTTCTCTTAAGTGTTTATTGTGTTTTGTGAGACACTTTATTCACACTAACGCACAGATCAGTGTTCTTTGCTGGTTATCCTGGCGTCAGTGTCACTCGTAGTAGAGTCAAAGTTAGTCTGGCCTCGCCACACCGCCCCAAGCCGTCACTGCCCTAGCACAAAAAAAAAAACGCTGACCTAGTACCTTGCATCCTTGTCACCTCCTCGATGAAGCAAAGCAGAATGTTTGTTTCTTGCTGTCTTAAGCATAGACAACAATATTTTTACTATGGTAATAAAGTGGGAGCAGGATTTTCCTTAATTGTCCTGCTAAGTAAGAGATGTACTGTCTCTTATAAAAATACACTTTGCAACACTGCTGCAAGGAGCAGAGGTCACTTGACTACGTGGCATAGCATCTGTGATCAATTACTCACTCTAGCAGTAAACAAGACGCTCGCCCCTTCTGAGGGCTTGGCCACTCAGGGCTGAAAGGGGCTGAAGGGGCTGAAAGGGCTGAAGGGGGCTGATACCCCCCTCCTGGAGAAAATTTCTCCACACCACAGATACAGTGTAAATCACTGCACAACAACCACAACTGAACCACAGATACAGTGTAAATCACTGCACAAAAACCACAACTGAACCACAGATACAGTGTAAATCACTGCACAACAACCACAACTGAACCACAGATACAGTGTAAATCACTGCACAACAACCACAACTGAACCACAGATACAGTGTAAATCACTGCACAACAAAAACAACTGAACCAAAGATACAATTTAAATCACTGCAAAATAACCACAACTGAACCAGAGATACAGTGTAAATCACTGCACAACAAAAACAACTGAACCACAGATACAATTTAAATCACTGCAAAATAACCACAACTGAACTAGACATACAGTGTAAATCACTGCACAACAACCACAACTGAACCACGGATACAGTGTAAATCACTGCACAACAACCACAACTGAACCACAGGTACAATTTAAATCACTGCAAATTAACCACAACTTAACCAGAGATACAGTGTAAATCACTGCACAACAACCACTGAACCACAGATACACTGTAAATCACTGCACAACAACCACAACTGAACCACAGATACAGTGTAAATCACTGCACAACAAAAACAGCTGAACCACAGATACAATTTAAATCACTGCAAAATAACCACAACTGAACTAGAGATACAGTGTAAATCACTGCACAACAACCACAACTGAACCACAGGTACAGTGTAAATCACTGCACAACAACCACAACTGAACCACAGATACAGTGTAAATCACTGCACAATAACCACAACTGAACCACAGATACAGTGTAAATCACTGCACAACAACCACAACTGAACCAGAGATACAGTGTAAATCACAGCACGAAAACCACAACTGAACAACAGATACAGTGTAAATCACTGCACAACAACCACAACTGAACCTCAGATACAATGTAAATCACTGCACAACAACCACAACTGAACCACAGATACAGTGTAAATCACTGCACAACAACCACAACTGAACCTCAGATACAATGTAAATCACTGCACAACAACCACAACTGAACCACAGATACAGTGTAAATCACTGCACAACAACCACAACTGAACCACAGATACAATGTAAATCACTGCACAACAACCACAACTGAACCACAGATACAATGTAAATCACTGCACAACAACCACAACTGAACCACAGATACAGTGTAAATCACTGCACAACAACCACAACTGAACCACAGATACAATGTAAATCACTGCACAACAAGAACGTTGAACAATGCAGTGAACAAAGCTCTGCCATATTGTTAATATTGTCTAACACTGAACTGTTCATTTAGGCCTACTGTTTAGGCTTTATCATCATTATTTTGATCAAGTTAGACTTAGGCCTACTGTTTAGGCTTTATCATCATTATTTTGATCAAGTTAGACTTAGGCCTACTGTTTAGGCTTTATCATCATTATTTTGATCAAGTTAGACTTAGGCCTACTGTTTAGGCTTTATCGTCATTATTTTGATCAAGTTAGACTTAGGCCTACTGTTTAGGCTTTATCATCATTATTTTGATCAAGTTAGACTTAGGCCTACTGTTTTAGGCTTTATCGTCATTATTTTGATCAAGCTAGACTTAGGCCTACTGTTTAGGCTTTATCATCATTATTTTGATCAAGTTAGATTTAGGCCTACTGTTTAGGTTTTTATCGTCATTATTTTGATCAAGTTAGACTTAGGCCTACTGTTTAGGCTTTATCATCATTATTTTGATCAAGTTAGACTTAGGCCAACTGTTTAGGCTTTATCGTCATTATTTTGATCAAGTTAGACTTAGGCCTACTGTTTAGGCTTTATCATTATTTTGATCAAGTTAGACTTAGGCCTACTGTTTAGGCTTTATCGTCATTATTTTGATCAAGTTAGACTTAGGCCTACTGTTTAGGCTTTATCATCATTATTTTGATCAAGTTAGACTTAGGCCTACTGTTTAGGCTTTATCGTCATTATTTTGATCAAGTTAGACTTAGGCCTACTGTTTAGGCTTTATCATCATTATTTTGATCAAGTTAGACTTAGGCCTACTGTTTAGGCTTTATCGTCATTATTTTGATCAAGTTAGACTTAGGCCTACTGTTAAGGCTTTATCATCATTATTTTGATCAGTTAGACTTAGGCCTACTGTTTAGGCTTTATCGTCATTATTTTGATCAAGTTAGACTTAGGCCTACTGTTTAGGCTTTATCGTCATTATTTTGATCAAGTTAGACTTAGGCCTACTGTTTAGGCTTTATCATCATTATTTTGATCAAGTTAGACTTAGGCCTACTGTTTAGGCTTTATCATCATTATTTTGATCAAGTTAGACTTAGGCCTACTGTTTAGGCTTTATCGTCATTATTTGATCAAGTTAGACTTAGGCCTACTGTTTAGGCTTTATCGTCATTATTTTGATCAAGTTAGACTTAGGCCTACTGTTTAGGCTTTATCATCATTATTTTGATCAAGTTAGACTTAGGCCTACTGTTTAGGCTTTATCATCATTATTTTGATCAAGTTAGACTTAGGCCTACTGTTTAGGCTTTATCGTCATTATTTTGATCAAGTTAGACTTAGGCCTACTGTTTAGGCTTTATCGTCATTATTTTGATCAAGTTAGACTTAGGCCTACTGTTTAGGCTTTATCATCATTATTTTGATCAAGTTAGACTTAGGCCTACTGTTTAGGCTTTATCATCATTATTTTTGATCAAGTTAGCTTAGGCCTACTGTTTAGGCTTTATCGTCATTATTTTGATCAAGATAGTCTTAGGCCTACTGTTTAGGCTTTATCATCATTATTTTGATCAAGTTAGACTTAGGCCTACTGATATTCCATCATATAAAACCATTCAAAAAAAAACTATGAATCTCTGAAGAAATCTTCAATAATCTCTGAACAAGTGTTGTTCAATAATCTCTGAACAAGTGTTGTTCAATAATCTCTGAACAAGTGTTGTTCAATAATCTCTGAACAAGTGTTGTTCAATAATCTCTGAACAAGTGTTGTTCAATAATCTCTGAACAAGTGTTGTTTCAATAATCTCTGAACAAGTGTTGTTCAATAATCTCTGAACAAGTGTTGTTCAATAATCTCTGAACTAAGTGTTGTTCAATAATCTCTGAACAATGTTGTTCAATAATCTCTGAACAAGTGTTGTTCAATAATCTCTGAACAAGTGTTGTTCAATAATCTCTGAACAAGTGTTGTTCAATAATCTCTGAACAAGTGTTGTTCAATAATCTCTGAACAAGTGTTGTTCAATAATCTCTGAACAAGTGTTGTTCAATAATTTAATTTAATAAAACCAACTTAAATGAAAAATTTTAAACAGATAAAAAACTGTTTCCAGCCATTAAATAACCATTTAAACCGTTAAATAACCATTTAAACCGTTAAATAACCATTTAAACCGTTAAATAACCATTTAAACCGTTAAATAACCATTTAAACCGTTAAATAACCATTTAAACCGATTAAATAACCATATTCAAACCGTTAATAACCATTAAACGTTAATAACCATTTAAACCGTTAAATAACCATTTAAACCGTTAAATAACCATTTAAACCGTTAAATAACCATTTAAACCGTTAATAACATTTAAAACCGTTAAATAACCATTAAACCGTTAAATAACCATTTAAAACCGTTAAATAACCATTTAAACCTTTTAAAATAACAATTAAACCGTTAAACTAACCATTTAAAAAAAAGTTTAAATAACCATTTAAACGTTAAATAACCATTTAAACCGTTAAATAACCATTTAACAGTTAAATAACCATTAAAACCGTTTAAATAACCACTAAAACCGTTAAATAACCATTTAAACCGTAAATAACCATTTAAACCGTTAAATAACCATTTAAACCGTTAAATAACCATTTAAACCGTTAAATAACCATTTAAACCGTTAAATAACCATTTAAACCGTTAAATAACCATTTAAACCGTTAAAAAAACCATTTAAACCGTTAAATAACCATTTAAACCGTTAAATAACCATTTAAACCGTTAAATAACCATTTAAACCGTTAAATAACCATTTAAACCGTTAAATAACCATTTAAACCGTTAAATAACCATTTAAACCGTTAAATAACCATTTAAACCGTTAAATAATCATTTTAAACCGTTAAATAACCATTTAAACCGTTAAATAACCATTTAAACCGTTAAATAACCATTTAAACCGTTAAATACCCATTTAAACCGTTAAATAACCATTTAAACCGTAAATAACCATTTAAACCGTTAAATAACCATTTAAACCGTTAAATAACCATTTAAACCGTTAAATAACCATTTAAACCGTTAAATAACCATTTAAACCGTTAAATAACCATTTAAACCGTTAAATAACCACTTAAACCGTTAAATAACCACTTAAACCGTTAAATAACCACTTTAAACCGTTAAATAACCATTTAAACCGTTAAATAACCATTTAAACCGTTAAATAACCATTTAAACCGTTAAATAACCATTTAAACCGTTAAATAACCATTTAAACCGTTAAATAACAATTTAAACCGTTAAATAACCATTTAAACCGTTAAAATAACCATTTAAACCGTTAAATAACCATTAAACGTTAAATAAACATTTTAAACCGTTAAATAACCATTTAAACCGTTAAATAACCATTTAAACCGTTAAATAACCATTTAAACCGTTAAATAACCATTTAAACCGTTAAATAACCATTTAAACCGTTAAATAACCACTAAACCGTTAAATAACCATTAAACCGTTAAATAACCATTTAAACCGTTTAAATAACCATTTAAACCGTTAAATAACCATTTAAAACCGTTAATAACCATTAAACCGTTAAATAACAATTTAAAAGACCGTTAAATAACAATTTAACCGTTAAATAACCATTAAACCGTTAAATACCATTAAAACCGTTAAATAACCATTTAAAAACCGTTAAATAACCATTTAAAACCGTTAATAACCTATAAACCGTTAAATAACCATTTAAACCGTTAAATAACAAATTTTAAAAACCGGTCAAATAACCATTTAAACCGTTAAATAACCATTTAAACCGTTAAAATAACCATTAAACCGTTAAATAACCATTTAACCGTTAAATAACCATTTAAACCGTTAAATAACCATTTAAACCGTTAAATAACCATTTAAACCGTTAAATAACCTTTTAAAAAACCGTTAAATACCATTTAAACCGTTAAATAACCATTTAAAACCGTTAAATAACCATTTAAACCGTTAAATAACCATTTAAACCGTTAAATAAACCATTAAACCGTTAAATAACCATTTAAACCGTTAAATAACCATTTAAACCGTTAAATAACCATTTAAAACCGTAAATAACCATTTAATAAAACCGTTAAATAACCATTTAAACCGTTAAATAACCTTTAAACCGTTAAATAACCATTTAAACCGTAATAACCATTTAAAAAACCGTTTAAATAACCTTTTAAACCGTTAAATAACCATTTAAAACCGTTAAATAACCATTTAAAAAACCGTTAATAAAACCACTTAAAACCGTTAAATAACCACTTAAACCGTAAAATAACCATTTAAAACCTTTTAAATAACCATTTAAAACCCGTTAAATAACATTTAAACCGTTAAATAACCATTAAACCGTTAAATAACCATTTAAAACCTTTAAATAACCATTTAAACCGTTAAATACCTTTTAAAAACCGTTAAATAACCTTTTAAAAAACCGTTAAATAACCATTAAAAAAACCGTTAAATAACCATTTAAACCGTTAAATAACCATTTAAAACCGTTAAATAACCAATTAAAAAAACCGATAAATAACCAATTAAAAATAAACCGTTAAATAACCATTTAAAACCGTTAAATAATCCATTTAAACCGTTAAATAAACCATGTAAAAAAAACCGTTAAATAACCATTTAAAAAAAACCCGATAAATAAACCATTTAAACCCGTAAATAACCATTTTAAACCTTTAAATAACCATTAAAACCGTTAAATAACAATTTAAAAAACCGTTAAATAACCATTTAAAAAAAACCGTTAAATAACCATTTAATTAAAACCGAAAAATAACCATTTAAAAAAACCGATAAATCCCATTTAAAAACCGTTAATAACCATTTAAAAAAAACCGTTAAATAACCATATACATTAAAAACCGTTAAATAACCAATTAAACCGTTTAAATTAGCCCATATAAACCGTGTAAAAAGCCAAGTAACCGTTAAATAAACCATTTAAAAAAAAACCCGATAAATAACCTTTAAACCGTTAAATAACCATTTAAAACCGTTAAATAACTATTTAAACCGTTTAAATAACCAATTAAACCGTTAAATAATCATTTTAAACCGTTTAAATTAACCATTTACAACCGTTAAATAACCATTTAAACCGTTAAATAACCATTTCAACCGTTAAATCCCCATTTAAAAAAACCGTTAAAATAAACATGTTAAAACCGTTAAAAATAACCATATAAAAAAACCGTTAAATAACCATTTAACACCGTTAAATACCATTTAAAAAAAAAAAACCGATAAATAACCATTTAACCGTTAAGATTAATAATTTAAAACCGTTTTAAATAACCATTTCAACCGTTAATAACCATTTAAACGTAAATAACCAATTGAAACCGTTAAATACCATTTAACAACCGTTAAATAGCCATCTAAAAACCGTTAAATAACCATTTAAAAAATCGTTAAATAACCATTTAAATAAAACCGTAATAAACCCATTTTCAATCATTGAATAACAATTTTAAACCACGGTGCCCAGTGCCCTTGTAGCAAAAACATTCGCTTCACACGGTGAGTGTCCGGGTTCAATTCCCGGCGAAGGGTGGAAACAATGGAGGTGTTTACATACACCGGTTGTTCATGTTCACCCCACCAGGAATAAAGTGTACATCTGGGGTGATCGTGACTGGTTGTGGGTGCATCCAGGGTGTAGTGGACTGCTGTGGGTGGTATCCTGGGTGTTAGTGGACTGGTGCGGGTGGCATCCTGGGTGTTAGTGGACTGGTGCAGGTGAATACTGGTGTTAGTGGGACTGGTGCGGTGCAATCCTGGTGTTAGTGGCGGTGTGGGTGGCACCTGGGAGTAGTGGACCTGGTGCAGGTGGAATACTGGGTGTTAGTGGACTGGTGTGGGTGGCATCCTGGGTGTTAGTGGACTGGTGCAGGTGGAATACTGGGTGTTAGTGGACTGGTGCGGGTGGCATCCTGGGTGTTAGTGGACTGCTGCAGGGTGGATACTTGGTGTTTAGTGGGACTGGTGCAGGTGGCGTCCTGGATGTTAGTGGACTGGTGCAGGTGGAATACTGGGGTGTAGTGGACTGTGTGTGGGTGCATCCTTGGTGTTAGATGGACCTGCTGTGGGTGTATCCTGGTGTTATTGGGACGTGCGGTGGCATCCTGGAGTTAGTGACTGGTGCAGTGGAAAAACTGGTGTTAGTGGACTGGTGCGGGTGGCATCCTGGAGGTTAGTGGACTGGTTGTGCATCCTGGGTGTAGTGGACTGGTGCGGGTGAATACAGGTGTTAGTGGTCTGGTGTGTGTGGCATCCCAGGGTGTTAGTGGACTGGTGCAGTGGAATACTGGGGTGTTAGGGGAACTGGTGTGGGTGGCACCTGGGTGTTATGGACTGGTGCAGGTGGAATACTGGGTGTTAGGTGGGACTGGTGTGGGTGGCCTCCTGGGTGTTAAGTGACTGCTGAGGGTGGTAACCTGGGTGTTTAGTGGACTGGTGTGGGTGCATCCTGGGTTTAGTGGACTGTCGGGTGGCATCCTGGGTGTTAGGTGGACTGGTGCAGGTGTAATTACTGGTGTTAGTGGACTGGTGTGGTGCATTCTGGTGTTTAGTGGACTGGTGCAGGTGGAAATACAGGTGTTAGTGGACTGGTGTGGTTGGCATCCTGGTGTTTAGTGACTGGTGGCAGGTGGAATACTGGGTTTAGTGGACTGGAGCGGGTGGCATCCTGGGTGTTAGTGGACTTAAAGCGGGTGGCATCCCTGGGTGATAGAGGACTGGTGTGGGTGGAATACTCAGGGTGTTAGTGGACTGGTGTGGGTCACATCCTCGGTGTTAGTGACTGGTGTGGGTACAAATCCTCGGTGTTAGTGGACTGGTAGTGGGTGGCAACCTGGGGTTAGAGTGGAACTGGTGCGGTCGCATCCTGGTGATAGTGTACTGTGTGGGTTTGCATTCTGGGTGTTAGTGGACTGGTGTGGGTGGCATCCAGGTTGTTAGTGGCCAAGGTGCGGGTGGATCCGGGTGTTAGTGGACTGGGCGGGTGGCTCCTGGTGTTTAGTGGACTGGTGTGGGAGGTATCCTGGGTGTTATAGTGGGACGGTAGGGTCACATCCTGGGGTATTAGTGGGCAAGGTGTGGGAGGCATCCTGGGTGTTAGTGGACTGGTGCGGGTAGCATCCTTGGTGTTAGTGGACTGGTGTGGGAGGCAATTCTGGTGTTAGAGGACGGTGTGGGTGGCATCCCTGGGTTTATGGACTGTGCTGATGGCATCCTGGTGTTAGTGGACTGGTGCGGTGGCATCCAGGGTGTTAGTGGACTGGTGCGGAGGCATCCCCTGGGGTGTAGTGACTGGTGCGGGTGGCATCCTGGGTTAGTGGACTGGTCGGTTGCATCCTGGGATTGTGGACTGTGCGGGTGGCATCCTGGGAAAGAGGACCCTGGTGCGGGTGGCATCCTTGGTGTTAGTGGACTGGGTGGCGGGTGCATCCCTGGGTGTTAGTGGACTGGTGAGGGTGGCATCCTGGGTGTTAGTGGACTGGTGCGGGTGGCATCCTGGTGTTAGGGACTGGTGCGGGTGGCATCCTGGGTGTTATGGACTGGTGCGGGTGCATCCTGGTGATAGTGGACTGGTGTGGTGGGCATCCTGGGTGATAGAGGACTGGTGCGGGTGGCATCCTGGTGGTTAGTGACTGGTGCGGGTAGCATCCGGGTGTTAGTGGACTGTGCTGGGGTGGCATCCTGGGGTGTTAGTGGACTGGTGTGGGTGCATCCTGGTGTTAGTGGACTGTGCGGGTGTGCATCCTTGTGTTAGTTGGTACTGGTGGCGGGTGGCATCCTGGGTGTTAGTGGACTGGTGCCGGTTGGCATCTGGGTGTTATGACTGTGTGTGGGTGGCATCCTGGGTGTTTAATGGACTGGTGCGGGTGGCATCCTGGGTGTTTGTGGAACTGGTGTGGGTGGCATCCTGGGTGTTAGTGGACTGGGTGCGGGTGGCATCCAGGGTGTTTAGTGGACTGGTGTGGGGTGGCATCCTGGGTGTTAGTGGACTGGTGTGTGGTGAATCCTGGTGTTAGTTGAATGGTGTGGGTGGCATTCTGGTATAGAGGACTGGTGGGGGTTGGCATTGGGTGTTAGTGGACTGGTGAGGGTGGCATACTGGTGTTAGTGACTGGTGTGGGATGGAATCCCTGGGTGTTAGTTGAATGGTGTGGGTGGCATTTTGGGTGTTAGTGGACTGGTGTGGGTGGCATTCTGGGTGTTAGTGGACTGGTGTGGGTGGCGTCCTGGGTGTTAGTGGACTGAGGTGGTCACAACCTGGGTGTTAGTGGGCTGGTGTGGGTCACCTCCTTGGTGCTAGTGCACTGGTGTGGGTCACATCCTCGGTGTTAGTGGACTGGTGTGGGTCACAACTTGGGTCATAGTGAACTGGTGTGGGTCACGTCCTGGGTGTTAGTGAACTGGGTTGGGTCGCATCCAGGATGTTTGTGGAATGATGTGGGTTACATCCTGGGTGTTAGTGGAATGGTGTGGGTCATATCCTGGGAGTTATTGGAATTATGTTGGTGACATTCTGAGTATTAGTGGATTGATGTGGGTGGCATCCTGGGTGATAGTGGACTGGTGTGGGTCATATCCTGGGTGTTAGTGGACTTGTGTGGTCATATCTTGGGTGCTAGTGGACTGGTGTGGGTCATATCTTGGGTGCTAGTGGACTGGTGTGGGTCATATCCTGAGTGTTAGTGTACAGGTGTGGGTGGCATTCTGAGTGTTAGTTGATTGGTGTGGGTGGGATCCTGGGTGTTAGTGGATTGGTGTGTGTGGTATCCCCGGTGTTGTGTCCCTTCTCTGGAACATCCCGTCTTTGTCCACCTTGTCTATTCCGCTCAGTATTTTATAAGTCGTTATCATGTCTCCCCTGACCCTCCTGTCCTCCAGTGTCGTCAGGCCGATTTTCCTCAACTTTTCTTCGTAGGACAATCCCCGTAGCTCTGGGACTAGTCTTGTTGCAAACCTTTGCAATTTCTCTAATTTCTTGACGTGCTTGACTAGGTGTGGATTCCAAACTGGTGCTGCTTACTCCAGTATGGGCCTGACATAAAGAGTATACAGAGTCTTAAACGAATCCTTACTGAGGTATCGGAACACTATCCGTAGGTTTGCCAGGCGCCCGTATGCTGCAGCAGTTATCTGATTGATGTGCGCCTCAGGAGATATGCTCGGTGTTATACTCACCCCCAGATCTTTCTCCTTGAGTGTGTGTGGCATCCTGGGTGTTAGTGGACTGGTGTGGGTTGCATCATGGGTGTTAGTGGTCTGGTGTGGGTCGCATCCTGGTTGATAGTGGACGGGTGAGGGTGGCATCCTGGGTGCTAGTGAAATTGTGTGGATGGCATACTGGCTGTTAGGGGACTGGAGGTTGTGGCATCCTGGGTGTAAGTGGACTAGTGTGTGTGGCATCCTGGGTCTTAGTGGACTGGTGTGGGCCACATCCTGGTGTTAGTGGACTGGTGTGGGTAACATCCTGGATGTTAGTGGACTTGTGTGGGTCACATCCTGGGTGTTAGTGGACTGGAGTGGGTCACATCCTGGGTGTTAGTGGACTGGTGTGGGTCACATCCTGGGTGTTAGTGGACTTGTGTGGGTAACATCCTGGATGTTAGTGGACTTGTGTGGGTCACATCCTGGGTGTTAGTGGACTGGAGTGGGTCACATCCTGGGTGTTAGTGGACTGGTGTGGGTAACGTCCTTGGTGTGAGTGGAATTGTCTGAGTCACATCCTGGGTGTTAGTGGAATGGTGTGGGTCATATCCTGGGTGCTAGTGGAATGGAGTTGGTGGCATTCTGAGTGATAGTGGATTGGTGTGGGTGGCATCCTGGGTGCTAGTGGACTGGTGTGGGTTACATCCTGGGTGTTAGTGGACTGGTGTGGGTGGCATCCTGGTTGTTGCTGGACTGGTGTGGGTGGCATTCTGGTTGTTGGCGGACAGGAGTTTGTGGCATCCTGGGTGTTTGCGGACTGGTGTGGGTGGCATCCAGGGTGTCAGTGGACTGGTGTGGGTGGCATCCAGGGTGGTATCCTGTGTGTTAGTTGGCTGATGAGGGTGGCATCTTGGGGGTTAGTAGATTGGTGTGGGTGGCATCCTGGGTGTTAGTTGACTGGTGAGGGTGGCATCTTGGGTGTTAGTGGACTGGAGTTTGTGTCATCCTGTTTGTTAGTGGACTGGTGTAGGTGGCATCCTGCGTATTATTGGACTTGTGTGGGTCACATCCTGGTTGCTAGTTGAGTGGTATGAGTGGCATTTTGGGAGTAAATGGACTGCTGTGGGTGGCATCCTGGGTGTTAGTGGACTGGTGTGTGTGGCATCCTCGGTGTTAGTGGACTGGTGTGGGTGGCCTCCTGAGTGTTTCTGGACTGGTGAGACTGGCATCCTGGGTATTTGAGGACTGGTGAGGGTGGCATCCTGGGTGTTGAGGACTTGTGGGGGTACCGTCTTGGGTGATTGTGGAATTGTGTTGGTGGCATCCTGGGTGTCAGTGGACTGGTGTGGGTGGTATCCTGGGTGTTAGTGGGCTGGTGTGGGATGCATCCTAGGTGTTAGTGGACTGGTAAGGGTGGCATCCTGTTTGTTAGTGGTCTGGTGTGGGTGGCACCCTGGTTGCTAGTGGGCTGGTGCGGCTGGCAATATTGGTTTTAGTGGTCTGGTGTGGGTGGCATTCTGGGTGTTAGTTGACTGGTGTGGGTGGCATCCTGGGTGTTAGTGGAATGGTGTGCATGGCATCCTGGGTGTTAGTTGATTGTTGTGGGTGGCATCCTGGGTGTTAATGAATGAGTGTGGGTGGCATCCTGGGAGTTAGTGTACTGTTGTGGTTGGCATCCTGAGTGTTATTGGAATGGTGTGGGTGGCATCCTGTGTGTTAGTGGACTGGTGTGGGTGGCAACCTGGGTGTTAGTGGACTGGTGTCGGTCACATCTTAGGTGTTAGTGGTCTTGTGTGAGTGGCATCCTTGGTGTTAGTGGACTAGTGTGGGTGGCATTCTGGGTGTTACTGGACTGGTGTGGGTCTCACCTTGCGAGTTAATGAATTGATGTGGGTGGCGTCCTGGGCGTTATTGGACTGGTGTGGGTCTCATTCTGGTTGTTAGTGGACTGGTGTGGTTGGCATCCTGAGTGTTAATGGACTAGCGTGGGTTTCATTCTGTATGTTAGTGGACTGGTGTGGGACGCATCCTGGGTGTCAGTGGACTGGTTTGGGTGGCATCCTGGTTGTTATTGGACTGGTGTGGGTGGCAACCTGGGTGTCAGTGGACATGTGTGGGTCGCATCCTGGGTGTTAGTGGATTCGTTAGGGTGCCATTCTGGGTGTTAGTGGACTGGTATGGGTGGCATCCTTGGTGTTAGTGAATGGTGTGGGCGGCATCCTGGGTGTTAGTTGACTGGTGTGGGAAGCATCCTGGTTGATAGCGGTATGTTGTGGGTGGCATTCTGGGGGTTAGTGGACTTTAGCGGTCACATCCAGGGTGTTAGTGGGCTGGGGTGGGTGGCATCCTTGGTGTTAGTTCACTGATTAGGGTGGCATTCCGGGTGTTAGTAGATTTGTGTGGGTGGCATCCTCGGTGCTAGTTCACTGGTGTGGGTGTCATCCCGGGTGTTAGTGGACTGGTGAGGATGGCATCCCGGGTGTTAGTGGACTGGTGTGAGTGGCATCCTAGGTATTAGTGGAAAGGTGTGGGTGGCATCCTGGGTGTTAGTGGACTTGTGTCGGATGCATCCTGGGTGCTAGTGGGCTGGCATGGGTGGCATCCTGGGTGTTAGTGGACTTGTGTGGGTCACATCCCGGGTGTTAGTGGACTGGTGTGGATGGCATCCCGGGTATTAGTGGACTGGTATGAGTGGCATCCTGGGTGTTAGAAGAAAGATGTGGGTGGCATCCTGGGTGTTAGTGGACTGGTGAGGGTGGCATCCTTGGTGTTAGTGGACTTGTGTGGGTCACATCCAGGGTGTTAGTGGACTGGTGTGGGTGGCATTCTTGATGTTAATAGACTGGTGTGGGTGGCATCCTGGGTGTTAATGGACTGGTGTGGGTGGCATCCTGGGTGTTAGTGGACTTGTTTGGGTGGTATCATGGGTGTTAGTGGACTGGAGTGGGTGGCATTCTGGGGGTTACTGGACTGGTGTGGGTGGCATCTTGGGTGTTAGTGGACTGTTGTGGGTGGAATTCTGGAGGTTAGTGGACTGGTGTAGGTGGCATCCTGGATGTTAGTGGACTGGTGTGGGTGGCATCCTGAGTATTTCTGGACTAGTGAGTGTGGCATCCTGGGTATTTGAGGACTGGTGAGGGTGGCATCCTGGGTGTTAGTGGATTGGTGTGGGTGGCATCCTGGGTGTTTGAGGACTTGTGTGGGTACCGTCTTGGGTGATTGTGGAATGGTGTTCGTGGTATCCTGGGTGTCATTGGACTGTTTTGGGTGGCATCCTGGATGTTAGTGGACTGTTGGTGGTGGTATCCTGGGTGTTAGTGGACTGGTGTGGGAGGTATCCTGGGTGTTAGTGGACTGGTGTGGGTGGCATCCTGGGTGTTGGTGGTCTTGTGTGGGTGGCATCCTGGGTGTTTGTGGACTGGTGTAGGTCACATTTCAGGTATTAGTGGTCTGGTGTGAGTGGCATCCTGGTTGTTTGTGGACTTGTGCGGGTCACATCCTGGGTGTTAGTGCACTGGTGTGGTTTGTATTCTGGGTGTTAGTGGACTAGTTTGGGTGGCATTCTGGGTGTTAGTTGACTGGTGTGGTTGGCATCCTGGGTGTTAGTGGAATGGTGTGGGTGGCATCATGGGTGTTAGTTGACTGTTGTGGGTTACATCCAGGGTGTTAGTGAATTGGTGTGGGTGGCATCCTGGGAGTTAGTGGACTGGTGTGGTTGGCATCCTGAGTGTTAGTGGACTGGTGTGGGTGGCATCCTGAGTGTTAGTGGACTGGTGTGTGTGGCATCCTGAGTGTTAGTGGACTGGTGTGGTTGGCATCCTGGGTGTTAGTGGACTGGTGTGGGTGGCATCCTGAGTGTTAGAGGACTGGTGTGGGTGGCAACCTGGTTGTTAGTGGATTGGTGTCGGTCATATCTTAGGTGTTAGTGGTCAGGTGTGAGTGGCATCCTTGGTGTTAGTGAACTAGTGTGGGTGGCATTCTGGGTTTTAGTGGACCGGTGTGGGTGGCGTCCTGGGTGTTACTGGACTGGTGTGGGTCACATCCTGCGTTATAATGAATTGATGTGGGTGGCATCCTGGGTGTTATTATACTGGTGTGGGTGGCATACTGGCTGTTATTTGACTGGTGTGGGTCTCATTTTGGTTGTTAGTGGACTGGTGTGGTTGGCATCCTGAGTGTTAATGGACTGGTGTGGGTGGCATTCTGTATGTTAGTGGACTGGAGTGGGAGGCATCAAGGGTGTCAGTGGACTGGCTTGGGTGGCATCCTGGTTGCTATTGTTCTGGTGTGGGTGTCTAACTGCGTGTAAGTGTACTGGTGTGGGGGGCATCCTGGGTGTTAGTGGACTGGTGTGGGTGGCATCCTGTGTGTTAGTGGACTGGTGTGGGTGGCATCCTGGTTGTTCGTGGACTGGTGTGGGTGGCATCCTAGGTGTTAGTGGACAGGTGAGGGTCGCATCCTGTGTGTTAGTGGATTCGTGAGGGTGCCATTCTGGGTGTTAGTGGACTGGTGTGGGTAGCATCCTTGGTGTTAGTTGAATGATGTGGGCGGCATCCTGGGTGTTAGTTGACGGGTGTGGGATGCATCCTGGGTGTTAGTGAACTGTTGTGGTTTGCATTCTGGGGGTTAGTGGACTTGTATGGGTCACATTCCAGGTGTTAGTGGGCTGGGGTCGGTGGTATCCTTGGTGTTAGTTCACTGATGCGGGTGGCATTCTGGGTGTTAGTAGACTTGTGTGGGTGGCATCCTCGGTGTTTGTTGACTGGTGTGGGTAGCATCCTGGGTGTTAGTGGACTGGTGTATGAATCATCCTAGTTGTTAGTGGACTCGTCCGGGTGGCATCCTTTGTGTCAGTGGACTGGTTTAGGTGGCGTCCTTGGTGTTAGTGGACTGTTGTGGGTCACATCTTGGGCGCTAGTAGAGTGGTCTGGGTGGCATCCTGGGTGTAAATGGACTGGTGTGGGTGGCATCCTGGTAGTTAGTGGGATAGTGTTTTAGGCATGCTGGATTTTAGTTGACTGGTGCGAATAACATCCTGGGTGATAGCGAACTGGTGTTGGTGGCATCCTGGGTGCTAGTGGGCTGGCGTGGGTGGCATCCTGGGTGTTAGTGGACTGGTGTGGGTGTCATCCCGGGTGTTAGTGGACTGGTGTGGATGGCATCACAGGTGTTAGTGGACTTGTATGAGTGGCATCCTGGGTGTTAGTGGAAAGGTGTGGGTGGCATCCTGGGTGTTAGTGGACTGGTGAAGGTGGCATCCTTGGTGTTAGTGGACTTGTGTGGGTCACATCCATGGTGTTAGTGAACTGGTGTGAGTGGCATTCTGGATGTTAATGGACTGGTGTGGGTTGCATCCTGGGTGTTAGTGGGCTGGTTTGGGTGGTATCACGGGTGTTAGTGGAGTGGTGTGGGTGGCATCCTGGCTGTTAGTGAACTGGTGTGGGTCACATCATTGGTGTTAGTGGACTAGTGTGGGTGGCATTCTGGGTGTTAGTTTACTGGTGTGGGCGGCATCCTGGGTGTTAGTGGACTTGTGTGGGTCACATCAAGAGTGTTAGTGGACTGGTGTGGTTGGCATTCTGGATGTTAGTGGACTGGAGTGGGTGGCATCCAGGGTGTTAGAGAACTGAGGCACTGAGGCAAATAATAGGATTGATCCCATTACCGTTCATGATGTTGTCAAGCCGGCTAACAATGTCCTCCATCCCAGCCCCAGGAAAGCATACCCTTTGTCTCCTACTCCTGTCCTTCAAGCAGAATGCCCTATCCATGTATCTAACCTGGCTATCCCCAACAACAACAATATTCTTACCTTCCTTGTTGTCGTTCGTCGTGACGATCCCAGTAGTAGACTCACATTCGTCGGGTAGCACCGAGAATGCGTTGGAGGTTTCCACGGGAGTTTCCACAGCAGTCTCTTTCTTCTTCATCGTTTCTGGCTTTCCATTCGTCTTCTTGATCGTCAACTTCGTCGTCCCCTGCTGTCCAGCCACTGACCACGATCCCTTCTTGACCTGAGGACTCGAAACAGGAGGACTACTACGAATCCTCTTGTTTTCCTCGGTCAATCGCCGTATCTCCATCTTCGCTGCCCTCAATTCTTCCTCAATTCTTCCTTAAGTTGCTGGTAAAGTTGCTCGATGGAGGGCATCTTGGTTCAGTCCACGGGAGCAAACAAGACACTTCTTCACAGAGTTCAGGACAGCTATAGACATGATTAGGAAGAAGGGGGGGCGCCCTGTTATATGTGGCATTTTGCCAAGAAGAGGTGTTGGTAATGAATGGTTGTCCAGAGCAATTGGTATTAATTGTTGGCTGGATAAACACTGTAAGGATAATGCAGTACCATTCATTGACAACTGGGACAACTTCTATGGCCGACATGACATGTATGCCAGGGATGGGGTTCACTTATCCAGGGCAGGTGTGGGTTTTCTTGCTAACTCAGTTGAGGGGGTTGTTAGGACTTTAAACTAGGATTAGTTAGAGGTATGGGTTTAGAAATGATTAATAATGAGTATGGATATATTGACTTATGCTCTGATATTAAGAATCTTAATAGTAACTGTCATGGAGTAACTCTGGGTAATGACAATTTCAGAAATTGTGTAAAACAAAGATGAATAGGAAAAATGTGCAGAAGAAAAAACATATGATGGTATTTTATGCTAACAGTCGAAGTGCAAGAAATAAAATTAATGAACTACGTTTGGTAGCATGTGCTGGGAACTTTGATATCATTGCATTAACTGAAACGTGGTATGATTTAAAGAGTCGGGATATGACTGCTGAGTGTAATATTCAGGGATTTAAGTTATTCAATGTGGATAGATGTAATGGGAAGGGGGGAGGAGTTGCATTGTATGTTCGAGAAAATTTATTGTTTCATAAAAAAAAAGGTTAAAAA
>NC_069401.1:115940253-115963141 GCF_026875155.1 Cherax quadricarinatus | reverse complement strand
TTGCTTTCTTCTGTCACTACGTGTACACTTCAATCAACACAGAAACATCTACATCACTACATACCATCACTAACATCATTACACTACTCTATAAATTTACCATCTCTATATCCACCATAATCACAGTACATATATATTATAATTAAACTACACACCTACCATGAAAACAATACACATCTATCATCACTATTCATCAATTATCATTACTCTTAAAATTTTCCATCACTACATATCCACCATCATTACTCTACGCTTTTATTATAACTAAACTACATATCTGGATTCACTACACAACTAATATAAATACTATACACATCTACAATGACTACATATCAATTATCACTACTCAGCAAATTTACCATCACTACATATCCACCATCAATACACTACCCATCTATTATAATGCAACTGTGCATCTATAGTCGCTACACACCTGTCATAAATACAATACATATCTCCTGTCACTACACATTTAACATGAATATACACATATCAATAATTCACTACACATCTAGCATCAAGACATATCTACAATCTCTATACATCTTCCATTCCTGCACTGTACATCAAGCATCACTACACTACACATTTACTTTCAAAAAAATGTACATCTTCCATCACATGGCATCTATCATCACTACACCTGTGATATGACTACTCAACACACCAAACAAAACTGTTCTACACATTATACACCAAACATCACTATACTATATGTCTATCATTATTATACTTCTCAGATACTGTCAGTATACATCTAGAATCACTACACAACTGCTCCCAGAAAACCACACATCGGCATCACTACACTAGCAATCTTCAATCACTACAAAACATATCTACCAATACTACATATCTACATCATTACTCTTCATCCAAAACCATACTTCACAATTCACAACTCATCTACAATCATAACACTGCTATCATCAACACTGTACAAATCTACTTCACTACACATCGCTACACCACTACACTACACTACACAGCACAAGTCAGTACTTCATAACTGTCACTACACTTCAGTCATCGCTTCCTGACAATCATTGTTCAGTCATCAGTTGAGTTTCAGTTGATGGCTCTGACGAAATATTGTAGAATAAATATCAATTTATATACTTTTCCAAACGTACCCCCATAGCCGAGTTGGTAAAGCATCTGACTCTGCAACAAAGAACGTGGGTTCGTACCTCACCTCCACCTGTGTGATTCTTTCACCTGAATTCATTGTGAAGAGTATTAGTCACAACTAGATCACAATGGATGAACAACGACGATTGCTTCTAGAGGAAATTAGAAAATGGAAGAAGAAAATGGGAAAATGAGAAAATCCTGCGGCAGGAAATTCTCCAAGAAAGGAAAGAAATCCTTGAACACAATAGAATGTTAACAGCAATGTTGTTGAACAAGAGAATAAAGTCATACAAGCTGATATGAAGGAGAGAGCTAAGAAAGACGCTGGAGAACAAAAAAATGTAATAAGAAGTTACGAGATCGTGAGAATGAAGTTTTAAGTTGTTTAGGAGAAGTTGTTAATATAAGAGGAATTTTATGTTATTAATATTAGAAATTTCTTTATGTTATGAAGAGTTTCATGTGTTTGCTATGAGAGTTTTATGTGTACTCTATGAGAATATTCTTAATTTTTTAATAGGAGATTGTTTTCCTTCATCTCCGCATAAAATTAAGAATCTTCTCATAGCAACACATGAAACTCTTCATAACCATAAGAAATTGTCTAATAATAATAACATAAATTCCTTATATTAACAACTACTCCCTAACAACTTAACCTTCCAATCAAAGATCCTCGTAACTTCTTATTACATTTTTCTTGCTTCTCCAAGGCGTCTTTTCTTAGCTCTCTCCTTCAAAATCAGCTTTATTACTTTATTGTTCTCTTGTTCAACAAACATTGCTGTTAACATTCTAATGTTTCAAGATTTCTTTCCTATTCTTGGAGAATTTTCCTGTCGCCGGATTTTCTCATTCCATTTCTTTTCCATTTTCTAATTCCTCTAGAACCCTCGTCGTTGTTCATCCATTGTGATCTATTTTGGTGACTAATACTCATTCAAATGACTTCAGGTGAAAGAATCAAACAGTGAGGTTGAGTTAACGAACCCACTTCTTTGTTGCAGAGTCAGATGCTTTACCAACTCGGCTTATGTGGGTACGTTTAGGAAAAGTATATGAATTGATATTCATTCTACAATATTCGTCAGAGCCATCAACTGGAAATACAACTGATTACTGAACAATGATTGTCAGGAAGCGATACTGAAGTGTAGTGACAATTAAGAAGTACTGACTGTGCATGAATTGTGTAGTGAAGTGCTATGTAGTGGATGTGAGTGAAGTAGATACCCTAAACCAAGATCAATCCTAATACCAACTAATAAACCTAACTAACCTAACGTCGTCCACCAACCGCCTCCACGACTCCACCACCACTCAACAACTCCTCTATCACTCTCCACACTCCGTCCTCCTCACCCCTCCACAAATTTCCACCACCCCACCACACTCCACCACATCCTCCACACTCCTCCACCACCCTCCACAAACCTCCAGCACCCCTCCACAGACCTCACACTCCTCCACCACCCTTCCCAATCCTCCCTCCATCGCTCCACACTTTCTCCACCACCGCTTCACATTCTCCACCACCCACCACACTCCAACCATCACCCCATCCACACTCCACCATCACCCCTCCACACTCCACGACACACTCCACCACCCTTGAAACACGTCCTCCATAGTCCAACACTCCTCCACTCACCCGTTCACACTTCTCGACCACCGCTCCACACTCCTCAACCTCCCTTCCACACAAATCCACCGCCCCACTTATGCTTCTCCCACCCCCTCCACCACACATATACACTCCTCTTCCAATCCTTCTCCACACTCCTTCACCTCCCCTCCACAACATCTTCACCACCCCCCACGATTATCCACCACATCCCACACTCCTCCACAACAACTCCTGACTCCTACACCACCATTCCACCCCTCCACCTCCCCTCCTCTCTCTTCCACCACTCCTTCACACTCCTCTACCACCACTCCAACTCCTCACCACTCCCCCGCAACTCCTATACCCCTCCACAATTGTCCACCCACCCATCCACATACCACCGCTCCTCCACACTCCTCCACCACCCCTCCACACTCCTCAACAACCCATTCCACATTCCACCACTCCCTCCCCAAAAACACTCCTCTCACCACCCATCCACTCTTCTCCACAAACCCTCCCTCACTCCTCCCCACACCACCCCACCACACTCCTCCCACCACCCTTTCCACACTCTTCCTCCATCACTCCACACTCCTCCACCACTTCTTCACACTGTCCACCACTCATTCACAATTCTCCACCAGCCCTGCACAAATCTCCACCACCCTTCCACACTCCTCCACACTCCTACACCACCACCCACACTCCTCCACCACCCCTCCACCTAGTACAACCTCCCTGCACACTCCTCCACCACCCCTCACAACTCCACCACCACTCCCACACTCCTCCAGCACCTTTCCACACTCCTCCACCTTCCTCGCCACACTCCTCCACCACCCCGACACTGCCCTCCACCACTCCTCCACACTCCTCCAACCCCACCAACCTCCAGACTCCCTCCACACACCACCCCTCAGCACTCCTCCATACTCCTCCACCACCCTTCCACCTCTTCTTCGTCCATCGCTACACACTCCTTCGCCTCCACATCCCCTTCACAGAAAGGGATGTACTTCATACCACCTCCACACTCCTCACCTCCCCTTCCAAGTCCTGTCCACCACCCCCAATGCTTCTCTACTCTCCCTCCACCACCCCTACACTCCTCCTCCTCCATCCTCCACACCCCTTCACCTCCCCTCGACACGTCTCCACCACTACTCCACAATATCCCCAACCCCACCACTCTCGGCCAACACCACCTCCACACTCCTCTACTATCCTCTCCACCTCCACTCTCTCCACTAACTCCTCAAGACTCTCCCTCCTCCATATCCTCCCTCCTCCAATATCCACTTCATCACTCCCCCCATCCCTCCAACATCCTCCATACCCGTTTACAACTTCTCTACCCCTCCACAACACTTCTTCCACCACCCCCCACACTAATCCTCAACCTGTCCACACTCCTCCACCACCACTCCACACTCCTACAACACTCCTCCACACTACTTTCCTTCCACCCCTCCACAATATTCCACAACCCCCCACACTCCCACCACTCCTTCCACACTCCTCCACCACAGTCCTCCACACATCCTCAAAACACCCTTAACGACTCCACCTACACCTCCACACTGCTCCAACCCATCCACGCTTTCTCCACAACCCCTCCACACCCCTCTAACCACCCTCCACAGTCCTCCACCACCCCTCCACACATCCACTACATACTACACACACACCTTACCACCCTTGACCACACCGACCTCCAACGCTCCACACTACTCCACCACCCCTTCTCGCACTCGTGTCACTACTCTGCTCTACACTCTTACAGTCTCCACTCCACACTCCTACAACACTCCTCCACACTAACTCCGCTACTCCTCCATAACATTCCACAACCCCTCCACACTCCACCACTCTCCACACTCCTCCACAACAAATCACACACTTCTTCACAATCCTCCACACTCCTCCACCACCTGACCACACTCCTCCACCACCACCCCTCCACACCCCTCCACTATTTTCCCTCCACAACTCCTCCTTTACAAGACCAGATCCTTCCTCCACCACCCCCTAAACACTTCTCCACCACCCCTTCCATACTATCTCAACCACCCGCCACAACTCTCCCACCAGCCATCCACATACCTCCCGACCACATGTCCACAATCATCCACATTCCCTCAACACCCTCCACACTTCCAAGACTCTCCACCACCTATCCACACTCCTCCACCATCACTCACTCCATACTCCTCCAACACTCCTCCACTCTCCTCCACACACCTCCACCCGCCCTTCCACACTCCCTCCATCGCTCCACACATTGATCCTCCTCCATCGCTCCACACTCCTCCTCCACCCCTCCACACTTCTTCCGCCACCCTTCCACACTCCTCCACACTCCACCGACCTCACCCCTCCCCACTCCAACCACCACCCCTGCACCTCCTCCAGACTCCTATGCAACTCCTCACCCACATTTCCCCCTCCTCCACCTTCCCGGCCAACACACCTCCATCCACCCTCCACACTCCTCCACTTCCTCAACACTCCTCCACTCACCCCTCCACAATCCTCCACCACCCGTTCACACTCCTCCACACCCGTGCCCACTCATCGACACCACACCTTCCACACACCTCCACTACCCGTCCCTATAAATTCTTCACTACACATCCCACTCCACCACTCCTCACACTTGTCCACCCCCTCAGCGCTCTTCACTACTACCCCTCCACAACTCCTCCATTATTAACCCCCTCCCTCACTCGTCAACCACCCAGCACACTCCTCCACACTCCCTCCACCCTCCTCAAAACTCCTACACCACATATCCACACTCCTTCAACCACCCCTCCACACTCCTCCATCACCTCCACCACTTCTCCACCAATCCCACCACACACACTTCTCCACACCCACCTCACATCTTCCGACACCCCTCCACACTCGTCCACCACCCACTGCACATTCCGTCCACACTCCTCCACACTCCTCAAAACTCCTACACACCCCTCCACACTCATCCACGCACCATCCACATACCTCCACCACATGTCCACAATCATCCACAACCCCTCATACACTCTCCAGCCCAACCTTTCCAAACTCCTTCACCACCCATCCACACTCCTCCTCCTCCACTCCATACTCCACCAACCACACCCCTCCACACTCGTCCACTCTCCTCACCCGTCCCTCCACCGCCACCCCTTTCACACTCCTCCACCACCCTTCACACTCCCCACCACCCCTATCACCATCCACCACCCACCCCTCACACTCCACCACCACCCCTGCACACGTCCTCCACCTACTCTGCAACCCTCCCCAACACCCCTCTACACTCTTCCACCACCACTCCACACTCCTCAACCACATTTCCACACTCCTCACCTTCGTCTTCCGGCCCACACTCTCCACCTCCCCCCACTCCTCCCACTCATCAAAAACTCCTACACCACAACTCCACACTCCTTCACCACCCCCTCCACACTCCTCCATCACCCCCGTCCACACCTTCTCCATCAACCCTCCACACTTCTCACACCCACCCCTCCACACTTCACTACCACCCCCTCCACACTCCTTCACCACCCATCCACGCTTCTCCACAACCCCTCCACAACTCCTTCCAACCACCCCTCCCACTCCACCACCCCACCACACTCCTCCATACTACTCCACACCCTTCACACCCTCCATCGCTACACACTCCTGCACATCACCATCAACACTTCATACCGCCCCTCCACATTCCTTCACCACCCCTCGACACTCCTCCACCCTACTCCACACTTAATCCGAACAACCCTCCACTCTCCTCCAACACAACACCTCCACACAACCCTCTAATAGCCTCTCACTCTTCTCCACTATCTCCCAAGACTGTTTCCACAATCGCGTCCTCACTCCCCAATTACCCTCAACATTTCTCCTCCATCCCTCCACAATCCCTCCATTACCCCGTTACACTTCTACACCCTCCTCAACACTCCTCCACCATCACCACACTAATCCTCAACCAGACCACACTCCTCCACACCACCACTTCGAACTCCTACAACACTCCTTCACAATACTCTCACCCCCTCCACATAAAACCACAACCCTCCCTACTCCAACAATTCCTCCACTCTCCTCCACCACCCCTCCACACTCCTCCACACTCCTACAAACTCTTCACCACCCTTGAACACTCTCCATCGCTCCATACTCCCTCCACAACCCCTCCGCACATCGTTTCACTACTCCTGCCACACTCGCTACAAACACTCTTCCACACTCCTGTACAACACTCCTCCACACTTCTCCACACTCCTCCACAACTTCCACAACCCCTCGACACTCAACCACTCCACCACAACCCAATCCCAACACTTCACCACAACCCCTCTACAATCCTCCACCACTCCTCCACAAATATCCTCCACTACCCTTCAACACGCCTCCTTCTTCGCTCCACACTCTTCCATCCACTGCTCTTCACACTTCTCCTCCACAACTCACATTCCCGTCCACTCCCCACATCACTCTCCAACACGCCCTAAATGCTTCTCCAAATCTTCCTCCACCCCCCCAACATCCCTCCTCCATCCATCCGCACTCCTTCACCCTTTCCACACTCCTCCACATCCCTTCACGACATAATCACCACCTCTCTACTCACCGCCCCACTCAGATCCAACACACATCCTCCTCCCTATTCACACTCCTCCACCAATCCCCCCAATCATCCACCACCCCCCTCCACACCCACTCACGCCTCGCACACTCGTCCACACACCCTTCCATACGTCCTCAACAACCATTTCACTCTCCTCCCCACACTCTGACACTTCCACCCCACTCCTCCAAACCCTTCACACTCTTCCTCCTCGCTCCACACTCTCCACCACCGCTTCACACTTCTCCACACCTTTCACTCTCCTCAATCACACCTCTACAGTCCTTCCAAGACAGATAAAAACTCCTCCACACTCCTCCAACCACACCTCCTCAACCGACCTTTCACAGTCCCATCACAAACTCCTAAACCAACCCTTGAACATCTCCTCCATCACTCCACACTCCTACACCACCACCTTCATACTCACGACCACCCCCTCCACACTCCACCAACACCCTCCACGAGTCTTCCACCACCCCTCAATGCTTCTCACACTTCACCACCACACCTGCACACTCTCCATCACTCCACCACAGTCCTCCAACCCCGTTCCACACTCTCCAACGACTCCTACAGTACCCCTCCACACTCCTCCACACTACTCCACCACCCTTGAACACTCCTCTTCCATCACTCCACACTCCTCCACCGCCCCTTCTTATTCCTCGACCACCCCTCAACACTCCTCCGTCTCCCCTCCACGCTCTTCCACCACCCCTCAATGCTTCTCCACTCTCTACCACTCCTCCACACTCCTCCTCTATTCTTCCACACTCCTTCTTCCACACTTCTTTATTGTTGCAGTTCGTCATTTTCAAGGCACTTCCACAAGTAAATATGAAAGTACACAAGTACATTAACACAGACACACACATGCAAATATTATTATTACAATAAAAAGAAGCGCTAAACCACAAGGGTCATGCAGCACATCACATGCACACAATAACCACGATACATGTATTTCTCTCGTCCCTCTCTAAAACCTGATATTTATTGCACAGAAAATAAACCTGAAATTAAGAAATTCTTTAGCGTAAATTTTAATTGACTCCTGTAGTTTCCTACATCTTCCACAACAGTGTCTCCAACAATGGTATTTATGTTTCCCATAACAATTATTTTGACTCAAAATTCTCAAAAGTTTCACTTAACATTTCACAGGAACCATCACTCTCTCATCCTCACAATAAAAAAAAAAAATCTTGTTAAAGTCGACCTTCACGACAAAAAATGATTTCAACAGTGTCTCTGATACTGTTGTTTATATTCACTTGTATGTTGCTCAGCTGTAAGTTAGCAAGTCTGGCAACAAACGCAATGTATTTTGTAGCAATTCACTTTTTCTGTTAATTCTGCAAGATTATGTTGATGCACACATATCCTTCCTCTTTCTAAACCCAGCCAATTATTCATTACTTATATTTTGTCTTTTCCTTCACTTTGTCGGTCACAATTTTGACATATTCATTGCTTAGTATAATCACCAGACAGTGGACGAACATTAATAATTTATTTAAATTAAACAATATTTTTCAGTTTTATCTAACACTTTGTCCAACAGTTGTGAACTGTACCAGAAACAAAGGCACGGGCAAATACAACTGTACCAGAAACAAAGGCAGGGGCAAATACAACTGTACCAGAAACAAAGGCAGGGGCAAATACAACTGTACCAGAAACAAAGGCAGGGGCAAATACAACTGTACCAGAAACAAGGCGAGTGGCAAATACAACTGAACCAGAAACAAAGCAGGGGCAATACAACAGTACCAGAAACACAGGCAGGGGCAAATACAACTGTATCCAGAAACAAAGCAGGGGCCAATACAACTGTACCAGAAACAAAGGCAGGGTCAAAATACAACTGAACCCAAGAAACAAAGGCAGGGGCAAATACAACCGTAACCAGAAAACAATGCAGGGCAAAATACAACTGAACCAGAAAACAAAGGCAGTGGCAAATACGACTGTACAGAAACAAAGGCAGGGGCAATACAGAACTGTAACCAGAAACAAAGGCCAGGGCAAATAACAACTGTACCAGAAACAAAAGGCAATGGGCAAAATACAACTGTACCAGAAACAAAGTCAGGGCAAAATACAACTGTACCAGAAACAAATGGCAGAGGCAAATACAACTGTTAGACAGAAACAAAGCAGGGGCAATACAACTGTACCAGAAACAAATGCAGGGCAAATACAACTGTACCAGAACGGAAAAGGCAGGGCAAATACAAACTGTACCAAAACAAAGGCAGGCGGCAATACAACTTACCAGAAACAAAGTCAGGGGCAATACACTGTACCAAAACAAAGGCAGGGGCAAATACAACGTACCAGAAATCAAAGGCAGGGCAAATACAACGTACCAGACACAAAGCAGGGGCAAATACAACAGTACCAGACACAAAGGCAGGGGCAAATACAACTGTACCAGAAAACAAAGGCAAGGGGCAAGTATACAACTGTACCAGAAACAAAGCAGTGGCAATACAACTGTACCTAGAAACAAAGGCAGGCAAATACAATCTGTACCAGAAACCAAAGGCAGGGGCAAATACAACTGACCAGAACAAAGGCAGGGGCAAATACAACTGTACCAGAAACAAGGCAGTGGCAATACAACTGTACCAGAAGCAAAGGCAAGGAGCAAATACAACTGGTACCAGAAACAAAGGCAGGGGCAAATACAACTGTACCAGAAAGAAAGGCAGGGGCAAATACAACTGTACCAGAAACAAAGGCAGGGGCAAATACAACTGTACCAGAAAGAAAGGCAGGGGCAAATACAACTGTACCAGAAAGAAAGGCAGGGGCAAATACAACTGTACCAGAAACAAAGGCAGGGGCAAATACAACTGTACCAGAAAGAAAGGCAGGGGCAAATACAACTGTACTCAAAACAAAGGCAGGGGCAAATACAACTGTACCAGAAACAAAGGCAGGGGCAAATACAACTGTACCAGAAACAAAGGCAGGGGCAAATACAACTGTACCAGAAAGAAAGGCAGGGGCAAATACAACTGTACCAGAAAGAAAGGCAGGGGCAAATACAACTGTACCAGAAAGAAAGGCAGGGGCAAATACAACTGTACCAAAACAAAGGCAGGGCAAATACAACTGTAGAAACCAGAGAAACAAGTCAGGGGCAAAAACAACTGTTACCAGAAACAAAGGCAGGGGCAAAATACAAACTGTACCCAGAAACTAAGGCAGGGTCAAATACAACTGTACCAGAAACAAGGCAGTGGCAACTAACAACTGTACCAGAAACAAATGCAGGGCAAATACAACTGTACCAGAAACAAAGGCAGGGGCAAATACAACTGTACCAGAAACAAAGGCAGGGGCAAATACAACTGTACCAGAAACAAAGGCAGGGGCAAATACAACTGTACCAGAAACAAAGGCAGGGGCAAATACAACTGTACCAGAAACAAAGGCAGGGGCAAATACAACTGTACCAGAAACAAAGGCAGGGGCAAATACAAAACTTGAACCAGAAACAAGGCAGGGGCAAATACAACTGTACCAGAAACAAAGGCAGGGGCAAATACAACTGTACCAGAAACAAAGGCAGGGGCAAATACAACTGTACCAGAAACAAAGGCAGGGGCAAATACAACTGTACCAGAAACAAAGGCAGGGGCAAATACAACTGTACCAAGAAACAAAGCAGGGGCAAAACAACTGTACGCAGAAACAAAGGCAGGCAAATACAACTGTAACCAAAAACAAAAGGCATGGGCAAATACACTGTACCAGAAACAAAGGTAAGGGCAAATACAACTGTACCAGAAACAAAGGCAGGGGCAAATACAACTGTACCAGAAACAAAGGCAGGGGCAAATACAACTGTACCATAAACAAAGCAGGGGCAAAAACCAACTGTACCAGAAACAAAGCAGGTGGCAAATACAACATGTACAGAAACAAAGGTAAAAAACAGGGCAAATACAAACTGTACAGAAACAAAGCAGGGTCAAATACAACTGTACCAGAAACAAAGCAGGGGCAAATACAACTGTACCAGAAACAAAGCATGGCAAATTACAACTGTAACCAGAATCAAAGCAGGGCAACATACAACTGTACCAGACACAAAAGGCAGGGCTAATACAACTGTACCGAGAAACAAAGGCAGGGGCCATGATACAACTTACCAGAAACAAATGCAGGGCAAATACAACTGTACCAGAAACAAATGCAGGCAAATGCAACTGTACACAAAACAAAGGCAGGGGCAAATACAACTGAACCAAAGCAAGTGCAAATAACAACTGTACCAGAAACAAAGGCAGGGGCAAATACAACTGAACCAGAAACAAAGGCAGGGCAAATACAACTGTACCAGAAACAAAAGGCAGGGCAAATACAAACTGTACCAGAACAAAGGCAGTGGCAAATACAACTGTACAGAAACAAAGGCAGGGGCAAATACAACTGTACCAGTAAACAAAGGCAGGGCAATACAACTGTACCAGAAACCAAAAAGGCACGGCAAATACAACTGTACCAGAAACAAAGGCAGGGGCAAATACACTGTACCAGAAACAAAGGCAGGGCCAAATACAACTTTAGCCAGAAAGAAGAGGCAGGGGCAAATACAAAATACAACTGTACCAGAAATCAAAGGCAGGGGCAAATACAACTGTACCAAAGACAAAGGCAGGGGCAAATACAACTGTACAAAAGAAATGCAGGGGCAAATACAACTGTACCAGAAACAAAGCAGGGTAAATACACTGTACCTGAAAGCAGGGGCAAATACAATGTACCAGGAAACAAAGGCAGGGGCAAATACAAACTGTACCAAGAAACAAAGGCAGGGGCAAATTACAACTGTACCGAAACAAAGGCAGGCAAATACACTGTACCAAAAACAAAGGCAGGGTGCAAAATACAACTGTCCGAAAGAAAGGGCCAATACAACTGTACCAGAAACAAAGGCAGGGCAAATACAACTGTCACCAGAAACAAAGGCAAGGCAAATACAACTGTACCAGAAACAAAGGCAGGGCAAAACTACTGTAACCAGAAACAAAGAAGGGGCAAATACAACAGTTACCCAAAACAAAGGCAGGGGCAAATACAACTGGGTTAACCCAAAAACAAAGGCAGGGGCAAATACAACTGTACCAGAAATCAAAGGCAGGGCAAATACTACTGTAACCGAAACAAAGCATGAGGCAAATACAACTGTTAACCAGAAACAAAGGCAGGGACAAAACAACTGTACGCAGAAACAAAGGGCAGGGGTCAAAAATACAACTGTACCAGAACAAAGGCAGGGTCAAATACAACCAGTACCAGAAACAAAGCAGGGGCAAATACAACTGTATTCCAGAAACAAAGGCAGGGGCAAATACAAACAGTACCAGAACCAAAGGCAGGGGGCAAATACCAACTGTACCAGAAAGAAAGGCAGGGGCAAATACAACTGTACCAGAAACAAAGGCAGGGGCAAATACAACTGTACCAGAAACAAAGGCAGGGGCAAATACAACTGTACCAGAAACAAAGGCAGGGGCAAATACAACTGTACCAGAAACAAAGGCAGGGCAAAAACAACTGTACCAGAAACAAAGGCAGGGGCAAATACAACTGTACCAGAAAGAAAGGCAGGGGCAAATACAACTGTACCAGAAAGAAAGGCAGGGGCAAATACAACTGTACCAGAAAGAAAGGTCAGGGCAAATACAACTGTACCAAGAACAAAGGCAGGGGCAAATACAACTGTAACACTAGAAGAACAAAAGGCAGGGCAAATACAACGTACCAGAAACAAAGGCAGGGGCAAATACAACTGTAAACCCGAAACAAAGCAGGGGCAAATACAACTGTACCAGAAACAAAGGCAGGGGCAAATACAACTGTAACAGAAACAAAGGCAGGGGCAATACAACTGTACCAAAACAAAGTGCAGATCGTTGCAAAGCTGTTCGTTATTTTTTTCCACTTATTATTTACATTTGTGTCCTTGTGTGACTGTCTTCCCACCAAGAAATCTGCTTCAAAAAAGCTATCAGCTTCATTTCTTTGTTGCAGTTTTCTTTATAATTAATTTAAATGATAATAGTATATATATATAATATATAAATATAATAGATATATATATATATTATATAATTATGTACGGCACTGAAACGTCCATAAGTAAACACAACAAGTACACCAGACAGACACACGCACAGACCCACGCGCGCGCGCGCGCAAAACATGCACAACACACACACCCACACACCAACTCTGAGGAGCTTTGGACTCGACCCCTGCAACCTCAACTTGGGTGAGTACACACACACACCTTTTGAATTTCTAAGTTTTAATACTCCTCTTCACGTTTTAATTTTCATGCTTCACTTCTCTCTCCATCGCCATACAACAAAAAAAAATTCGCAAACACAGGAGACAAAAAATCTAGGAGAAAATAAAATAAGATCTGCATACTAGGAGAGTCACTCTACTAGAGAAAAGTGATTGTTGGTATGAATGTTACAATCTGGCTAGTGTAACTCTGTCTTAGTTTCTTCAATACTGCTATTTTGTGTATTATTCTCTTGCTGTACTCTTGTGAGGTACTTGTGTTCTTCTATACCGTTTTACTGTATGATATTGTACTTTTCATGTGTGTTACAGTATTGTTTCTATGTGTGTTACAGTATTGTTTCTATGTGTGTTACAGTATTGTTTCTATGTGTGTTACAGTATTGTTTCTATGTGTTACTGTATTGTTCTTTTGTTACTGTACTTTATTGTTTTGTGTTGTTCTGTTGTTATTATGAGTTATTTTTCTTGTGTTATTGTACTGTTCTCCTGTGTTAATACAGTGGTTTATGTGTCAGTATGCAGTCCTTGCATAGTACAGTAGTAATTTTCTTCTGTCTTACTGTATTTAAGTACTGAAACTGTTCTTGATCCCGTGGTGCTGTAAGCTTTTTTCTGCATTACTTTACTGTTCCTGTATGTTGACATGGTTACTGTGTTGTTGAGGTGAGGTAAAGGTCCCACATTATTATTTACATCAAACACTGCAAACTGTCGCATTCCACCTTCCAACAATAACTTTGCCTTTCACACTGATTATACCATGTCCCCCACATCAAAGCAATTATCTTGTATGACTCAACATTCCTAACACATTCACTTAACATCTCCCAGGATCCCAGCTTTTCTCATTTGCACTTATATCCCTTTATAAAATATTAATACAACTAACACTTTCACAATAACAGCACACACAAAAAAAAATCATTAAATCCTCAAAATAATAAAAGTCTGACGCCTGGTTGCTGAAAAGATTTCAGCACCAGCGTTGCAAACCTGGCTGGCTAGTTTGTCTCATTGTTACGGTCTCCACTACTCTCAGAATTTTGCGATGATATATTGTAATCGTACTTTAGAAATCCTAGTAACATATATATATTACACACACACACACACACACACAAAACACACACACACACACACATAAATATATATATAACGAGGGAGGCCCAGCGACAGTACGAAAACAGCATAGCATCGAAAGTCAAGTCTGACTCGGAACTGCTGTATAGCCACAGGAGGAAGACAACAGTGGAAGACCAGGTAATCAGTCTGAGGAAAGAAGGTGGGGAACTCACAAGAAACGATCACGAGATATGTGAGGAGCTTAACACGAGATTTAAGGAAGTATTTACAGTAAAGACAGGAAGGACTCTGGGAAGGCAAAACAGGAGTAGACACCAACAAGGATTATACTAATAAGTAAACCTTGACCTAAAACGCTTTCTTGATAGTTGTGACAGGACCCACAGGCATAACACCAGACACAAACATTTCTATGACATTCCCCGTGTCCGACTAAACCTTTACAAAAATTCTATGTATGTTAAAGGACCTAAAATCTGGAACACCCTACTTGAAAGCTCTGGAACTGCAGGCACATTCATCATCTTCAAAACTACTGTTAGACAACATCTTATCTCCCTGATACACCCCGACAACTAACTACATGTAAACCACCTGTTCACACTTACACTCACTCACCCACTTGACTACAATCACAGAAATACGAATCTTAATCATAAAATAATGAATCCTAACTAGTCATAAGTTTGCCTGTGATACAACAATACAGAACCTGTGTATTGCGCCAAAACAAAAGCGTTTACATTGCTAAACTCACAAACTATAATGTAGTCACTTAGCCTTAATACCAGCTTACTACATAATCTGTATTAATTTAGAGTTAAGAATTAATCTAAGTCTGCCCGAAATGCCTAGCCATGCTAGGTGTCCTAGTGGCCCCCTCTGTAATTAGTATTTTATAACATGTAAACCACACAATATCCAAAATCTGTAAACCCCGCATTGTAATCTTTATAGAGGCAGCTTGGTGGCGTCTAGCTGATCTACGGTCCAGGCTGTCTTGGTGGATGTAATTACTGGACGCAGTTTTCTGTGTGTATCACCTCCAGTAATTCCATCCACCTGGACAGTCTCTACCGTAGACCAGCTAGACAAGACCAAGTTTCCATGCAGCGAGTCACTGAGGGTGGCAACCGCTGACTCTGGGGAAGTGGGGAAGGGACACTAGTGGACTCCTGGAGACACTGATCCGGTGAAGGCATCGCTGACTCTGAGGAGGTGGGGAAGGGAATCCACATGAGGTGACACTAGTGGACTCCTGGAGACACTGATCCGGGGAAAGTGTCAGTGGAACGCCTTCCAACTGAACAAAAGAAATTAATGGAAAAATAAATAAATAAAGAAATAACTTAGGAAAAAATGAGAAAATTGATTTTTGAGAATTTTACTTAAAATTTAAATAAAAAAAAATGGCCTTTAGTTCTTTTAGTTGGGCAGGAGTAGGTACGGCCCTGGATAGTTCCTCTGATGTTATTTATGTAGGTTATCCTGGGCAGATGGTAATCCGATGTTCTGGAATCTCCTACCACTTGGATGGAGCACAAGTAGAATAGGTAAGGGCCGGTAGTTGTAGAATAACGTTAATAAGTATTATTAACACGTCTTGCCCCTTTATCTGGCGTCTATCCTGGAAGACCACGCCAGGAACAGAGCTGGTAAATAAGAGAAAATAAAACTGGTTACCCATAGTCATGATAATATAACATCTAAGAAAGAAAAAGAATGATAAATGCCAAAATCATTACTGGTAACCAGCAAACACTAGAAAAGAACAAACAGTAATACTCCTGGTAGATCACCCTACCTGATTAGGAGAAGAGTGGAGGTGAAGTGACTCTCCAAACTTCAATCCACACCAGGTAAGGTCAATATTACCAGGAGTAGAAACTTTAACAAATCGGACACCAGGAACTAGTTTTGCCCCAGCCCGCCAGAGGGGGGGGGAGGGGTGTGTGCGCGCGCGCAACGTAACTCTCTAATGGTTCCTGGTTGCCCGAACAACCTTAACCCCACTTACACCTACTTTTCCCTCACAAAAGCACCGCCGACCTTAGGTATGTGGGGAAGGGGAGACATCCGGGAGCGAACGGATGGATTCCTAGATACATGAACTTGGGGAAGGTTGTTGTTGAGGCTGACCTTGGGTAAGTGAAGAAGGGGAGACATCCGGGAGCGAACGGATGGATTCCTGGATACATGAACTTGGGAAAGGTTGTTGTTGAGGCTGACCTTAGGTAAGTGGGGAAAGGCAGACAGATGGATTCCTGGATACATGAAACTGCGGAAAGCAAGAATACCGCATACTTTGGGGAAGTGGGGAAGGGAGTCCACCGGAGGTGACACAAGTGGACTACTGGACACACTGATCCGGGGAAGGCACCGCCGACCTTGGGTAAGTGTGGAAGGGGAAACATCCGGAAGCGAACGGATGGATTCCTGGATACATGAACTTGGGAAAGGTTGTTGTTGAGGCTGACCTTAGGTAAGTGGGGAAGAGGAAACATCCGGGAGCGAACGGATGAATTCCTGGATACATGAACCTGGGGACGCAAGAATACAGGTTGGTGAGGCTGACCTTGGGGAAGTGTGGAAGGGAAAACGTCCGGAGGCGGACGGATGGATTCCTGGATACATAATCCTGGGAAAGGCTGAGGCTGGAAGGCAGAGAGTGAGAGAGAGGCGAGGCTGACCTTAGGGAAGCGAGGAAGGGAAGACATCCGGGGGCCCACGGATGGATTCCTGGACACATGAACCTGGGAAAGGCGAGGGGGGGCGGACCTTAAAGACGAACCACTGGCCTCCACGTGGCAAGGTCTGGTAACTCAGAGATAACTCTGAGGCTGACAGTGGTCGCAAATAATAGTAATAATTAACTTTTAATTAAATAAATAATGTGCAATGTAAGCACATACCGGCGCGCGCGCACGCATGCACACACACACGCGCGCGCAGTGATCGTGGACGGGCAGAGGAGGCACGGCCCCTCAGATGCTGCTATCACTGTTTACATCACCAGCTGCTATCGCTGTTTACATCACCAGCTGCTATCGCTGTTTACATCACCAGCTGCTACAACTGTTTACATCAGCTGCTGTCACTGTTACATCAGCTGCTATCACTGTTTACACCACCAGCTGCTGTCACTGTTTACATCACCAGCTGCTGTCACTGTTTACATCACCAGCTGCTATCTCTGTTTACATCACCAGCTGCTATCACTGTTTACATCACCAGCTGCTATCACTGTTTACATCACCAGCTGCTATCACTGTTTACATCACCAGCTGCTATCACTGTTTACATCACCAGCTATCACTGTTTACATCACCAGCTGCTATCACTGTTTACATCACCAGCTGCTCCTCTCAAGCTTCTAATATATTAGTAAGTTTATTCGGGTACAGGTACACACAAATGTACTTATATAAATTATCTTATATAAAACCATATGTGTAGATTATCTAGGATAATCCAAAAAAAAAAATCAGACAAATTGACTTATTTCCATTGTTGTTTTCGGACTTTCCACTGGAGTCCCTAAGTTTATTTAGGTAAGCTTACTTATAATACAATTATTATACATAGTTTAACACGTCTGAAAATTACCTAGGATAACTCTCCCCCCCTAAAAAAAAGTCAATGTCCTTGAATTTCCACTACTAAGCCTGCATATATACATACATATATACATACATACATATATACATACATACATACATACATACATACATATATACATACATACATACATATATATATATATATATTTCATATATATATATATATATATATATATATATTTTATATATATATATAATATATATATATACACGCGCTTGCCGGCGTGGAGGGAAGGGAGCCCAGTTTTGTGGTGCTCCATACTTCTGTGTGTAAACCAGGAACCAACCCATGGTTTACGCGGGCCAGTTTCGGCAGACATCATCGTGAGTATCGACCGGAGATCACAGAGTTGTGACAAACCTCTACATCGGACCATTGCTTCTGCATCAGTGAAAGTGCAGTGTGCATGTTGGGATTTGGGAAGTAGCGGTGGTGGGGGGATCCTGGCAGTGGAGTGGGGAGGAGGTTTTGTTTTACATCTGCTCGGCCGGGGTCGGGGGTTGGGGGAAGGAAGTGGCCGCCCACGACATGGTCATTGGATGGTGAACAGAACACCTCGGTTAAAAAGTGTGAGCATGGTGATTAGTGTGCAAAATGGGGGAGGGTTTTTTTTCTAAATGGAACAATAAGTGTATAACAATTAGCAAAGTTAGTCAGTGATGTGCGTCTTGAGCGAACAAAACAGGTCCACCCCCTCCCCCCCCCCCCACCCCAGATCCCCTCCCCTCATCCCACCTAGGCCCAATGACTTCCTGACCAAGGGTGTTGCCTTTTTAGTGCCCCACCAATTCAATTTCCCGCCGCTCGCTACTCCCCCACCCTCATCACCCATGCATCCATGGTGCCCTTCACACCCGTCACCCCACAGCTGGCGCCCTCCCACCCCCACGATATCAGCAATGTCACAAGCAGTCGCGGGTTCCCCCAGGAATCTTCACGACAGAGCCAAAGCTGTCGTTAAACGAGGCATTTGCCGGGTGTGCCACAGGGAATGTGCACTCAATCCCACATCTGGCAACATCCGTGCACACAATAGATGCCTAGCTCCAGGAGAGCTCCAAATGAGAAAAAACCAACAGCCTCCCCCAGCAGACGGGTGACAGCAAACCGTGACTTCACCTCTAAAAAGGCCCTCAAATCTGCAATCAAATTAACATCCACCAGGACTCTGACACACATCCCCAAAGCAGCTCGCCCTCAAGCTGCTAGCAAATTCACTGACCTTCTGAAGAAAGTCAACGATGCTCCTTCAAAAACAGCCCCTGGCATAACTTGCTGCTTTTTGGCAATGCCTGTTTGGCTGTCCCACCAAGGGGGGACAAGTCACTAGCAACACATGTTATTAGGGCAATAAATGCTTTCCCCAAAGGGGATGACAACCTCGTCCGTCTCCCCCCTAGGCGACAAACCCCCCCGCCGGGGGGCAAATGCCAACAACAGGACACCCGACACCTCAAAAATCAGAGCCCAAATTAGCAAAAAAATAGAAGAGGGAAATACTATTGGAGCCTTGAAACTTATAACCATGAGGATACCATCGCTCCCAAGGACTTTCAGCACGGCGCAAGCTCTGAAGGACAAACATCCACCCAGGGCTCCCGTTACCAACATTGGACCTCCCTGACATTGCAGCAGGCGAAGAACATCTAACCTTACAGGATGCTGATGTGTATAAAGCTGCTATGTCATTTCCACAGGGTTCAGCAGGAGGTTTCCCCGGTTTAAGGCCTCAACACTTAAAACAAATACTCAATCCAGCATTTGGGTGAGGTTTCAGAGAGGCTGCTGTCTGAACTCACCAAATTTTCCAACCTGTGCCTGGCTGGCGGTGCCCCAGAGGCCATCAAAACCCTTTTTTTTTGGTGCCTCATTGTGTGCCCTCCGGAAAAAGGATGGCGGAATCAGGCCCTTTGCAGTGGGTAACCCCTTCGGCGCCTAGTCGCCAAGGCTGCAGTAAGAAGGGTGAGTCAAGAGGGTGCTGCAATGCTGAAACCAACTCAGCTCGGTTTCGGCGTTCAACAGGGGCTGTGAAGCAGCTGCCCACGCAGCACGAGTTTTATATCAAAAAACATGTCCTATGAAAAAGCCTTGGTCAAATTGGACTTTGCCAATGCTTTCAACTCAGTCAGAAGGGATGCTGCTCTCCAAGCATTTATAGAAACTTTTCCCCCCCCTTTATCCCTTCATAGAATCGTGTTATAGTGTGACTTCCAAAAATATTGTTTGGGGACCATGAAATTGACTCGTGTGAGGGCGTGCAACAGGGGACCCTCTCGCCCCCTTTCCCATTTTGTTTGGTCATCAAGGAAGTCACGGAGGCACTCTCCAGCGAGCTCAATATCTGGTTCCTGGACGACGGTACCCTAGCTGCACAACAGAATCTCTCCTGGAGGACATCAGTAAAATTAAGACATGGGGGAGAAAGCCTGGGACTCTCTTAAACCCCACCAAATGTGAAATAGTTTCTTTCCAATCGACAGTTGTCCAGAATTAGTACCGTTTTACCAGGAGCACGAGCCATTGATCCAGCCAATAGCACTCTCCTCGGTGCTCCTCATTGGGTCCAATGCCATCGATCTGATCCTAGGAAAAAAAGTCTCAGACCTCCGGACGATGGAAGCAGGATGAAAGACATTGACACACACGAAAGCCTTCTACCTACTCACCAGGTGCCTGTCAAACCCCAAAACTTACCTATTTTCTGAGATGCTCCCAGCCTTCAGCAGTCCAAACTCAAAGGGAAAATGACTCTCTCTGAAGGCCATGCTAGAGAGTGTATTGAATCTTTTCCCTTGCGATGGACAGTGGTTGCAAGCCTCACTTCCGGTCAGGCTGGAGGGCCCAGGAGTACGCAGATCCTCCCAGTTGCTCTACCAGCTTTTTTCCCATCCCCTTCCATTGCATCAAACGAGTTGATAAGACAAATTCTTCCTGACACCCTCAGTGACTCAGCAGGAAAAGAAGACCCTAGCTATGTCAGTGCCATCACCGAATGGGAGACTCTTGCTGCTCCAGCACCAAACCTAATGCAGCACTGGCTCACAAACAGTCAGCTGGGATAGCCCAATTGCTGAAAAGGTCTTGCCAACATGCTCAGGGGTGCAACATTTAGATGGGAGATTGCCCGTTTTCCCGGCTGTGAGTGCACCTCACTCCGGGGACTTCCTCCAAACAGTTCCCATATCGGCAATGGGAACGCGACTCGACCCTAAGACCCTCCGTATTGGGAGTGGCTCTGCGCCTCGCTGCCCCAATTCACACAGAATATGTGGTATTTTCGGCGAAGTGCAAGCAGACCAATACGGTCTACATGGTCTTAACTGTTCCAAAAAACCCAAAGGGCTGGCATGCAAGACACAATGAGGTCAACGACATCATTAAGAGAACCCTTGCTACAGCTGGAGCCCTGCCGAGAGGGAGCCACGATCACTTGCAGCAAAAATACCCCCAACCCCGCAAACCGCCCCGAGGATCACCATCTATCCTTGGAAGAATGGCAAGCTCTTAGCATGGGACTATACCTGTGTGTCCACACTGGCTGAAACCTATATCCATCACAGTGTGGGGCGACAGGGAGGAGCTGCTGACCAAGGGAGGAGTACAAGATCAGCAAGTACAGGGACATTAGCCAACAGTATCAATTTGTCCCAGTGGATCAGAGACCTTGGGATCATGGGGAAAAAATGCCCCCAAAGTTTCCTTAAAGAATTGGGTTCAGACTCATCGACACCACCAGGGGCCAAAGGCAGCCACTTTCATTTCCAGCGCCTCAGCGTCGCCATCCAGAGGGGAAATGCTTGCTGCATTACTTGGTTCACGTCCAGCCTCGGAGGAGCTGGAGGAAATTCATCATCTTTTATACATTGTGCCTTATATTCATGTTTATGTTTTTTTCTGTAAATGTTTTTGTTTATTAATAAATGTTCACATAGAATATAAATATAGGGGGTGTAGGAGAAGAAATATTCAAACAGCTCCGGGGAGAACCTTGAGTTTTCCCTGAGGTACGTTTTTTTGTCTTCTCGAGGATGAGGGTCCCCATTCCAGCTATAGAGGTGGTACTTCCCTATAATATATATATATATAATATATATATATATATATATATATTTTATATATATTATATATATATATATATTATACATATAATCATATATAATATATAAAATATATATATATATATATATAAAATATTAAAATATATATATATAATATATATATACATATATATAAAATATATATCCATATATATAAAATATAATATATAACATTTCATATATATATATATAAAATATATATTTTAAATATAATATATACATACATATATTATAAATATATATATATATATATATAATAAAATATACAATACATATATATATTTTTATATAATATATATATTTAAATATATATATACATAACATATATATATATATATTTCATACATAAATATATATATATATATATATAATATAATATAT
>NC_069401.1:115913280-115939753 GCF_026875155.1 Cherax quadricarinatus | reverse complement strand
CCTTAAACCTTCAATTCAAGTTTCCTGAAATTTTTTTTACTTTTTTTTGTTTCCAAGGTTTTTTTCTTAGCTCTTCCTTCATATCAGTTGTTTGACTTTATTCTCTTGTTCAAAAAAAACATTGTTTTTAAACTTCTATTGTTTTCCCAAGGGTTTTTTTCCTTTTTTTGGAAAATTTTCCCTGGGGCGGTTTTTTCTCATTTTCCATTTTTTCTTCCTTTTTTCAAATTTTTCCTCTAAAAAGCAATGTCGTTGTTATCCATTGTAAAATCTAGTTGTGACTAATACTCTTCACAATGAATTCAGTGAAAAATCAAATGGGGGGGGGGGTTTCAAAACCCACGTTCTTTGTTCCCAGAGTCAGAGGCTTTCCAACTCGGCTAGGGGGGGTTACTTTTGGGAAAAAAAGTATATAAATTAATTTTATTCTCCCAATATTTCGTAAGAGCCACCCAACTGAAATTCAATGATAAATTTGAACAATGATTGTCGGGGAAGCGATAAATAAAGGGTTTTAAGTGAAAAATTATGAAGTACTGACTTGTGCAGTGAAAGGGGTTTGAAAGTGAAGTCTTTTTGTGTGATGTGTTAGTGAAGTAGATAACCTAACCCAATCTAATCCTAAACCCAACCCAAATTAACCTAACCTAAAATGTCCACCAACCCCCCCACCCCTCCACCACCCCAACTCCTCCATCACTCCTCCCCACTCCTCCCCCCCTCCACAATTTTCCCCCACCCACCACAACCCCCACACTCCCCCACACTCCTCCACAACCCCCTCCACAAACCTCCGCACCCCCCCACAGTCCCCAAACACTCCTCCACCACCCCTTCCACAAACCCCCTCCCTCGTCCACACTTTCCAACCCCCGCTTCACATTTTTTCCCCCACCCCCCCACAAATCCACCATTAAACCCCCCCCACAGTCCTTCACCACCCCCCCAAATCCACGCATCCTCCACCCCCCCTTTAAAAACTCCCCATTGCTCAACCCCCCCTCCACCACCCCATTTCCCCCCCCATCCTCAACCCCCTTCCCCACTTCCAACCCCCCCTCTATGCCCTTTTCCACCCCCCCCCCCAATTACCCCCAACCCCTCTCTTCCCCCTTTCCAAAACCCCCTTCACCTCCCCCCCACAATCTTCCCACCCTTTCCCCGCTTTTCCCCCCTTCCACATCCTCCACAACTCTCCTGACTCCCCCCACCACCCCTTCACCCCTCCAACCCCCCCTCCTCTCTCTTTCCCCCCACTCCCCCCACACTCCCTTTCCCCCACTCCAAAAATCCCCCCACCTCCCCCGCACTCCCCTTTCCCCTCCCCAAATTTTTTCCACACCATCCAAAAATTACACCCCTACTCCCAAACCCCCCCTTTACCACCCCTCCACACCCCCCCCCTCCCCAACCCCCCCCCTCCCCCCCCTCCAACCCCCCCCTCACACTCCTCCACCACCCTTCCACACTCTTCCTCCATCGCTCCACATCCTCCACCACTCGTTCCACTTCTCCACCACTCATTCACAATTCTCCACCAGCCCTGCACAACTTCTCACCACCCTTCCAACAACCCACACACTCTCCACCACCCGACACTCCTCCACCACCCCCTCCAGATCCTCTACCACCCTCCACTCCTCCATACTCCTCCACACCCTTCCACATCTTCTTCCATCGATACACACTCCTCCACATCCCCATCACACTTCATTACCCCCTCACACTCCTCCACTTCCCCTCCACACTCTTCACCAACCCTCAATGCTCTCTTCTCTCCACCACCACCCCTTCACACTCTCCTCCATCCCTTCCAACTCCTTCACCTCCCCTCGACACTCCTCCCCATTACTCCAACTTCTCACCACCCTCCACTCTCCTCCAACAACCTCACATTCTCTACTATCTCTCCACCTCTTCCCACTATTCTCCTCAAGACTCTTCCACTATCGCTCTCCTCTTCCAAATCCCTCATCACTCCTCCTCATTCCTCACAATCCTCATTACCGTTCCTTTAAACTTCTCTACCCCTCCTCAACACTTTCCACCACCCTCCACATAATCCTCAAACCTTGTCCACACTCCTCCACACACTCCACACTCCTACAACACTCCCTTCCCACACTACTCTCCACCTCCACAATAATCACAACCCTCCACACTCCACCACTCCTCACACTCCTCCACAATCCTACAACACTCTCCACCCATACTCCTCACCCCTCACATAATCCACACCCTCCCACCTCCACCACTCCTCCACACTCCTCCACCACTCCTCCAAAAACCCTTATACTCTCCACCACTCCTCACATCCTCCTCCCATCCGCTTCCACACCCTCCACACCCCTCTACCACCCTTCCAAGTCCTCACACCACCCCTCCACACTCCTCCACACTCCTCCACACTACTACACAACTCCTTCCATTCTTGAACACTCCTCCTCCATCGCACCACACTTCTCCACCACCCCTCCGCACTCGTTCTCTACTTCTCTACACTCTTACAGCACCACTCCACACTTCCTACAACACTCCTCCACATACTCCCTCTACTCCTCCATAACAATTCCACAACCACTCCACACTCACCACTTCCCACACTCCTCCACAACAAATCCACACTTCTGCACAACCCTCCACACTCCTCCACCACCTGTCCACACTCCTCCTCCAACACCCTGGTCCCACCTCCTCCACCACCACCGTCCACACCCTCCACTATTCCCTCCACGCTCCTCCATTACAAGACCACTCTCCTCCACCACCCTAACACTCTCACCACCCATTCCATACTTCTCTACCACCCTCACACTCCTCCACCAGCTCATCCACTTTATCCACCACATGTACCACAATCATCCACTCCCCTCAACACTCCTCCAGCACCTTCAGGACTCATCCACCACCTTTCACCTCCTCCCCTCCACTCCTACTACCTCCAACTCCCCTCCACACTCTCCACTCTCCTCCACACTCCTCCACGCCTTCCACACTCCTCCATCGCTCCACCACTCCTCCTCCACCCCTCAACACTTCACGCCAACCCTTCCACCACTCCTCCACACTCCTCCAACCCTCTCACACTCCACCACCACCCTGCACACTCCTCCAACCTCCTCTGCAATCCTACCCACATTTCCACACTCCTCCACCTTCGGCTAACTTTCACCACCCTCCACACTTCCTCCACCATTCCTCTACACTCCTTTCCACACCCCTCCACATCCTCCACCACCCGTTCACACTCCTCCACCACCCGTGCCCACTCATCCACCACACCTGCACACTCCTCCCCACCCGTCTTTAATTCTTCACTACACATCACACTCCCCACACTCACATTCTCCACCCCTCAGCACTCTTCACTACCCCTCCACACTCCTCCATTACCCCTCCACCACTCGTCCACCACCCTGCCCACTCTCACACACTCCACATCCTTCCACCATCCTCAAAGCTCCTTAACCCCCACCACATCTCCACACTCCTCACCACCCCTCTCCACATCCCTCATCCACCCCCTCACACTTCTCCACCAACCCTCCACACTTCTCCACCACCCCTCCACTATTCCACCCACCCCCCACACTCGTCCACCACCCCTGACCTTCCTCACACTCCTCCACACTCCTCAAAACTCTACACCACCTCCACACTATTCCACCACCCTCCACATACCTCCACCACATGTCCACACTCATCCACATCCCCTCCACACTCCTCCAGCACCTTTCAAACTCATTCACCACCCTTCACACTCTCCCACCTCCACTCCATACTCTCCAACACCCCTCACATCGTCCACTTCCTCCCACTCTCCACCACCCTTCCACACTCCTCCATTCGCTCCACACTCCTCCACCACCCTTCCACACTCCTCCATCGCTCCACACTCCTCCTCCGCCACCCTTCCACACTCCTCCACATCTCCACACCCCTTCACACTCACCAACCACCCCTGCACCCTCTCACCTACTCTGCACACACCTCACAACACCCTCTACACTCCTCCACCCCCCACTTACACACTCCTCACCACATTTCCACCATTCCTCCACCTTCCGGCCACACTCCTCCACCTTCCGCGCCACACTCCTCCACCCCCCTCCACACTCCTCCCACACTCTCAAAAACCTCCTCACCACATTTCTCCACAATACCTTCACCACCCTCCACACACCTCCCAACCCCCCCCTCCACACTTCCCATCCACCCTCCACATTCTCCACCACCCTCCCACTTCTCTCCACCTCACACACTCCTTCACCACCCATCCACGCTCTCCACAACCCTCACACTCCTCCAAACCCTCCACACTCCTCCACCACCCTCCACCACTCACCACCCTCCACATCCTCCATACTACTACCACCACCTTCCACACTCCTCCACCACTACTCCACACTTATCCAGCAACCCTCCACTCTCCTCCAAACACATCTCCACACTCCCTTACTAGCCTCTCCACTCTTCTCACTATTCCTCAAGACTGTTCCACTATCGCTTCCTTCTCCTCCTCCAATATACCCTCATCATTTCTCCCTCCATCCTCCACAATCATCCATTACCCCTTTACCCTTCTACACCCCTCCTCAACACTCCTCCACCACCCTCCACATAATCCTCAACCTGTCCACATCCTCCACCACACTCCACACTCCTACAACACTTCCTTCACACTACTCATTCAACCCTCCACAATAATCCACAACCCCTCCATACTCACCACTCCTCCACTCTCCTCCAACCACCCTCCACATCCTCCACACTCCTACAACTCCTTTCACCACCCTTTGAACACCCTCTCACATCGCTCCATACTCCTCACAAACCCCTTCCGCAATCGTTCACTACTCCTTACATCCTACAACACTCCTCCAACACTTCTTCTCTACTCCTCCAAAACATTCACAACCCTCGACATCAACCACTCTCCACACCAATCCACACTTCTCAACAACCTCCACACTCCTCCACACTCCTCCACACTTCCCCTCTACCCTTCACACACGCCTCCTTCTTCGCCCACACTCCTTCCACCACTGCTTCACACTTCTCCTCCACAATTCCACATTCTCCCACCTCCCAATCACTCCTCCACCACCCCTAAATTGCTTCTCCACAATCCTACACTCCCCAAATCCCTCCTCATCCTTCCGCACTCCTTCACCTCCTTTCCCACTCCTCCACATCCCTCCACACTTATCCACCACCTCTTCTCTCCGCCACCACAGTCCACACTCCTCCTCCCCAATTCACACTCCTCCACCATTCCTCCACACTCTCCAACACACCTCCACACTCCTACACTTCCATTCCACACTCCTTCCCCCCCAATCCTCCACACTCCTACAACCCCTCCACATTTTCACACCCTCCACACTCCACCACCACTTCCGTCCCACCATTCCATACTCTCAACAACCATTTAACTCTCCTCCACGACACTCTAACACTTCTCCCCACTCCTCCCACCCACCCTTCACACTCTTCCTCCATCGCTCACACTCCTCCTCCACCGCTTCCACCTTCTCCACGACCTTTGCACTCTCCTCAATCACAAACCTATACAGTCTTCCAAGAAGCTACACACTCCTCCACAATCCGCCACACCCTCAACCGTCCTTCACAGTCATCACACTCCTAAAAAACACCCATTGTACACTCCTCCCATCACTCCAAACTCTCACCACCCCTTATATTCCTCGAAACCCCCAAACCCCTCCACACTCCACAACTCCCCTCCACAGTCTTCCACCACCCTCAATGCTTCTACCAATTCTCCACACCCTGCACACTCCTCCATCACTTATCCCAGTTCCTCCAACACCGCTCCCCACACTTTCTCCACACTCCTACACTACCCCTCACATCCTCCACACTACTCAACCACCTTGAACACTCCTCTTCCAACACTCCACACTCCTCCACCGCCCCTTCTTATTCCTCGACCACCCCTCAACACTCTTCCGTCTCCCCTCCACGCTCTTCCACCACCCCTCAATGCTTCTCCACTCTCCTCTACCACTCCTCCACACTCCTCCTCTATTCTTCCACACTCCTTCTTCCACACTTCTTTATTGTTGCAGTTCGTCATTTTCAAGGCACTTGAAAAGTGCCTTGTACACAAGTACACAAGTACATTCACACAGACACACACATGCAAATATTATTATTACAATAAAAAGAAGAGCTAAACCACAAGGGTCATGCAGCACATCACATGCACACAATAACCACGATACATGTATTTCTCTCGTCCCTCTCTAAAATCTGATATTTATTGCACAGGAAATAAACCTGAAATTAAGAAATTCTTTAGCGTAAATTTTAATTGACTCCTGTAGTTTCCTACAACATCTTCCACAACAGTGTCTCCAACAATGGTATTTATGTTTCCCATAACAATTATTTTGACTCAAAATTCCAAAAAGTTTCACTTAACATTTCACAGGAACCATCACTCTCTCATCTCATATAACAAAAAAATTCTGTTGTTAAGACGACCTTCACGACAAAAAATGATTTCAGCAGTGTCTCTGATACTGCTGTTTATATTCACTTGTAAGTTGCTCTGCTGTAAGTTAGCAAGTCTGGCAACAAACGCCATGTATTTTGTAGCAATTCACTTTTTCTGTTAATTCTGCAAGATTATGTTGATGCACACATATCCTTCCTCTTTCTAAACCCAGGCAGTTATTCATTACTTATATTTTGTCTTTTCCTTCACTTTGTCGGTCACAATTTTGACATATTCTTTGCTTAGTATTATCACCAGGAACGTGGACTGATCATTATATATTTTATTTAAATTAAACAATATTTTTCAATTTTATCTAACACTTTGTCCAACAGTTGTGAACTGTATCAGAAACAAAGGCAGGGGCAAATACAACTGTACCAGAAACAAAGGAATGGAGAAATACAACTGTACCAGAAACAAAGGAATGGAGAAATACAACTGTACCAGAAACAAAGGAATGGAGAAATACAACTGTACCAGAAACAAAGGCAGGGGCAAATACAACTGTACCAGAAACAAAGGCAGGGGCAAATACAACTGTACCAGAAACAAAGGCAGGGGCAAATACAACTGTACCAGAAACAAAGGCAGGGGCAAATACAACTGTACCAGAAACAAAGGCAGGGGCAAATACAACTGTACCAGAAACAAAGGCAGGGGCAAATACAACTGCTACAGAAAAACAAAGGCAGGGCAAATTCAACTGTACAGAAACAAAGGCAGGGGCAAATACAACTGTACCAGAAACAAAGGCCAGGGGGCAAATACAAACTGATACCAGAAACAAAGGCGGGGGCAAATACAACTGTCCAGAAAACAAAGAGAGCAGGGGCAAATACAACTGTACCAGAAACAACGGCAGGGGAAATACACTGTACCAGAACAAAGGAATGGAGAAAATAAACGGTTTATAACAGAAAACAAAGGCAGGGGCAAATACAACTGTACCAGAAACAAAGGAATGGAGAAATACAACTGTACCAGAAACAAAGGCAGGGGCAAATACAACTGTACCAGAAACAAAGGCAGGGGCAAATACAACTGTACCAGAAACAAAGGCAGGGGCAAATACAACTGTACCAGAAACAAAGGCAGGGGCAAATACAACTGTACCAGAAACAAAGGCAGGGGCAAATACAACTGTACCAGAAACAAAGGCAGGGGCAAATACTACTTGTACAGAAACAAAGGCAGGGGCAAGGCAAATACAAAACTGTACCAGAAACAAAGGCAGGGGCAAATACAAACTGTACCAGAAAAAAGGCGGGCAAATTACAAAACTGTACCAGAAACAAAGGCAGGGCAAATACAACTGTACCGAAACAAGGAAGGGGCAAATAAACACTGTACCAGAAACAAAGGCAGGGCAAATACAACTGTACCAGAAACAAAGGCAGGGGCAATACAACTGTCCAGAATGCATAGAATGGAGGAAGAAATCAACTGTACCTGTAACAAAGGCATGGGCAATACAAACTGTTAGAAACAAAAGGCAGGGGCAAATACAACTGTACCAGAAACAAAAGAATGGAGAAATACACTGTACCAGTAAACAAAGGCAGGGGCAATACAACGTACCAGAAAAACAAAGGCCAGTGGCAAATACACCTGTACCGAGAACAAAGGCAGGGGCAATACAAAACTGTAACCAGAAACAAAGGCAGGGAAATACAACTGTACCAGAAAAGGCAGGGGCAAATACAACTGTACCAGATAACAAAGGCAGGGAGCAAATACAACTGTACAGAAACAAAGGCGGGTGCGAATACTCTACTGTACCAGAAACAAAGGGCAGGGGCAAATACAAATGTACAGAAAACAAGGAATGGAGAAATACAACTGTACCAGAAACAAAGGCAGGGCAAAATACAACTGTACCAGGAAACAAAAGGCAGGGTGCAATACAACTGTCAGGAACAAAAGGCTAGGGGCAAATACAACTGTACCAGAAACAAGGCAGGGGCAAATACAACTGTACCAGTAACAAAGGCAGGGGCAAAGACAATGGGTAACCAGAAACAAAGGCAGGGGAAATACAACTGTACCAGAAACAAAGGCAGGGGCAAATACAACTGTACCAGAAACAAAGGAATGGAGAAATACAACTGTACCAGAAACAAAGGCAGGGGCAAATACAACTGTACCAGAAACAAAGGCAGGGGCAAATACAACTGTCCAGAAAACAAAGAATGGAAGAAATACAAACTGTACCAGAAACAAAAAGGCAGGGCAAATACAACTGTACCAGAAACAAAGGCAGGGGCAAAACAACTCTACAGAAAACTAAAGGCAGGGCAAATACAAACTGTACCAGAACAAAGGCAGGGGCAAATACAACTGTACTCAGAAAACAAGGCAGGGGCAAATACAATGTACCAGAAAAAAGCAGGGGCAATACAAAACTGTACCAGAAACAAAAGGCAGGGGCAAATCAACTGTACAGAAAACAAATGGCAGGGGCAATTAAACTGTACCAGGAATCAAAGGCAGGGGCAAATACAAACTGTACAGAAAACAATGGAATGGGAATACAATGTACCAGAAACAAAAGCAGAAAGGGCACAAATACAACTGCACCAGAAACAAAAGGCAGGGGCAATATTACAATGTACAGAAACAAAGGCACGGGGCAAAGGGGCAAATACAACTCGCTACCAGAACAAAGGCAGGGGCAAATCCAACTGTACGAAAAATGAAGGGGCAAAGACAACTGTACCAGAAACAAGGCAGGGGCAAAATAACACCTGTACAGAAACAAGGCTAGGGGCAAATAAATACAACTGTACCAGAAAACAAAGGATGGAGACATACAACTGTACAGAAAACGAAGGCGGGGCACAATACAAACTGTACCAGACAACAAAGTGCAGGGGCAAAATAACAACTGACAGAAAACAAAGGAATGGAGAAATACAAACTGTCAGAAACAAAAGGCAGGGGCAAATACAACTGTACCAGAAACAAAGGCAGGGGCATAAAATAAACTGTACCAGAAACAAAGGCAGGGGCAAATACAACTGTACCAGAAACAAAGGCAGGGGCAAATACAACTGTACCAGAAACAAAGGCAGGGGCAAATACAACTGTACCAGAAACAAAGGCAGGGGCAAAAAACAACATGTACCAGAAAAAAAGGAAGGGGGCAAATTACAACGTACAGAAAACAAAGGCAGGGGGCAAATACACTTTTACCAGTAACAAAGGGCAGGGGCTAATACAACTGTACCAGAAAAAGGCAGGGCACAATACAAAAACTGTACCAGGTAAAACAAAAAAGGCAGGGGCAAATACTACTGTACCAGAAAACCAAGGAAGGGGCAAATACAACTGTACCAGAAACAAAGGCAGGGGCAAAGGCTGTTCGTTATTTTTTTCCACTTATTATTTACATTTGTGTCCTTGTGTGACTGTCTTCCCACCAAGAAATCTGCTTCAAAAAAGCTATCAGCTTCATTTCTTTGTTGCAGTTTCTTTTCTTTTTTATATTATATTAATATATATATATATATATATATATTTATATATATATATAATATATATGTACGTCACTGAAAACGTCCATAAGTAAACACACAAAGTACCCAGACCCAGACACACACGCATAAGGACACACGCGCGCGCGCGCACACGACACACCACACCACACACACACACACACACACACACACACAACACACACACACACACACACACACCTTTGAATTGATAAGTGTTAATCTCTCTCTCACGTTTTAATTTTTCATTGCTTCACTTCTCTCTCCTTCGCCATACTAACAAAAAATATTCGCAAACACAAGAAAAAAAATCTAGGAGAAAGAAAATAAGATCTGCATACTAGGAGAGTCACTCTACTAGAGAAAAGTGATTGTTGGTATGAATGTTACAATCTGGCTAGTGTAACTCTGTCTTAGTTTCTTCAATACTGCTATTTTGTGTATTATTCTCTTGCTGTACTCTTGTGAGGTACTTGTCTTCTTCTATACCGTTTTACTGTATGATATTGTACTTTTCATGTGTGTTACAGTATTGTTTCTATGTGTGTTACAGTATTGTTTCTATGTGTGTTACAGTATTGTTTCTGTGTGTGTTTGTGTTACCAGTTTGTTTCTGTGTGTGTTACAGTATTGTTTCTATGTGTGTTACAGTATTGTTTCTATGTGTGTTACAGTATTGTTTCTATGTGTGTTACAGTATTGTTTCTATGTGTTACTGTATTGTTCTATGTGTGTTACAGTATTGTTCTATGTTGTGTTACAGTTATGTTTATTTGTGTGTTTACAGTATTGTTTTATGTGTGTTACTGTATTGTTTCTATGTGTGGTACGGTATTGTTTCTACTGTGTTACTGTATTGTTCTTTTGTTACTGTTACTTTATTGTTTTGTGTTGTTCTGTTGGTAGTATGAGTTTTTTCTTGTGTTACTGTACTGTTCTCCTGTGTTAATACAGTGGTTTATGTGTCAGTATGCAGTCCTTGCATAGTACAGTAGTAATTTTCTTCTGTCCTCTTCTGTATTTAAGTTACTGCTACTGGTCTTGACGTGTTGTGTAGTTTTTTCTGCATGACTTTATACTGTTCCTGTATGTTGTCATCGGATTACTGTGTTGTTGAGGTGAGGTATAAAGCGTCCACATTCTTATTTACACTCAAGCACGGAACTGTCGCATTCCACCTTCCACAATACTGCCTTACACACTGATTTTTCTTGTCACTTCAAGCAATTATCTTGTATGACTCAACATTCCTAACACATTCACTTAACATCTCCCAGGATACCAGCTTTTCTCATTTGCACTTATATCCCTTATAAAATATTAATATCAACTACACTTTCACTAGTACACAACACAAAAAATCAGATAAATTCAAAGTAATAAAGTCTACGATCATTGCAGTCTCAATTTGTTGACAGAAAAGATTTCAGCAACCAGGCGTGCAACTTGGCTGGCTAGTTAGTCTCATTGTTACTGTCTCCATTACTGCCGCTATCTTGCGATGATTATCTTGTAATATATTAGCTATCTAGTAATATATATAACACAACACACATACACACACACCACCATATTATTATAAAAAAAAAAAAAAAAAAAAAAGAAAAAAAAAAAAAAAAAAAAAAAACAAAAAAAAAAAAAAAAAAAATTAAAAACAATAAAAAAACAAAAAAAAAAAAAAAAAATAAAAAAAAAAAAAAAAAAACGAGGGAGGCCCAGCGACAGTACGAAAACAGCATAGCATCGAAAGTCAAGTCTGACTCGGAACTGCTGTATAGCCACAGGAGGAAGACAACAGTGGAAGACCAGGTAATCAGTCTCTGAGGAAATAAGGAGGAGGAATCCACAAGAAACGATCACGAGATATGTGAGGAGCTTAACACGAGATTTAAGGAAGTATTTACAGTAAAGACAGGAAGGACTCTGGGAAGGCAAAACAGGAGTAGACACCAACAAGGATTATACTAATAAGTAAACCTTGACCTAAAACGCTTTCTTGATAGTTGTGACAGGACCACAGCATAACAACAGGACCACAAAACAATTTCTATGACATTCCCCGTGTCCGACTAAACCTTTACAAAAATTCTATGTATGTTAAAGGACCTAAAATCTGGAACACCCTACTTGAAAGCTCTGGAACTGCAGGCACATTCATCATCTTCAAAACTACTGTTAGACAACATCTTATCTCCCTGATACACCCCGACCAAACTAACCTACATGTAAATCTCCTGTTCACATTTACACTCACTCACCCATTGATATAATCACAGAAATACGAAAATCTAATATACAATAATGAATCCTAATAGTCATAAGTTTCATGTGATACTACAATAACGAGACCTGTGTATTGCGCCAAAACCCCTCTTACATGCTAAATCACAAACTATAATGTAGTCACTTAGCATTTAGTACAGCTTACTACATAATCTGTATTAATTTAGAGTTAAGAATTAATCTAAGTCTGCCCGAAATGCCTAGCCATGCTAGGTGTCCTAGTGGCCCCCTCTGTAATTAGTATTTTATAACATGTAAACCACACAATATCCAAAATCTGTAAACCCCGCATTGTAATCTTTATAGAGAATAAATTTGATTGATTGATTGATTGATTGATGTGTTGGATGAAATACAACTGAGGAGGTGAAGAAGCTGCTAAGTTCCTTGATACGTTCAAAGTAGGTGGGACTGGACAATATCTCTCCGTGGGTCCTTAGAGAGGGAGCAGAGACGCTGTTTGTGCCACTAACCACAATTTTCAACACATCCCTTAAAACTGGGCAACTACCTGAGGTATGGAATACGGCAAATATAGTCCCCATTTTTAAGAAAGGAGACGGAAACGAGACATTAAACTATAGACCAGTGTCACTGACGTGTATACTATGCAAAGTCATGGAGAAGAGTATCAGGAGGAGAGTGGTGGAGCACCTGGAATGGAACAAGATTATAAACGACAACCAGCACGGACTTATGGAAGGCAAATCCTGTGTCACAAGCATTCGGGAGTTTCATGACAAAGTAACAAAAGACACGAGAGAGAGGGGTGGGTTGAATACATTTTCCTGAGCTGCAAGAAGGCCTTTGACACAGTTCCTTACAAGAGATTAGTGGAGGATCAGACACGTATAACAGGAAGGACACTGCAATCGATCAGAGAATTCCTGAGAGGGAAGCAACAACGAGTCATGGTACGTGATGAGGTATCACAGAGGGCGCCTGTGACGAGCGGGGTCCCACAGGGGTCAGTCCTAGGACCAGTGCTATCTCTGATACATATGAATGACATGATGGAAGGGATAGACTCAGAAGTGTCCATGTTCGCAGATGATGTGAAGTTAATGAGGAGAATTAAATCCGATGAGGATCAGGCAGGACTACAAAGAGACCTGGACAATTTGGATACCTGGTCCAGCAACTGGCTTCTCGAATGTAACCCCGCCAAATGCAAAGTCGTGAAGATCGGGGAAGGGCAAAGAAGACTGCAGTGAGAGTATAGGCTAGGCTTGGGGGGGGTGCCCCAATGACTGGAAACCTAACTCAAGGAGAAAGATCTTGGGGGTGAGTATAACACCGAGCACGTCTCCGGAAGCACACATCAACCAGATAACTGCTGCAGCATATGGGCGCCTGGCAAACCTGAGAATAACATTCCGATACCTTAGTAAGGAATCATTCAAAATACTGTACACCTTGTACGTCAGTCCCATACTGGAGTATGCAGCACCAGTTTGGAACCCACACCTGGTCAAGCACGTCAAGAATTTAGAGAAAGTGCAAAGGGTTTGCAACAAGGGAAATTGGCCTGATGACACTGGAGGACAGGGGAGTTACGGGAGATATGATAACGACATACAAAATACTGCGTGGAATAGATAAGGTGGACAGAGACAAGCTGTTCCAGAGAGGTGACACATAAACAAGGGGGTCACAATTGGAAGTTGAAGACTCGGATGAGTCAAAGGGATGTTAGGAAGCATTTCTACAGTCATAGAGTTGTCAGGAAGTGGAACAGTCTAGCAAGTGATGTAGTGGAGGCAGGAACCATACAAAGCTTTAAGACGAGGTGTGATAAAGCTCTTGGAGCAGGGAGAAAGAGGACCTAATAGCGATCAGTGAAGAGGAATGGCCAGGAGCTGAGTCTCGACCCCTGCAACCACAATTAGGTGAGTACACACGCAAACACCCACCCACCCAGACAACTACCCCGCCACTTACCCACCTGGGAAAGTGAGGAAGGGAGTTCCTCTGAAGGCACACAGATGGACTTGTGGACACACGGAACTAAGGAAAGCACCACAACAGCCGGGAGTGAGAAGTGTGGAAGGGTTGACATCCGGGGCCCACGGATAGAGACCTGGAAACATAAACCACACCTGACTATGACAACACCTATGACCATACCTGACTATGACCATACCTGACTATGACCATACCTGACTATGACCACACCTGACTATGACCGCACCTAACTATAACCACACCTCACTACGACCACACCTGGCTATGACCACATCAGACTATGACCACATGTGACTATGATACACACTATTTCCTCTTTGATACACACTATTTCCTCTTTGATACACACTACACACACACACACACACACACACACACACACACACACACACACACACACTCACACATACACATACACATACACACACACACACACACATACACACACAACACACACGCTAAAAACATACAACACACACACAACACACCACAACACACACAACACACACACACACACACCACACACACACACTCACAAAATAACACCACACCACACACACCCACAACACCACGCTCCAACAAAACCACAACACCACCAAACAAACACACACACACGCCACAAATACACACACACATACACACACACTACACACACAATAACACACAACCACACACACACACACCACACAACACACAAAACCCCACACCCCCCAAAAAACGGCACGCACGCTCAAAACCCACAACACAAAACCACCACACACACACACACACACAACACACACACACAAAGGGCCCTGACCCCGGAGGACGGGGGCGGGGGAGACATGATAACGACAATAAAATACTGCGGGGAATAGACAAGGGGGACAAAGACAGTTTTCCCAGGGGGGGACACAAAACAAGAGGCCACAATTGGAAGTTAAAGACACAAATGAGCAGAGAGATGTGGAAGTATTTTTTTCTCATGATTTTGTAAGGCGGGGAAATAGCCTAGAAAATGACGTAGTTGGGGGCGGGAACCAAACAGTTTTAAGACGATTTGATAAAGCTCTGGAGGGGGAGGAGGGGGCCCCAAAACCCGGTGAAGAGGGGGGGCCGGGGAGTGGGACTCGCCCCCTGCAACCACAAATGGTGGTACAAATAGGTGAGTACACACTCCGCGCACACACACACACACACACACACACACACACACACACCACCACACGCAACAAACACACCACACACACACACACACCACACGCACGCACGCTCACAAACACACCACACAGAAAGTCATTTGTTGTGTGTTACCTTGAAAAGAGGGGACTCTACCAGGTTAGAAAAGTCATCTTGGTGTTGTATAATTTGGAAAAGACGGGACCCTACAGTAGAAAGTCTCTGTTTGTGTGTAAACCTTGACAAACGGGACTCCTAGCCGGGTTTTTGAAAGTCTTTGTGTGTGTATAACCTTGCCAAAGGGGACCCCCACCCTTTTAAAAAAGTCATTTGTGGTGTTTTAAAACCCTTGCAAGACGGGCTCCCCAGGTTAAAAATCATCTGTGTGTGTGTTTAACCTTGAAAAGACGGACCCCTACCCAATTTAGAAAATCTTTTGTTTTATAATTTTGACGACGGACCCCCTACCAAATTAAGAAAGTCTCTGTTTGTGGTATAATTTAAAAAGACGGGACTCCTCCCAGGTTAGAAAGTCTCTGTTGTGTGTATAACCTTGAAAACGGGACCCTAGCCGGGTTAGAAATATTTTGTGGGGGTATAACCTTACAAACGGGACCCTAGCCAGGTTAGAAGTCATCTTTTGTGTGTAAAAATTTGACAAGACGGGACTCCTCCGGGTTTTAAAAGTCATCTTGTTTTTAAACCCTGCAAACGGGACTCCTGCCGGGTTAGAAAGTTCTTGTGTATAACCTTGAAAAGAGGGGACTCCTCCGGGTTTGAAAGTACTTTGTTTTAAACCTTGACAAACGGGACCCCTAGCCAGGTTAGAAAGCATTTGTGTAAAAATGACAAAGGCTCCTAGCCAGGTTAGAAAGTATCTTTGTTGTATACCTTTTACAAGAGGGGACTCCTAGCCGGTTAGAAAGTATCTTGTGGGTGTATCCTTGACAAGACGGGACCCCTAGCCAGGTTAAAAAAGTCATCTTTTTGGTGTATACCTTTGACAAAACGGGACTCCTGCCATTTAAAAAAGTCATCTTGGGGTGTAAAACCTTGAAAAGAGGGGACCCCTACCCATTTAGAAAGTCATCTTTTGGGTGTGTATAGCCTTGACAAGAGGGACCCTAGCCAGGTTAGAAAGCACCCTGGTGTGTTATACCTTGCAAACGGACCCCTAGCCAGGTTAAAAGCATCTTTGTGTGTATAACCCTTGACAAACGGACTCCTAGCCAGGTTAAAAAGTCATCTGTGTTTTTGTATAACCTTTCAAACGGGATCCTACCGGGTTAAAAGTCATTTTGGGTGTGTTAACCTTGACAGAGGGACTCCTACCAGGTTAAAAAATCATCTGTGTGTGTATAACCTTTGACAAGAGGGGACCCTACCGGGTTAAAAATCATCTTTTTGTTAACCTTTGACAAGAGGGGACCCCTAGCCAGGTAGAAATCATCTTGTTTTTAACCCTTGACAAGGGGCCCCTAGCCGGTTGAAAGTCATCTGTGTGGTGTATAGCCTGGACAAGACGGACCCCTACCAGGTTAGAAAGTCATCTGTGTGTGTATACCTTACAAAAGGGGACTCTAGCCAGGTTGAAAGTCATCTTGTGTTGTATACCTTTAAAAGGGCCCTTTGCCAGTTAAAAGTATCTTGTGTGTTATAACTGACAAGAGGGATCCTAGCCAGGAAAAAGTATCTTGTGTGTTAAACCCTTTGACAAGACGGGACTCCTAGCCTTAGAAAGCCCTCGGGTTTGGTTGTAAACCGGGAAAAGAGGGACTCCTAGCCGGGTTTTAGAAAGTCATTTTTTGTGTGTATAACCTTGAAAAGAGGGGACCCTAGCCGGGTAAAAAGTCTCTGTTTGTGTGTATAACCTTAAAAGGGGGGGACCCCTCCAGGTTAGAAAGTCTCTGTGGGGTGTTATAACCTTGCAAGAGGGGACTCCTACCAGGTTAAAAAAGTCTCTGGTGTGTTATCCCCTTGACAAACGGGACCCAGCCGGTTAGAAAGCACTGTTGTTTTTAAAACCCTTGACAAGGGGCTCCTACCCATTAAAAAGTCTTTGTGTGTGTATAACCTTGCAAGACGGGACTCTAGCCAGTTAGAAAGTCTTTGTGTGTGTGTAAAACCCTTTGGGCAAACGGACTCCTCCGGGTTAAAAGTCTCTGTGTGTGTGTAAACCTTGAAAAGACGGGACCCCTTTGCCAGGTTAGAAATCATCTGTTGTGTGTATAACCTTGCAAGAGGGACTCCAGCCAGGTAGAAAGTCATTTTTTGTGTGTAAAACCCTTTGACAAGACGGACCCTAGCCGGTTGAAAGTATTCTTGGGGTGAAAACCCCTTGACAAGACGGGACTCCTGCCGGGTTAGAAAGTCATCTTGTGGTTTATAACCTTGACAAGACGGGACTCTACCGGTTTAGAAATCATCTTGTGTGTGTATAACCTTGAAAAGACGGGACCCCTACCCGGTTAAAAATCATCTTGTGTGTAAAACTTGACAAGAGGGGACTCCAGTTTTTGAAAGTTCTTTGGGGTTATACCTTGACAAGACGGGACTCCTAGCCATTAAATACCCCTTTGTGTTAACCTTGACAAGACGGGATCCTACCGGGTTTAGAAAGTCATCTTGTGGTGAATACCTTGACAAACGGGACTCCTAGCCAGGTTAGAAAGTCATTCTGTGGGGTTTTAAAACCTTGACAAACGGGACCCCTGCCAGGTTAGAAAGTCATCTTGGGGTTAAACCCTTGAAAAACGGGATCCTAGGGGGGTTTTTTAAACCGAAAAAAAAAACCAGTTAGAAAGTCATCTGTGTGTGTTAAACCTTGACAAGACGGGACTCCTAGCCGGGTTAAAAGTATCTCTGGTGTGTTAAACCTTGACAAGACGGGACTCCTAACGGTTTTAAAAAGTCATCGGGTGTTTTAAACCTTGACAAGAGGGGGACCCCTACCCAGTTAAAAAGTCATCTGGTGTGTGTGTATGCCTTGAAAAAGGGGGACTCCTAGCCGGGTTAAAAAGTCATCTCGGGGTTTTGTAAACCTTTGACAAACGGGACTCCACCGGTTAGAAAGTCATCTCTGTGTGTGAAAACCCTTTGAAAAGACACTCCTGCCGGGTTCAAAAGTCATCTTGGTGTAATGCCCTTGACAAGAGGGGACCCAGGGTAAAAAGTCATCTGTGTGTGTGTATGCCTTGACAAGACGGGACCCTAGCCAGGTTAGAAAGCATCTGTGTGGTTAAACCTTGAATACGGGACCCCTACCAGGTTAGAAAGTCACTGTGTGGTTTAACCTTGACATGGGGGGATCCTAGCCAGGTCAGAAAGCATCTGTGTGGTGTAAGCCTTGACAAGACGGACCCTAGCCGGGTTAGAAAGCATTGTGGTGTGTATCCCCTTTGACAAACGGGGATCCTACCCGGGTTAAAAAATTTATCTGAGTGTGTTTAAACCTTGAAAAGAGGGGAACCCTAGCAGGTTAGAAAGTCATCAGTGTGTGTTAACCTTGACAAACGGGACTCCTACCGGGTTAAAAGTCTCTGAGGTTGTAAACCTTTGACAAGACGGGACTCCTAGCCAGGTTAAAAAGTCATCTGTGTGTGTGAAAACCTTGACAAGACGGACTCCTACCCATTGAAAGTATCTGTTTGTGTGAAAAACCTTTACAAGACGGACTCCTACCGGGTTAGAAAGTATGTTGTGGTATAACCTTGAAAGAGGGGACCCCTACCATTAAAATTCATGGTTGGTATAACCTTGACAAGAGGACTCCTACCGGGGGGGTTAGAAAGTCATGGTGTGTAAACCTTGAAAAGGGGGGACCCTACCCAGGTTAGAAATCAGTGTGTGTGTATAACCCTTGACAAGCGGGACCCACCCAGGTTAAAAGTCTGTGTGTGTGTAAAACCTTGACAAAGGGGGATCCTACCCGGGTTAGAAATAGTGTGTGTGTATACCTTGACAAGAGGGGATCCTAGCCGGGTTAAAAAAGTATTGTGTTTATAACCTTGACAAGACGGGACTCCTACCGGGTAGAAAGTCATGTGTGTGTGTAAACCTTGACAAGACGGGATCCACCGGGTTTAGAAAGTCATGTGTGTGTGTAAAACCCTTTGACAAGACGGGACCCCTAGCCAGGTGAAACACTCTTCTTTCTTTGGTTATAATGATAAATTGAAAAACACAGAAAAATGCTTGCGACTTTTATATATTTTTTTATTAAAATTAAGCTATTTAAAATATAAAACATACTCGAAAATAAACCCAAAAAAAAAAAAGGAAGGGAGTGAAAGGGAGTGTTTAGAGAGGAGTTTAGTACCATAATTACCCCGACACTGCGCCACGTCTGGCCACAACGATACCCAAAAAACCCCCAAACCCCGCTGCCACAGTCTGGGCCCCAACGATACCATAATGACCCCCACACTGCTGCCACGTTGGGCCAACGAGTACCATAAAGACCCCGACACTGCTGCACGTCTGGTCACAACGAGTACCAAATAATACCCTGACCTGCTTCCAGTCGGTCAAAAACGAGTACCAAATGACCCGACCCCTGCGCCCCCATTTGGTCAAACGAGTACCTAATTACCCCCAAAATGCTGTCACAGCTGGTCACACGAGTCCATATGACCCCGACCCTGCTGCCACAGTCTGGCCACAACGATACCATATGACCCCCACACTGCTGCCACAGTCTGGCCACAACGATTTCCAACTTACCCCGACATGGCCGCAGCGGCCAACGAACCCCTAAGACCCGCCTGCGCCCAGTTGGCCACAACGGTACCATAAAACCCCGACACTGCTGCCAATTGGCACAACGGTACCAAAAGACCCGACACTGCTGCCAAGTCGGGCACAACAGACCAAAATTACCCGACACTGCTCCACAGTTTTGGGCCACAACGAACCAAATTTCCCCGCACTGCTGCCCGCTGGCCACAACGGTCCATAATTTCCCCGACCTGCGCCACAGGGCCACAACGAGTACCATAATTACCCCGACACTGCTGCCACAGTTGGCCACAACGATACCATAATCACCCCACACTGTGCCACAGTCTGGCCCCCAACGAGTACCCTAAGACCCCGACACTGTGCCACATCTGGCCACAACGGTACCCAAAAGACCCCGGGGCACTGCTGGGCCCCAGTCGGCCACAAAGAGTACCAAAATACCCCACACGCTGCCCCAGTTGGGCACAACGAGTACCATAATTACCCACACTGCGCCACATCTGGTCCAACGATACCATAATGACGCCCCACGCTGCCCCCAGTCTGGGCCAACGAGTACCTAAGACCCCCACACTGCTGCCACATTTTGGGCACAAACGAGTACCATAGACCCCCACACTGTGCCACAGTCTGCACAAGAGTACCAAATGACCCCCACATGCTGCCAAAATCTGGTCACAACGGTACCCTATACCCCGACACTGCTGCCCCGTTGGCAAACGAGTACAAATGACCCCACACTGCTGCCACATCTGGTCACAACGAGTACCATAAATGACCCCCACACTGCTGCCACAGTCTGGGCACAACGAGTACCTAAATTTCCCCCAACGCTGCCCAGTTGGGCACAACGATACCATAAGACCCCCCACTGTGCCACAGACTGGGCACAACGAGTACCATAAACCCCGAACTGCTGCCACAACGGTCACAACGATTACCAAATGACCCGACACTGCTTCACATCCCGGTCACAACGGTACCATAATGCCCCGACACTGCTGCCCCATCTGGTCACAAAGAGTACCCTAATGACCCCCACACTGCTGCCCCGTTGGCACAAAGAGTCCATAATGACCCCCACCTGCTGCCACAGTCGGCACAAAGAGTACCATAATTACCCCCCCGGCTGCCCAGTCGGCCACAACGAGTCCATAAAGACCCCGACACTGCTCCACAGTCTGGCCACAACGAGTACCATAATTACCCCACATGCTCCACGTCTGGCCACAACGAGTCCAAATGCCCCGACACGCGCCACAGTTGGGCCCAACGAGTACCATAATTACCCCGACCTCTGCCACATTGGCACACGAGTACCATAATACCCCGACACTGCTGCCACGTCTGGCCACAAAGATACCAAATTACCCCCACACGCTGCCACATCTGGCCCAACGAGTACCTAATTACCCCCCACACTGCTGCCCCAGTCCCACAACGAGTACCATAATTTTAAAAAGGCCCAGTCTGGCCACAACGAGTACCATAAGGGAAACCCCGACACGCTGCCCCATCTGGCCACAACAGTACCTAATTACCCCCCACCTGCGCCACAGTCCTGGCCACAACGAGTACCAAATGACCCGACCCCTGTGCCCCCGTCTGGCCACAACGAGACCATAATTCCCCCCACACTGCTCCCAGTTGGCACAAAAAGTAACCTAATTACCCCACACTGCTGCCCCAGTCTGGTCCACAACGCTTCTGATTTTTGTTATAAAGATTGATTATAAAGAAGTGAGTTTACTCATCTCCTGACCTACAAAATTTATATGCTTAAAGTAATATATTTTATCTGAAAATTCAGCTCTCTTTAGAATAAATAGCAAAAAAAATTCGCTATAACCCCCTGTAACATACTAAGTTTAAGAAATTTAAAAAGAACACTAATATGTTTCGCTCCTTCCCGGGCCTTTAACATCGAAAAATTTTGTTCAATTTTTGACTTTTGATTATTATTGTTCAAGAGTGAACTCACCTTACCTGAGTGATAATGAAAGGGTTAAAAGGGGTAATACCTGTACACTGAGATATAATAAGGTAGAGGGTAACTCACCTGTACACTGAGAATAATGAAGTAGGAGGTGTAACCCCTGTACAGTGGGGTATAAGAAGGTGAGAGGGGAAACATAAACACATCGTTTAATGTATACTTTATTGAAACGTTTCGCCTACACAGTGGGTTTTTTTAAGTAAAACGACAAAAAATTGAGACACTTATGCAAAAATGGAATCTTTATTTAAGAAACTTTTCGCCACACAGTGGCTTCATCATCCAATACAAAGTAGAAAGGGTAAGGAGAAAACTATTTAATACGTACATTTTTTTACGGGGGAGATAAAAGATAAAAACAGGACCTTCTTACCACAAAAAACTTCACAAACAACTTCTTAACAAAATAACTGAGAATAAAATATTTACTAAGAAACAAAGCAAAAAAATGGGGAAATCCCCAAAAATTTTCCCTTTAAATTTGCCCCTCCCAGGTGGCGAAAATGTGAGGCACTTGTGGGGTCTATGCCTACGGCCCGGGTGTCTTGGGGGTTAATTCGGGCCAGTTTTCTGGTGTGTCACCTCCATAATTCCACCACCTGGCATCTTACCCTAACCAACAGACAAGACCAAATTTCCCTGCAGCGAGGTCACTGAGGGTGACAAAACCCCGACTCTGGGGGAAATGGGGAAAAGGGGCACTAGTGGGCTCCCGGAGACACTGATCCGGGGAAGGGACGCTGACTTGAGGAGTGGGAAAGGGGGTCCACATGAGTGACACTATGGTCCTGGACCACTGATCCGGGGAAACACCCCCGACCTTAGTATTGGGAAGGGGGAACATCCGGGCGAACGGGGTGGATCCTGTACGAACTTGGGGAAGGTTGTTGTTTGAGGGTGACTTGGGGAATGAAAAGGGGGGACATCCGGGGGCGAAAGGATGGATTCCGGGTACTAACCTGGGAAGGCATGAATACGCGTTTAGGCTACCTTGGGGAAATGGGGAAAGGCAGACTCCGGCGGTAGACGGATGGATTCCTGGATACATGAAACGGGAAAGCAAGATACCGCGCCCTTTTGGGGGAAATGGGGGGAAGGGGTCCACCGGAGGTGAACAAGTGGACACTGGACACACTGATCCGGGGGAAAGGGACCGCCGACCTTTAAGTGTGGAAGGGGAAACATCCGGAAGCGAACGGATGGATTCCTGGATACATGAACTTGGGAAAGGTTGTTGTTGAGGCTGACCTTAGGTAAGTGGGGAAGGGGAAACATCCGGGAGCGAATTCCTGGATACATGAACCTGGGGACGCAAGAATACAGGTTGGTGAGGCTGACCTTGGGGAAGTGTGGAAGGGAAAGCGTCCGGAGGCGGACGGATGGATTCCTGGATACATAATCCTGGGAAAGGCTGAGGCTGAAAGGCAGAGAGTGAGAGAGAGGCGAGGCTGACCTTAGGGAAGCGAGGAAGGGGAGACATCCGGGGGCCCACGGATGGATTCCTGGACACATGAACCTGGGGAAGGCGAGGGGGGGCGGACCTTAAAGACGAACCACTGGCCTCCACGTGGCAAGGTCTGGTAACTCAGAGATAACTCTGAGGCTGACAGTGGTCGCAAATAATAGTAATAATTAACTTTTAATTAAATAAATAATGTGCAATGTAAGCACATACCGGCGCGCGCGCACGCATGCACACACACACACGCGCGCGCGCGCAGTGATCGTGGACGGGCAGAGGAGGCACGGTCCCTCAGATGCTGCTATCACTGTTTACATCACCAGCTGCTATCGCTGTTTACATCACCAGCTGCTACAACTGTTTACATCACCAGCTGCTGTCACTGTTTACATCAGCTGCTATCACTGTTTACACCACCAGCTGCTATCACTGTTTACATCATCAGCTGCTATCTCTGTTTACATCACCAGCTGCTATCACTGTTTACATCACCAGCTGCTATCACTGCTTACATCAACAGCTGCTATCACTGTTTACATCACCAGCTGCTATCTCTGTTTACATCACCAGCTGCTATCACTGTTTACATCACCAGCTGCTATCACTGTTTACATCACCAGCTGCTATCACTGTTTACATCACCAGCTGCTCCTCACAAGTTTCTAATATATTAGTAAGTTTATTCGGGTACAGGTACACATAAATGTACTTATATAAATTATCTTATATAAAACCATATGTGTAGATTATCTAGGATAATCCAAAAAAAAAAATCAGACAAATTGACTTATTTCCATTGTTGTTTTCGGACTTTCCACTGGAGTCCCTAAGTTTATTTAGGTAAACTTACTTATAATACAATTATTATACATAGTTTAACACGTCTGTAAATTACCTAGGATAACACTCCCCCCCTAAAAAAAAGTCAATGTCCTTGAATTTCCACTACTAAGCCTGCATATATACATACATACATACATACATACATACATACATACATATATATATATATATATATATATATATATATATATATATATATATATATATATATATATATATATATACATACATACATATATACATACATATATACATACATATATATATACATACATACATACATACACACACACCTCCCCCACTTTTAAGGGTCATCATCTCCTCTCTCCCCTCCTCCTCCCCCCCTTAACCCCATCCCTCTCTCTCCCACACATGCACACACACATATACCAAAGCAATATACACTTGACACAAACATGTACTCCCCCTTCCCCTAACCACCTCTCCCCCTCCCCTAACCACCTCTCCCCCTTACCCTAACCACGTACCCCTCCCCGAACCATCTAACCCCTCCCCCAATCCATCTAACTCCCTCCCCCAACTACCTCTCCCCTCCAATAACCATCCTCCCCCTCCCCATAACCATCCATCCCCACTCCCCCTAACCATCCATCCCCCATCCCCCTAACCACCTCTCCCCCTTCCTTCTGTGAAGCAATGGGGAAAACTAGAACTAGGATGAGAACAAGGGGCCTGACGGATGAACCTGGGAGGGAGAACTGGGAGGCAGAGCTCGAAAAACGGGAACATAAGAACATAAGAAAGGAGGAACGCTGCAGGAGGCCTGCTGGCCCATACTAGGCAGGTCCTTTACAATTCATCCCACTAAAAAAAAAATTTGCCCAACCCAATTTTCAATGCCACCCAAGAAATAAGCTCTGATGTGAAAGTCCCACTCAAATCCAACCCCTCCCACTCATGTACTTATCCAACCTAGATTTGAAACTACCCAAAGTCCCAGCCTCAATAACCCAACTAGGTAGACTGTTCCACTCATCAACTACCCTATTTCTAAACCAATACTTTCCTATGTCCTTTCTAAATCTAAACTTATCTAATTTAAATCCATTACTGCGGGTTCTCCCCTTTGAGAGACATCCTCAAGACCTTATTAAAAATCCCCTTTATTAATACCTATCTTCCACTTATGCACTTCGATCAGGTTTTCCCCCATTCTTCGTCTAACAAGTGAATGTAACTTAAGAGTCTTCAATCTTTTTTCATAAGGAAGATTTCTAATGCTATGATTAATTTAGTCATCCTAACGCTGAATGTTTTCTAATGAATTTTTTGTCCATTTTGTAATACGGAGACCAGAACTGAGCTGCATAATCTAGTGAGCCTTACTAATGATGTACAAAGCTGCAGTATGACCTCTGGACTTCTGTTGCTTACACTTCTTGATATAAAATTCCCAGTAATCTATTTGCCTTATTACGTACGCTTAGGCATTGCTGTCTTGGTTTAGGTTGCTGCTCACCATAACCCCCAAGTCCTTTTCGCAATCTGTATGGCTAAGTTCTACATCATTTAACTTATAAGTACTAGGTTATGGGCACTCCCAAACTTCAGAACCTTGCATTATCTACATTGAACTGCATCTGCCACTTTTCTGACCAAGAAAGATTTTTTTTAAATCCTCCTGAAGTTCCATAACATTACGTTTGAATCAATTATCCTACCTATCTTTGTGTCATCGGGGAATTTGCTCTATCACTAGTAATTCCCTCATCAAGATCATTGATATATAATATAAACACAACGGGCCCAGACTGATCCCCGTGGAACGCCACTTGTTACAGATCCCCACTCGGACTTAACCCCATTTATGGACACCTCTGCTTCCTGTCAGTGAGCCATGACTCGATCCCGAAGCACTTTTTCCCCCAATGCCATGAGCTGCCACTTTTCTTTAACAGTCTATGGTGCGGAACTGTATCAAAGCCTTACTAAAATCTAATAATAATGTCAAATTCTTTTTGTGGCAACAGCCCCCAAAACTTTTG
>NC_069401.1:115890316-115912780 GCF_026875155.1 Cherax quadricarinatus | reverse complement strand
CAAAAACCACTTTAGGGCCCCCTATCTGTACATTCTCAAGTTTTGAGGTAACACATCGACCCCAGGCTGAGGGACTGATTACCTCATACCCCTCCTCTCCTTACGCCTTCCTCTTTGTATTGGACTGATGAAGCCATGTGTGGCGAAACGTTTCCTGAATAAAGATTCCCATATGCTGCATAAGTGTCTCAATCTTCAACTTGTCGGTTTTTCAAACCATTCATCACAACTGTCAGACACTGCAGCATCATGGGATCTTCTTACAAAGAATTGTTCAACGCTTGTTCAACCTTTGGACAAAGACCTACTTCGACTAGTGGATGGTACCACTATGATCCCGCCTCCGTCTGCTTCAAGTCACCTCACTACAGTATATAAGCCACGTCTACAGCCCTATGCTGTACATTCTACAAGATTGATGGACTGAACACATCGACTCCAGGCTGAGGGACTGATAACCTCATACTCCTCCTCTCCTTACGCCTTCCTCTTTGTATTGGACTGATGAAGCCACTGTGTGGCGAAACGTTTCCTGAATAAAGATTCCCATATGCTGCATAAGTGTCTCAATCTTCAACTTGTCGGTTTTTCAAACCATTCATCACAACCTGTCGGTATTTTATACCATTTTAATGTTCAATCTGTCAGACACTGCAACACAAGGGTATCTTGGTACAGACCTACAATCAACTTCGACAACCTCTACTAGTGAGAACGGCTGGATTTGAGAGGGACCTGTCCTCCCAACATCTGAGTTCTTACCTCTCCTAGTGACCTATGTCTCACCTCCTGGCGCTATAAAAGGCTCCATCCTGTCACTTCATCTCCATATTGTTTCATTCCATGGAACAATGCTCTTCTCCAGACTGAGGGACTGACCACCTCAAAACTTTAAGGGTGATGGACTGATTACATCGTCTTCAAGTATCTTCTGCTTCTATCAACTTTTCTGTACTCGACTGAAGAAGCCTACTGTGTAGGCGAAACGTTTCGAAATAAAGATACCTAACTGTTGCATATGTGTCTTACCTAACAACCTGTCGGTATTTTATACCATTTTATTATTCAATCTGTCTGACACTGCAACACAAGGGTATCTTGGTACAGACCTACAATCAACTTTTACAACCTCTACTAGTGAGAACGGCTGTATTTGAGAGGGACCTGTCCTCCCAACATCTGAGTTCTTACCTCTCCTAGTGACCTATGTCTCACCTCTTGGCGCTATAAAAAGCTCCATCCTGTCACTTCTTCTCCATATTGTTTCATACTATGGAACAATGCTCTTCTCCAGACTGAGGGACTGACCACCTCAAAACTTTAAGGGTGATGGACTGATTACATCGTCTTCAAGTATCTTCTGCTTCTATCAACTTTTCTGTACTTGACTGAAGAAGCCTACTGTGTAGGCGAAACGTTTCACAATAAAGATGCCTAACTGTTGCATATGTGTCTTACCTAACAGCCTGTCGGTATTTTATACCATTTAATGTTCAATCTGTCAGACACTGCAACACAAGGGTATCTTGGTACAGACCTGCAATCAACTTCGACAACTTCCACTAGTGAGAGGGGCTGGATTTGAGAGGGACCTGACCTCTCAACATCTGAGTTCTTACCTCTCCTAGTGGCCTACGTCTCACCTCTTGGCGCTATAAAAAGCTCCATCCTGTCACTTCTCCATACTGTTTCATACTATGGAACAATGCTCTTCTCCAGACTGAGGGACTGACCACCTCAAAACTTTAAGGGTGATGGACTGATTACATCGTCTTCAAGTATCTTCTGCTTCTATCAACTTTTCTGTACTTGACTGAAGAAGCCTACTGTGTAGGCGAAACGTTTCACAATAAAGATACCTAACTGTTGCATATGTGTCTTACCTAACAACCTGTCGGTATTTTATACCATTTTAATGTTCATTCCCATGTGTTGCATAAGTGTCTCAATTCTTCAACTTGTCGGTTTTCAAAACCATTCATCACATCTGTCAGACACTGGAACATCATGGAATCTTGGTACAAAGACTTCAACGCTTGCCCAACCTTTGGACGACGACCTACTTACACTAGTGGCACGTCCCACTAAGATCCCGCCTCCTCCTGCTTCAACTCATCTCACCGCAGTATATAAGCCACCTCTCTGGCCCTATGCTGCACTTACTACAAGAGTGATGGACTGAACACATCGAATCCAGGTTGAGGGACTGATTACCTCATACTTCTACTCTCCTTACCCATTTTTACTTTGTATTGGACTGATGAAGCCACTGTGTGGCGAAACGTTTCTTCAATAAAGATTCCCATGTGTTGCATAAGTGTCTCAATTCTTCAATATGGTTTAGGCTCGAGGCACCAGGGGCCTTGGGAGGAAGGTGTCTGAGGAGAGTTTTAATGTCTGTGTTGGTGAAGAGTGTGTCAAGTTCTTGGGAGGAGGTAAGAGAGTCCAGATGAATATGGCTGTCTGGTGTTGTTTCGTGTGTGTGTGTGTGTGTGTGTGTGTGTGTGTGTGGGTGTGTGTGTGTGTGTGTGTGTGTGTGTGTAGTGTTCCAGTGTTCTATGTTCTGAATGTGTTGAATGTGAGGTGGGCGAGGGTGGAAGATGTTCTCCCAGATGTGTTTGAAGATATTAGTAGCAGCCTGCGGGTCTGAGATGTGTGCGTTGTTGTGGGTGATGTGTTTGAATTTGTTGGTGGGAGTGGTGCCTTAGTCAATCACGGTGCTGCATTCCTCGTTTGTGACTTAGCTCGAGTGGTGACGTGTGCTTACCTAACACATCACTCACACATCGAAGATCTCACCTCTCTCGAATTACCCCGTGTTGGGAGAGACTTCGCTTAGAGTAGTGCTTGCTGGACCTTCGTCTTCCTCTCCACCATCAGCCTGTTGCTGCCTGAATTCTCTTCGCCTGTTGACTGCACGCCATACAGCCAGTCTCGCCGCCACTCAGGATATACAGTGCTCCATCAAGCTACAGTTCACCTCCTCAGTGTCCTGCACCAGGCAAGTATGTGTGTCTACTTGCACGTACTTGCCTAGCTGAGTGCTCTCACTTTTTGGCCGATTGTCACTGCTAATTACATCTTTTCGTAATTAGACGATGCCTTCGTTGCCTTCAACCCCCCTTCCACTCTCCCCCAACCCCCCACACCTGCCTCTGCTTCTTCTAAATCCAATTCCTTCTCGCTAAACCTTAAATTCTCTAATCCTGATGCCACTATGTATGTATAATGTTCGCCAAGACCATAGTCCTGGCACGGGTCCCAATCTTGCGATGACCCGTCTCTGGCTCCCGATGGAGAAAGGTTTCCACAATGATGCGACGCATGCCGCTCAAGCGCCCCTTGGTCAGTTCAATGGTTTGGATTCTCATAGCGGAACAATATGTTACTATGGACCACTAGCGAGGAGGAGGATATGTCTTATTACAGGTAACGTGGTCTGGTTGTGGACCATGGTACCTAGTGTGGCCCAGTCATCGTGGGCTGCGGATAAAGTGTTCAGTTGCTTCGCACTCTAGATGATAGTGTGTTAGGGGGCCACGGACAACGTGCTGACGTACTGGCACATCTCCTTCTCAGCCCTTGTCTACCATTCATCTTGGCAGTGGGAAAGCCAACCGGAGCCGATGGATGGCCGGTACACTGCGCATATGGACCAGCTTCTATATCTGGAGGGGGTTCTCCTGAGTCACTGTCGGTTACACTGTTGAGATGGGGGTATCACCTATGGACCTCCCCCATAAGTTTCGAGGCTCTGCAAGCCACCAGTTTGGTCTGTCGTAGGCTTGATTGGGACAATTTTATCCCAACATGTGGATAGTCTGTTGCTGACTTGGCTGCATATCTGCCGCCTCATTTCCGGGATGCCGCTGGCTGGGGATCCGTTTCAATGCGATCTATTACCCTGAATTCTAAGGCTGGTATTATGTAGGTTCGATGTGATGAGGTGAACATTATTCCTGTGGTTGAGGGATGGGAAGAGGGCAGTGATTGCGAGGTGGAATCAACATGTATGACAGGTTCGGAGTCGATGTTGTAGGGCATGTGACAATGCCTGCTGAATCGCCCCCAGCTCAGCTTGAAGGATCGTGCAGTGGTTCAGGAGTCGCCAGCCTTGTGTGTGTCCCATTGTGGTACAGTCCAGCTCCTGCTTCTTCTGTCATGGTCGACAGAAATCTGTGAAATCACTGCACATGTGCCTCCTTGCCAGTGCCTGCTTGTCCTCAGCATGATTGTGAGGGTGTCTTGACTGCAGACTCACTTAGAGATTGGTTGCTGCATGATGATAACATCGGCTGGATCTGGGCGCCAGGGAGGTGGTGGATGGTACCCATCATCAGGAAGGTTCAACATCTTCTCACAGAGCTGCTGTACAGGAGCAGCTTCGCCCAGCAGACAAATCGAAAACGAATCCAGGAGTAGTCCGTTGAGAGTTGTGGGATCTTGTGACTTGGATGTTAATATCCGTCTCTTAGTGGGGTACCTTGCTGCGGTGCAGAATCGTGGCCACTTTGCAGGCCGTTTATGTATCATTTACTCTGTTCAACCTAGGAAGGAAGCCGGGCCTCAGTTTGAGGAATACTGTGTTGTTTCCAGATGGGGGCACCAGCATAGTTCTTATCGCTGGTTTTGTACGCTCCACCCTATGCTCTCTGCGGGAAGAGTGAGCTAAAGCCGGAGCACCATAGTCAATGAGCGTGCGTATGCTTGTATATAGTACAATGGATGTACATCTTTTGCTTGTCCCTGCCGGTGCCTCGTCAGGGTTCTGGCGTTGAGTTGAGTAGAGCCGTGACCTGTCATTACTCGGCCAGTTTCTGAAAGGTAAACAGCTTTTTATCAATGTAGATCCCAAGTACAGGTAGGAGCCTGTCCACTAAGTTCTATCTTTGAATAGTAATCTATTCATGGATCTGGTCTTGAACATCATGCAAGAGATTTCTCGGCCGAGATCTTGAGGCCTAGTTCCTTGGCAAGGACTGATATTTAGGGTCCAAAAGTCTCTGAGCTGTCGTTCTAAATTGCCTTTCCATTCACTACTAGTGCACGATCATCAGAATAGTGCAATGATCAATCACATAAAGGATCACTTTGGACAACGAAATAGGATCCCAGGTTACAACCTCTCAGAAGTGACAGAGTGAACAGAACACGGGGGGGGGGGTTGGCTGGTACATTGAGAGTCACTTGTTTGCACAGAACTGCTTAATGCTCAAATGAACGTAGTGGAAGTTTTAGCAGTAAAGGTCGATACCAAAACCTAGGTCATTGGGGTATCTACACGCCTGGATGAACATCCCAGCAATTCCGGAACAGTGTTAAAATTGACCACTGGTCTGGAAAAATCTTCCGCTCTGCACCCAACATTCTTGCTCCTGGGGGATTTCAACTTAAGGCACTAAAATGGAGGAATATAGCAAAAAATATTGTTGCATTTAAAACACCGGGGAGGCAGCTCTGATAAAAAACTCACACTCAACGAGTTTTTAAATCTTCCCAAAAAATTAAATTAAAAACCCACCCAAAAATGGCTATGGGACTGGAGAATACATTGCCCTATCTTACTAAAAATGATGATCTGTAAAAAATGTCACCAATCAAAAACAATATATAGATCACAACAAAATTGAGGTTAGACATGTATGCGTGGACCCCCAGCCCGGGCAAAATGAGACTGTCACGAGGGGCTTTCCCCAAATTCAACTTCAAAAACAAAAACAAAAGTGGGCCCAAGAAAACCAAGTCCTAACCGTAAAAGGGGGAAGATTACAAAGCAAACACCCCCAAATTTATCCCTAGAACGATTAATCGGTGGCATCGATTTTATGCACGGGCTTATTCTCTAAGGAAAAGGAGGGTAGATGTAAAATAAAAAGAGACAGGCGTCCTTTTTACAGGCGACGGAAAAGAAAAACAGAGCGGCTAAAAGGGGTCAATATATTAAAAATGCGCGGGGGAGACACTGGTCAGAGAAAATAGAAAGCATCGAATTAAAGCTAAAAGAATCCTTTAGGAGCAGGAATCGGGGAAGAACTAAAACCCATAAATTGAAATCGAAAAAAACCCAAAATATTCTTCCCTAGGGCCAAATCAAAATAGAGAACAACGCCCAGTATTGGGCCCCTACTTAAAAAGAGGGGTCCTCACGATGCGAAAGGAAAATGAGTGAGCTATCAACCCCTTATGACTCAGTTTTTGCAAGCCGCTAACAGACTGAGAGTCGAAGATCAAATAAATTTTTTATGAAGACCCCAAAAAAATTTGTTAACACAAGCCATCCGTGTTTCCTGACGCCAAAATGACTTCGAACAGGCGATAAATGACAGCCCCTGCACTCTGCCCAGGGCCAGCTCTGGAATCGTGTTCATCAAGAAATGCAAGAAGCCCCTATCACGAGCCTTTTCCTCCTTGGAGAGGGAGCATGGACCCGGGGGGGGCGTCCCTCAGTTACTAAAAACAACAGACTAGGCCCCCCCCCAAAGGGGGCAGTAAAGAACGCGAACTCAGACAATAGCACTAACTCCCCCTTCATAAAAATCTTTGAAAGGGTCCTAAGAAGCAAGATCCCAAAACCTTAGAAACAATCAGTTACAAACCCCGGGCAACATGGGTTTTTGAACGGTCGTCCTGTCTGTCTAACTACTGGATCACTACGACAAAGGGCCTAAATGCATAGGGAAGACAAAAAGAATGCAGTGTAAATTCAGACTTTGCAAAAGCCTTGACAAGTGTGACCATGGCGTAATAGGCACAAATGTGCGCTAAAGGAATCGGGAAAAGTCGGTCGATGGACTAAAATTTCCCACTAACGAACACAGAGGTAGTCGTAACGAGTAAAGCCCGGGCAGCCGGTGAAAGCTCTTTTCCCCCCAAAAGGCACTATAGCTCCCATCTTGTTCCTCTTCATACCCGACATAGCAAGGATGTCCCCACAGCCCCGTGTCTTCCTTTGCAGTGACACCGAATCTGCAGCGTGTTCCATTGCGCACTGCAAGGGGGGACATCAACCAAATCTTTCAGTGGGCTGCAGAAAACAATATGAAGTTAAACGATGAGAAATTTAAATTTACTCAGATAGGGTAAAATGGGGAAAATTAAATCTTCTCAGAGTACAAAACAAATTTGGCCACAAATAGGGAAACACCAACGTAAAAGCCCTGGGAGTGATTATGTCGGAGGATCTCACCTTAAAGGACCAAACATTGTATCAATCGCACTCTAGAAAATGACGGTGGTAATAGCCCCTTCAAAATGGGGGCCCAAGCCCATGTGACCTTTCAGGTCATTGTTTATTAGGGGGAAATATGCTGCACTCAAACAGCCCCTTTCAAGGGCAGGTGAAATTTTGCCGACCTAAAAAAGTACGAAAAACTTTCACGGGTGCTAACGGAGATAAAACCCCTCAATTAGGGGAGCGTTGGGTTTTTTAAAACCCTGTTTTCCCCGGGGAACGCGGAGGGAGGATACGATTATATACCCGGGAAAAACCCTAGAGGGACTAGTACCGAACTTGCACACAAAATCATCACTCAAAGCAAAAGACTTGGGCCCGATGCCCCATCCCCCAATAAAAAAAGCGGGGGGTGTCATAGCCGTTAAGGACCATACAATAAGTGTCAGGGGCCCCAGATGTTAATCCTCCCCGCCCCATAAGGGGGGTTACCAAAGCCCCTGGCAGTCTTCAAGTGGCACTGGGCAAGCACCTAAGTCAGTTCCTGATGCCGGGTGTGGCTCGTCGTTGGTTTTTCGTCAGCCCGCACAACGCCTGGTTGATCAGGCGCTGATCCACCCGGAGGCCCGGTCAAGCCGGGGCCCCGGGGGGGGGTTGACCCCGAAACTCTTCCAGGTAAAAACCCGGTAATGCTGAGGGGGTGTACCCTTGAAAGGAAGGGGCTCACAAGTTCCTGCATAAGGATGTTAAACAGGGTAGGATGAGCACCCCTTGTGGCGCACCGTTTTCCCGGGTTTTAAAGAAGGTAGGTCCCGAAATGACACAGGCCTGCCTGCCCTAAGGTAGGACTTCACCCGGCCAGGAGGCGTCCTTGATTCCCTTCCGAGTAGTATTCCCGAATTTGTGTGGGGGGTGGCTGCCAAATGCCTTTCAAGGGGGAAGGGAAACGACGTATAGGGTTTTTTTTTGTATCAGCAATTGGTTGTAGAGTGGTTATGCACTCTGTGTTCCCATCCCTTTTTTGAAGCCCAAAAAGTGATGATTGGAGGGTCCCCAAATTCCCTAGGAGGCGGTTTAAACCATCCTTCCCCGCGTCTTGGTAAACAGCTGGTCCGTATGGGTCTCATATGCCTGAGCCCTTTGGGCTTTGGAATTGGTACGATTGTAGTTTTTTCCCAAGTGTGGGGTCCTGGCCCTCCACGCTTGTTAATGACGTCTGTTTGGCTCCATCCCTTCCCCGCCTGCAATCATGGGTACGTCACACCATCGATGCCCGGGACAGTGTACCGTGTTCTTAATGGCACGTCGGGTTCCAAGTCCGTGAGGTCTACTCAGTCACATCTTCCGACTCACATGCAGTTGTATCGTTAGCTGGCGCTGTGGCAGAAGTTTCCGTCTGTATATTCCGGATGTCCTGTGGGAGTGAGTGGAGGCTCCCCTGGAAGTGAAAAGCTCCACTGTTTCTCTGCTTCCTGGGAGGGGGTTCGGGGTGTGTGGTTGGCCTCGGCTTGCTCTTGCCAGTTGCTATGTTGAGCTTGCCCCATATCTCAGATAAGGTAGTGTGATGCCCGAATGTTGAGCACCACTCCACCCATTTCTCAGTTTTTACTCTGAGAGGATTCTGTGGGCATGCTGCACAATGGCTTCAGAGTATTCCTGTTCTCTGCCATAGGGTTACGCCTGTATAGCTTCCTAAAAGAGTTGATGCGGTGGTTCTGCTCCCTCACCTCGTCGTTGTAGAACTACCAGTCTCTTTTGTGAGTGCGCCCTGCAGACTTCTTTGGAATTGCGCACTCTGCTGCTGGATGAGAACAGTGATTAGCCCCTGTTCAGCCGTTCACAGTCTTCAGATAGAGAGTATGTGGACCACCAGTTATAAAAGATAATCCTGGAACACCTTCCAGTTGGCCCTCTTTACGTCCCATCTAGGAGGCAGCACAAACTGTTGGGAGCCTTTTGATGTTGAGATGGTGATCACTGCAAAGTGGTCCTGAAAAGGTGAGGATGATTTTCCCCATGTGGCCCCTGCTGCGAGTTGTCTTGACCCGAAGGTAAGGTCGAGGCCGCCACCCAACAGGTGTGTGGGGTCTCCATTGTTTAGAAAACTTTACCTCTGGAATATCGTGTAGGAGCATTGCTATATGTCTGCCGCAGCATTGATTGCTGAGTGAGAGTGCAGAATAGGGTGATGTGCGTTGAAATCTCCACCCACAATAATCACTCAGTGCGTGCTAGTGCGAGGGTCCATGTGCCCGAAAATACCCCGCAAAACCGGGTAGTCTTGGGCACATAGTGGGGACAGTCAGAGTTTCTTGTAGCAAGACGATATCAACCCCATCCGAATTACTGCCTCCAGTAAGTTTGCTGTTTGCCCCTCAGGCCCTTTAAAAATCTCATAAATTACCCATTCACCCAAGTATATAGAACAAGAACGTTTCACATACATCTCCCCCTGCTGGACCCGCTACTCCTATAATCACACCACCAAGGACTGGGCCCCCTCAAGAAAAAGAAGTTTTGTTCAAAATGTGGGAATGATGGACACGATTTCAGATCCTGCACCATTTTCTACAACACCAAAATGTCTTAAAATGCAAGGGTAATCATCATACCTTGCAGCTAAGTGCCCACTCAGGAAAGAAATCATATTGAAGAAAACAAAGTTCTGAAGACCCCCAATTCACCGACATATGCTGCAATAACCAAACCACAAACCGACGCCATCAAGATTTACACGCTAATCTACAGGCCCCCTTTCGCCCAGCAACCCCCTTTCTCCCCAATTTCCCGAGGTGCCCCTTTCCAAGGTGCTTTTCTGCAGGGTTTGTATGCACACCTTGCAAACGCAAAAAACCCCCCGGCCCCTTTTAAACCCCTTTTTTTAAACGAACTATTCCTTTCTAAAACAACATCCCGGGCCTTAAATTTTTCCGGAATCCACACCTTCAAAAGACATCCTCAAAAACCTTTCCCCAATGTCCTGAATTTTTCTGCCCCTGCGGGACCTGTCCCCTGCCAAGCAATGCCCCTGTAACTTCTAAAAACCCATTTCCCACCGTGAAAAACGTTGATAAAGTTGCCTCAAAAACCCCCTCCCCCTTCACGCCTGCTGTTACACAAACCTTTTACCCCTCACAGCTGTCCTGTCGAACTCAGTAAACCTGCTCCCCACCATTTAAAATTCTCCAGTGAATCCACTCCAAAAAGAGGAAGATAACGCCCGCTCCAGTAAACCCCCCATGGGAAAATTTTACCTTTTTAAATTTCCCTCCTTCAAATACTGAACCTGCCCTGTATAAAACTTACAAAAGCCTCGGTGTTTGGAACAGCCCAAGTTTTGCATGTAAAATCCCCCGCTTCATTTTCCACTAAACCCAAAGTTTTGAGTTCTTTAAAAGGCCTTTTACGTTTCACCTTCAGCAACAAGGCTAAATTATACCCCCTTCTAGAAGCAGCTTAAAAAAGTTTGAAAAGGGCCCCCATTGCTAACCTGCCTCCTCATTTACTCCTATAACTCCTATATGTGTTCTACCCTCTGATGTGCCCTAGCCTGCTGCCAGTCCCAAAGTTTAAAGACTTCAACTACAACAAGTTCAATGCAACTTTCCCTGCTATTCCTGTTCTCAAGTCTGCCCCACGATGGGCCTTAGCTGCTGGGTTTAACCCCTGGTTTTCTTATTTTTTTACTAAGAAACCCCTCTCCAGGCTATTCTTCATCTGTCCCGTCTTTCCCGGGCTCACCCCATTGGGATTTTAAACCTAAATTTGGTTTGCTTGCTTTTTGCTTTGCCCTAAATGTTCCATTGTGGGACCTTGGGGGTTTTGTTTTGGGTTTTCCCGGGGGTTTTTCCCCAACGCTTTTTTGTTTTTGGAGCTGGGCAGTCCCCCCCGCTTGGGGAACCTGAAAAATTAATGGATCCACTGTTTTTCCTCTTCGGTAAGAAAGACACTCTCAGGAGAGTACTGACCATCTCCCGGGAAATTTGGGGCTTGTTGTTCCGGGGGGTTTTTGATTGTTTTGGAAAATTAAGTTTGCGTGAACCCCTTTTAGGAGTGCTACGAGATCCTCCCTGGTGAGGGGCCTGCTTTTTGGGGATGGGTTCAAACAGTGGATTTTTATCTGGGTTTCGTGGTTTTTGTGGGGGGCTGAAAGGGGTTGGGTTTCTTTATTGTTGCACCGTTTGGGTTTTTGCCCGTTAGGGTTGAGCAGCCGGGATCTGCTGGGAGGTGCCCGTTGAAATCTGCAAAGCGCCTGTGCGGGGGAAGGAGTGCCCGCGTTTTTCGTGCAAAGGCCGGTGGGGGGTCGGGTTTTGTGCAGCCTGCTGATCATAAGAAAAATAAGAATGTGGAACATGCAGAAGGCCCACTGGCCCATCGAGGCAGGTTTCCCTTATCAAAAAAGAAAATCTACCTAAAATACCAAAAAAACAACTCCCCCACCCCCCAAAAACCCCAAACAAACCCAGCCCCTCCCACTTTTATATTGGGCCCGTCTCTTTTTAAAGCTACCCCAAAGGGCTTTGCCTCTTTCACCCCCCTGGGAAGGACTGTTCCACGCTTTTACAATCGTTAGGAAAAACCCGGGACTTACCCTTGGGCCTTTTCTAAATCTAAAAAATTTTCCAAAAATTAAAACCATTATTCCTGGTTCTTTTCCTGGGTTTGACACCCTCAGTACTTTATTAAAAGTTCCCTTGGGTTTTTGCCGTCATTCCCCCTTTACAATTCAATGATATCTCCCCCCATTTTTGCCCCTTTCCGAGGTGGAGATTTAAGGCTTTAAGTCTGTTCTTCATTTCGGGGGTTCCTTACCAGTAAACTTTTTTGTCATTTTTTTCTCTGTTTGTTCCTTTTAATGAGTCTATGTTTCCCTCCTGTAGTTTGGGGGACCAAAAAATGAGAGCATTTAAACTAAATTTAGGCCTCACTAGTTTATGTGGAAAAAAACCTTATGTACAGTTCAGGACATTTATTAAAGGAAACGTTCGCCAAAAGAGGGCTTCTTTAGTCCTAATTTCAAGAAAAAACTAAAAAAAACACACATATATTAGTGGCGGGGGTCAGGGTGAGGTGATGCGTGGGGTTTGAGGTTGGGAGTAGTAGTAGTAGTAATGGAACTAAGGAGGTGAGGCAAGAGAGGGACCTGCTGGCATCAAGTAACACCAGTTCCCAGGATGGGTTAATATCCTCTTGCTTAGTAATTTTTAAATTTCTGTAACTACCCGGGAATTTTTTCTTTATTGGTTACTGACAGAAAATTAGTGCCGCTTCCCAAAGCCCTTTTCTCCCTTTAAAATCGGGCTTTTTTAAAAAACTAGTTTTTGCTTCATTTAATTTTTTTTTAGGTGTCCAAAATCGTTCTATGTTGAAAAAATGCTAGACTTTATGGTTTAACAAAGGGCCCACAAAACCCAAAAGTGCCCTTTTAGCCCCCTTACATCTGGTATCGGCAGGCCCCTCACAGTCTTGCGGAAATTTTGGCGAAATATTGTTTAAAGCTCCTGGGTCAATCAGTCAGGTCATTTTTAAAAACATTCGGGGGGGACCCCTTTAAACCCTTTAGGGGTCTCCCACATGAGTGATAAGAAGCTTGAAAATTTTGACGTTTACGCGTTATTCACCAAAAGTCCCCGTTGGGTTTAAGCCATTTTTATCTTCTTCGCAGGGGGATTAAAGATTTATAAAAGTTACCTGTCCCCGGCTTGATTTTGTGACCCTTGTCGAACTTTGTGTTCGTTATAACTGTTTTAGGTTCGAGGACAAGAAGTACAAAAAACTCTTCGGACTAGCCAGGGGATCCCCCCTTAGTGCAGTTCTTGCCAATTTATATATGGAGGACCTGGAATCAAGAAGGATCCTCAATAACATCCCTCGTTCAGTTACTTGGATGCGGTACGTAGATGATATTTGGTCTTTGTACCCAAAAATTTGACGTACGGGGCATCCTCAACACCATCAACACTCTGGAACCTACCATTAAATTTACTCTAGAGGAACATTAAAATGGTATAAAATACGACAGGTTGTTGGGTAAGACACATATGCAACAGTTAGGTATCTTTATTTTGAAACGTTTCGCCTACACAGTAGGCTTCTTCAGTCAAGTACAGAAAAGTTGATAGAAGCAGAAGATACTTGAAGACGATGTAATCAGTCCATCACCCTTAAAGTTTTGAGGTGGTCAGTCCCTCAGTCTGGAAAAGGGAGCATTGTTCCATAGTAAAAAACAATATGGAGATAAAAGTGACAGAATGGAGCTTTTTATAGCGCCAAGAGGTGAGACGTGGGCCACTAGGAGAGGAAAGAACTCAGATGTTGAAAGGCAGTTCCCTCTCAAATCCAGCCCCCTTTCACTAGTGGAAGTTGTCGAAGTTGATTGCGGGTCTGTACCAAGATACCCTTGTGTTGCAGTGTCTGACAATGCTCTTCTCCAGACTGAGGGACTGACCACCTCAAAACTTTAAGGGTGATGGACTGATTATCGTCTTCAAGTATCTTCTGCTTCTATCAACTTTTCTGTACTTGACTGAAGAAGCCTACTTTTGTAGGCGAAACGTTTCATAATAAAGATCCCTAACGTTGCATATGTGTCTAACTTACTCTAGAGGAGGAGAAGGCAACCAGTTACCTTTTCTCGGGCGTTTCCTTTTCGCACAGGGGAAAACCAAACTTTCTTTTAAAGTCTACCGGAAGCCTACCTACAAGAATGATCTTCACATTTCTTCTCTCACCATGACACAAGAACTAAAAGAGGGTAGTTTATTGGCTTCTTTCTGAGAGCCTACAGAATTTCCAGTCCGCAGTTCCTCGAAGAAGAATGTACATACATCACCAACTCTTTTTGTTCCACTTTCACTTTCCCCTACACTTCATACGTGACTGCAGGAAAAAGTGCAACACGTATCCCCAGCAGACTAACGCCTATCAAATTGAAGAAAAGCCTCCAAGTTACATCGTTTTACCGGTCAGCAACGTTGCCCCCTAATGTTTTCAAAAATGTTAGACAGAAAACTGGCTAAAATATCTACCAGCTCTTCAACTACTATTTGGGAAACCCGATTAAAAAAACCCAAGCATGATTTGGGACAAGTGCAGGAATCTACACTATCCATGGGGGGGTGTGACAAAGTATATGTAGGGGAAAAAAGCCAGACTCTGGACATTTGGATAGCAGAACACAAAAATGCTTGCAGAAATGATGACCCCAAAAACGCATGTGTTCAACATAGAGACGATGGTTTGGGCACCTCATGAAATTCAATGAAGCTAAACTAGTTATTAAAGAAGACGACTTAAGACGGAGAAAAAATCATTGAAGCTGCACAAAATTACTGTCAGTAAAAATAAAAAGCAAAAATCCGGTAGTTACAGTATTCAAAATTACAAAGGGCAAAGGAAAATTACCCATCCGGGGAACCGGGTTTTCCCTTGATGCCAGAAAGGCCCCCCCTTTTTGCCTAAACCCCCCTTATTTTTCCTTTAACAACTCTACTACAACACTACTACCCACCTCCCCCAGGGCATCACCTCCCCTTTCCCTCCCCCCCACTATATAAAAGGTGTGTTTTCTTATTTTTTCCCCTGAAATTTAAGGACTGAAGAAGCCACTCGGGGCGAAACTTTTTCCTTTTAATAATTTGTCCTAAACTTTTAATAATGTTTTTTTCCCACATCTTTTCGGAATCCCCAAAAGGACCTTTTTCCTCCTATGTTTGTTTTAGAGCTGTAAAATAACTTTTGGACTTCTGTTACAAACCCTTCTTGATAAAATTTCCAAGTAATCTTTTGGCCTTTTTGGGCGCACACTGAGGCACTGCTGTTTTGGGCTTTAGTTTTCTGCTTCCCATACTCCCAAGCCCCTTTTTCGCATTCTGATGCCCAAGTTTCAAATTTCACCTAATTATAGCTTCGGGGGTTATTTTTTTAAATTACCAAGGGCAAGTACCTTACACTTATCCACTTAAAACTTCATTTTCCATTTCCCCAAACCAAGATATTAATTTTTTAAATCGTCCTGGATTTCTTTGGGAATATCCCCCAAGGAATTATACGGCCTACCCTTTGTTTTCATCAGCAAATTTACTATGTCACTAGTAATCCCTTCACCCAAGGGTCATTAATGAAAATTTTTAACAAGAGGGGGCCTAAAACTGATCCTTGTGGAACGCCATATTACTAACCCCATTTATTTCACTCCATTTAAGGTAACCTCTGCTTTTTATTGGGAAGCCATGCCCCAATCCTGCTAGAACTTTAAACCCCCTAAACCATGAGCTGGGCCCCTTTTTTTAAGATCTCTTATGAGGGACTCTGTCGAAGGCTTTTCAAAATCCAAATAAACAATACAAATTCCTTATCACTGTCAACTGCCTCAAATGTTCCCATTTAAGAAGTCAGTTAAAATTTTTCAGGCAGGGCCCAAACCCCTCGGAATTTCCCGCTGAGATTCATTTATCAATTTAAACCCCTTTTATTTACCGATCACCCCCGTTGAAAGCCTCCCGTTTTCCCCTTTTTTTTTGTTTTCTTCGTTTTAGGGAGGGGGGCAAGGGGGTTTTTTCCTTTCCCCTGGTTTAGGGTTCAAGGGGGTTTGGGGTTCCTGGGGTGACTTGGTTTTTGCTCTGAAGATCTGCGGTATGGGAGGGTTTTCTGCAAAACCCCTCGTTTTTTATGACCGTCGTAAACCTTTTGCCGAGTTTTTTCGTCTTTTCCCGACTTCTTTAAATTCCCTTTCGAAACCCCTCGGGCAAACGAGGGTTCCAGGCATGGTGTTTTTTGCCCCGCATTTCGGGCCTTGTGGGTGGGGGGCGATGCATTTTTTTAGCTTTTGGGGATGCATTCCTCGTAGGGGGGTGCTGGCCCCAGACACCGCAAAATTTCTTTTGTTCGGACAGAGTGCACCCAGGTGTCCCATAACGCTGACACTTGGGAAACCCGCGAACTGGTTTTGCGGAAGGTTTCCGACACGTACCTGCCCCCAAAAACCGAGTCCAGCTGGGGGTTTGGGAAGGTCCCACATGCTGAATGAGAACCCGTCCGGGGTTGGGGCTTTTCCCTGCCGTCTTTACCTTGAAAGTTACTTCACCCACTGGGGTGAGCTGCTACCTGCCTCGATGGGCATCATCAGCGGGTATCGCATCACTACACCCTTGGTGATCTTCTGCCAAGAGTCCAGTTCCTCCAGGGTGAATGAGCGGTCTGTCTCCATGACTCTCTTCAAGGTGATATACATTTCCTTGTTGAGAGGAGTCAATATTGGTTCTCCCCTGAAGTTGAACCATATCTTGAACTTCAGGTTGTGTCGTCGTGATTCCAGGTATGAAACAACCCCATAGTGGGTTCTGTGGTCCCCATAAGACTTCACCTTGAATTTGCCAGGTCGGTTGAGCTGGTTTGCCTGCTCCTTGACGGACGGTGCTTCTTCTTCTTGTCCACATGTTCCATCCCTCTTGGTTTTCGGGGGGTGCAGTGTTTATTTCCGCACATGTTTCTATTGTCACTGGCTCCATGGTTGGGACTGTCAGATCTGCTACAATGTGTGCAGGATCTTCCTCTTCCTCTCGCAACTTCTTCGCTAGAATTTCGCCCCACATTTCCAAATCTGAGTCCTCCGTCGTGTTCATGGAGCATCGTGGCCTTTTCTTTTCGGCAGAAGCCATGTGCCTATCTTGTGATAACGTAGTGAACTCCGTGAACTGAGAGTGTGTCAATGGATTGTCGTAATACTCGAGTTCCTTCCACCTGGGGTGTTGTTAAAGATTCGCCGGTATTTTCCCGGCCCGGGAGCTTCCAAGTGGTGGCCCGGCACTGGCTCCCTGTCTAGGGAGTGTCTGAGACCTAAGTCTCCCATGGGAGGAGGCACAAGTACCTCCCTCATCTTGTAAGGTACATACTCGGGCTCTGGCACCAACCATCCCTAGAAGGGCAAGCATGGTGGTCGATCATGCTACGCTGCGCTCTCCTTTGGATGTCCGTGTGTTGGTGTTCATTTTCATTCATGTTGATTTGCAGGTCCTCTGGCCCAGGTCTTCTCCAGTGGTGACCCCATGGCCCCCCGGTGCGGGGGGTGAGATAATCATCTTTTCATGGTCTTTCCTTGGCCCTCCGGTTGGAGGATGTTGGTCTTCTTCTATCTTGCGCTGACTTCCCCTAAGAGAAAGCGCAAATCGGGCAGAGGCAGCAGTTACAGGGTTGATTGGAGCCACACCACCAGCTTTACGGACAGCAAAGTGCGGGGTGAATGGTCATGGACATAGTCGTGCTAGACGAGGTACCGTCTTCAAGGTCCCCATTCTGAAACATCCTGAATTGTCCTCTTTGGAGGTGTAGCTCGAACTTCACAAGGTGTTGGGTGTTGGCGTGAGATCTGGTCATGTCTGCATGTGTATGTAGCAGTTGGGTCGTAGTATACTTGACAGTTCCGTCCCATGGAGGTGTGATGATTTCATGAAGACAGCTTGTGTTCTTATAACTGCTTGGTTGTGTATAAGAAGTATACACCCTTCAGATAGCGACTTTTTTTTTTTTTTTTTTTTTTGTTGTGGTGCAGCGATGTCATGGCAGAGCACGTGGGGTGCATCCGCAGTGTCTTGTGTTTTTTTGCTTTCCTTGGCTGGTGGCTGAACTGGTGAAGGCGAGATTTCCGACTGGTCTTGCTCCTAAGCATGGATGAAAGCGTTAGTGGACTCTCATTGGTGGGTTTGCCGACGTCTCAGTGGGTCTCTGATGGTCCATCTCTGTGTCTAGTGGAGGTTGTGACAGCGGTGAGCATGGGATGCTGTTAATATTGCAGTAGATTTTAGATCTCAACTCATGAAGGGGGTGGATGCAGGGAATGTGGAGGCCAGGCATATTATTTAGTTTGAAAATTCATTGATGGTGTGTGAAGGAACCAGGCTCAGCTGCATTCTGTACTGCATACATAATGCAACAAAGAATCTTTGGTGGAGTCGGCAGTACAGTGCTGCAGGGAATGTGGGAGCAGCTTGGCTGGCATGTATATCTTGGTATTGTCTGCTTGAAGCTTGGGCGATAGCAGAATATGTGGTTGCTTTTGGTTTGTTTCATTTTGTTGTTGTTGTTGTTTCTTGAGTATGACTCTTCTGGTAGGGCACACTGCAGCAAAGAGTTAAGGTGGCGTCAGTCTTGCAGTTCAAGCAATATATTTTTGTAAGAGGTGGTGAAGCAGTTTGTTTGGGGGGGTTATGGCAATTCTTGAAGTCATGACCCTCACGCCTACAGGGGAGGCAGAACTTCTGTCCCTCTGGAGACAATCATTGTGGTGTGTAAGTATGAGGAACAATTATAGCACTGGGTGAGATATGTTGGAATTTCCTCTCTTCGATGAAGGCTGGGTTGATGTGAAGTAGTGAATAGCCAGTGCCCTCAGCGAGAGCTCTGAGCTGCCATGTGACAGTCACTGGTAGGTGACCTTTCAGCATGGATGAAGCATGTAGTTAGTAATAAGTACCACCTTGGCCAAGGTTCTTGCTTCGATAGATGATTGTGATTTTCTCAGTGGCCTGTAACAGTATAAGGTTTGTCGAGTCGCTTGAGGAACACAGTTCTCCTGGCCCTCATGCTGGGGAAGTCAAGACAAGAAATCCCTGGTCTCGTAGAAGTGTAGTAGCAGTGGTGGTAAGTAAGTTCTCAGCCTCTGTGTCGTCAGTAAAACGACAACAAAGGCCCTCTTGAGCGATAAATACATACATTTGACTGCAGCCTGCCACTTAACGACAACTGCAAGTGCTAGTTTGGACGACTCGTTGGTTATACCACTCGCTGGTTTGATCTTTACTCTGTTAGAGTAATGCATCGTGAGTAAGCAGTGCTCTGGTGTGGAAGGAACGCGAGTATTTATAGTCAGGTTCAGAATGTTGAGGTCAGGTGGAGAATGCTGCATCTGATGATGTACCGAGTGGGGTTATAGAGTCTAAAATCTTGGGTAGCTTGGAAAGGAGATTGAATAAGTTTGTGAGCAGTATGTGGGATAGCGATGAAGAAGTTTCTTGACAAGTGGTTCAGCTATGTTGTAGAAGCCACTATTCTGGTTGAAGTTGTCGGATATAGAAATAAGTGATGATTCCAGGATTCTTCGGTATTGAGTGTTGTCTTCTGTGGCGATAAGTCTTGAGTTTCTGTAGTTTAACAAGTGGTTGTGTGAATTACGGTGTTGTACGCAGGCATTCCTTGTGTCGTCAGACCTGCTTGCGTATTGGTGTTCTGAAATACGTGTTTTGGAGGTCCTGATGTTTCGCCCACTATAACTTGCTTGCTATCATTACAAGGGATTAGTGTGATACCCCTGCAAGGATGGAAAGCTTGTCCTGACATCACTGGTAAATGTTCCGAAGTCGTTGGTTGTGGAGGTAGATACTTGAAATGAGGTATTGGAAAGATGTTGGAAAACGTGTTTTGGCAATGAAGTAGGTGGGGAAGGACGATGTAACTCTTCACGGCTGTGTCTTCTCTAGGTGTGGTTGAAGATGTTTTAATGCCCTCGTCTGCAGTCTCTGATGAAGTACGAGGATATGACCGCAGTGAAGTGAGTGAAGCAGCGAGCGAGTCATAGTGGTACCATCCAGGGTACCTTACTAGTCGAATAGGTCTTTCGTCCAAAGTGAGAACAAGTGTTGGAAATTCTTTGGAACAAGACCCATGATGCTGGCAGTGTCTGACAGGTATTGGACTCCCGATGAAGCGCACTGTGTGTCAAAACGTTTCCTCGATAAAGATTCGCCCATAAGATGCATAAGTGTCTCAATCTCCAACTTGTCGGTTTTTCAAACCATTCATCACAACTGATCAGACACTGCACATCATGGGATTACATTGTTACAAAGAATTCTCCAACACTGTTCAATCCTTTGGACGAAGACCTACTTCGACTAGAAGGAGTACCACTGGATGGTAACCGACTATACTCCGCCTTCCGCTGCTTCACCTCACTTCACTGGCAGTATATCTCGTCACTTCATCAGAGACTGAGACGAAGGCCATTAAACATCTTCAACACCTTAGAGAAACGACGCCGTGAAGAGATACATAGTCCTCCCCACCAACTCCAATTGCCAAACACGTTTCCAACATCTTTTCCAATACCTCATTTAAATATTACCCCCACAACCACGACATCAAGGACATTACCGTGTAGACGGGAAAGCTTCCCCCTCTGAGGGGTATACTAACCCCTGTAATGACTGCAACAAGTTTAGGGGGCGAAACAAAGGGCCTCCAAACAGTTTTCAGAACACCAAACGAAAGCAGGTCGACGCCAAAAGGGAATGCCTGGTACAACACCGTAATTCCACAACCACTTTTTAAAACTAACAGAAATCAAGACTTATCGCCAAGAAACAACACTCAATACCCAAGAATCCTGGGAATCATCATTATTTCTATATCCCACAACTTCAACCAAATAGTGGGTTCTACAACATGCTGAACCACTTTCAAGAAACTTCTTCATCGCTATCCCCCATATGCTCACAAACTTATTTAATCTCCTTTCCAAGCTACCCAAAATTTTTTGACCTTAACCCCCCTCGGTACATCATCAAAGCAGCATTCTCACCTGACCCCAAAATTCTGAAGACTATAAATACTCGCGTTCCTTCCAACCCGAGCACTGCTTACTCACGAGCATTACTCAACAAAGGGGAAAAATCAAACCCGCGAGTGGTATAACCAACGATCGTCCCAAACTAGCACTTGCAGTTGTCGTTAGTGCAGGCTGCAAGTCAATGAATGCGATTTTTGCTCAAAGGGGCCCTTGTTGTCGTCTGTACAGACGACACAGAGGTGAGAAATATTACCACCACTGCTACTACCACTCTACGAAACGGGGTTTTCTTGTCTTACCCCCCCAGCACTGGGGGGCCAGGAGAACTGTGTTCCTCAACGACTCGACAACCTTACAGTCGGCCCGAGAAATCAAATCATCTATCGAAGCAAAGAACCCTTGGGCCCAAAGGGGGACTTCTTACAAAAATCCCCAATTTTTCCCCATGTAAGGTCACCTTCAGGGGCGTCAACATGGCACCCAGAGCTTCCTGAGGGCCTGGCTTTCATACTTCCACATAAAACCCCCCTTATCAAGAGAGAAATTCCAACATATCTCACAGGCTAAATTGTTACCATACTTACACACCACAAAATGATTGTCCTACAAGGACAAGAAGTTTGCTCCACCTGGGGCCCGTGAGGGTCATGATTAAAAGAATGACTACTCTTCCCCAAACCTAAATGCGAACTGCAGAATGACCACCATACTTTTGCGCAGGTGCCCTACCGAAGAGACATACTAAAGAAACAAAAACAACAACAAAAAAAAACCCCAAACCCCCAAAAGAAACCCACATATTTGCTATCGCCAAGCTTCAAACAGCCTTTCCAAGATCTACAGCCACCCAAGCGCTCCCACCACTTCCCCCAGCACCTACTGCCGACTCCACCAAGATTTTGCTGCATTATGTATGTCTGTACAGAATGCAGGGAGCCTGGTTCCCTTTAAACCACCATCAATGAACTTTTCAAAATAAATAATTGCCCGGCCCCACATTCCCCGCATCACCACCTTCCCCTGGACCTAAAATCTTGCAAAAATTCCAGCACACTGCTGCTCCCCCCGCTGCCCAAACCCCCACTAACACAGAGATGGACCAACAGAGACCATGAGACGTCGGCAAACCCACCAATGAGAGTCACTACCGCTTTCCCTCCACTGTAGAGCAACTGACCAGTCGGAAATCTCGCCTTCACCAGTTCACCACCCGCCCAAGAAAGCAAAAAAACAAGACACTGGGAGCCCCCTGTGCCACTGCCACTGCACTGCGCCCATAACAAGTCCGATATTGAAGGTGGTTTCTTTACACAACCCAAACAGTATAAGAACACAATGCTGTCTTCAAAAACCATCTCACCTCCAGGGCGGGAAAGTCAAGTATACCCACGACCAAAATGCACATACACCCCTGCAGACATGACCAGATACTCACTGCCCAAAACCCCCAAAACCTTGTGGAAAGTCGATAACCTCGGGTTTAGGATGCTTTAGAATGGGGACTTTAGACGGTACCCCCGTCTAGCACCTATCCATGCCATTCACCCAACTTTTTCTGTCCGCTAAAGCTGGGGTGTGGGTCCCAACAACCCCGTAAATGCTGCCCTGCCCGATGCCTTTTCTTTGGGGAATCAGCGCAAGATAAAGAAAACACATCCCCCAAACCCGGGGGCCCAAAAAAGAAGAAAGAGATTATCGTCCCCCCACCCGGGGGGGGCCCCTGCCCGGGGCA
>NC_069401.1:115866301-115889816 GCF_026875155.1 Cherax quadricarinatus | reverse complement strand
TTTATCATTACGGAATATCGCTGGTTTCCCTCCTGCGTAAAAATGAGAGGAAGTATGTGAAAAAAATTTAACTTTTCCCTTTTTTTTTAAAACTTCAGTGAGTGACCCGGGGAAAACTTTTGAGTGGCTATTTTGCCCCTGATTTTATTTCTGTATACCTAAAAGAATCCTTTTTGGGTTAGTCTTCGATTCTCTTGCAACTTTAACCTCATAATCTCTTTTTGCTATTCTAATTCCCTTTTTTATTTCTCTCTTTAACTGAATATATTGATTTCTTAATTGCCCCTCTCCTCTTTTGATTTGCCTATATATGCCTCTCTTTTGACCAATCAGATATTTTAATCTATTGTTCATCCATTTAGGATCATTTTTGTTTGATCTGATTTCCCTATTTGGAACATAATTTGACTGAGCAGCTAGAACTATGCCCTGGAAAGCGTCATATCGGCAACCATCACCACCTACCTGACCCTTAGTCAGGTCATTCCAGTTCAGCCCACCTAAGTAATTTTTCAGTCCTATGAGATCAGCCAAGCGAAAGTCAGGGACGGAGACTTGATTGCCATTATTAGGGGAATTCCATGATATATTAAAACTGAGTGATTTGTGATCTCTTTCCCCAAGCTCATCATTAACCTCAAGATTTATTAATTAGTGTTTCCCTACTGCAAGAACCAAGTCAAGGAGGTTATTTCCCCTAGTTGGCTCTGTCACAAACTGTTTTAAAAAACAATCCTGGATCGTATCAAGAAAGTCACCTGACTCTAAATTTGCTGTCAAATTGCTCCAGTCAATCTGTCTATAGTTGAAATCTCCCATTAGCACAACATTTTCGTATGTAGATGCCTTACGAATTTCGTCCCATAGAAGTTTACTGCACTCCCTATCAAGATTTGGGGCCATGTAAATCACACCCAAAATTAGTTTTTCTCGGCCCTCGAGAAGCTGTAACCAAACAGATTCAGTGGCCGACGCTTCTAATTTTATATCTTGTCTAACACAACAATTTAAATTGTCTCTGACATACATCGCTACTCCACCACCCTTCCTGTTGACCCTGTCAGTGTGGAATAATTTATAGCCTTGTATGTGACATTCAGAGGGCATCTCTCTATCTTTCAGATTGAGCCAGGTCTCTGTTATAGCAATAATATCTATGTTTCCTGCACTTGCAATTAATCTTAGCTCATCTATCTTATTCTTACACCCCTGCTTTTTGTATAGTAAATTTTTAAGGGAGCTAGTCCCTTGCTCCCCCTCTGCTGTCCCCTTTGTTTGCGACCTGATCTATTGCCTTCTTTTATAATTATGCTGAATGCCTTTTATAATTTACTTTTTCCAAACCCCTGTTTGCAACCTGCTTTTTTCCCCCCAAAACCCATCCTTATCTTCTTCAGTTTAAAATCAAGCATTTCACCAAGACCTTCTCAATTGATTTTGAAGTGCTACCACCCAGCCCAAAAGATGTACCCCACCCCCTTGCAACATATCATTTTTTCCCATAAAAGTTGTTCCAGTTGTAAATAAATGGGATTGCAGTTCCTTGCAGTATCTGCTACCCAGCAATTTAACCCCAATTGCTTAGAAACCATTATTTCCTTCCCCCCTTCTGGCAATATGTACATTGATTGGGACCCCTCCCTTAGACTTAATGAAATCTAAGCTGACCCGTACTTATCTAGCAGTCTTCTCTCCTACCCTTCCCAAATCATTTCCACCAGCACGAGTCAGTAATGGCTTGTTCCCCCCCTTTCCCCCCCCCGACATATATTATCCTCCTGTTAACTATGTCCCCAACACCAGCTCCAGGAAGCACACTCTATCTCTCATTTCTTATTCCTGTTACAAAAAGCCTCAAAATTTTCTTACTGAGAGTCCCCAACCAAAAAGAAAGCGTTTACCCCTTTTTGCAGGGGGAGTAGTACCTTACCTTACTGGCCCCCTGAAGAAATTTTTCCTGAAGAACGAGAAAGGGTTTTCCAACTTTAGATCTTCACCATAATTTTTCCTTTCTCTGAGGCCCCATTAGTGAACCCTCGCCACTTTTGCAGGTGCTGGATTTCCCTCCTGCTGGTAGCCGTTGAACCCCCCCCACCTCGCCTCCCACAGCGAGAGACAGACTGCACCCCATGCAGAAGCCCCATTTCCCCCAACTCCCGCACCTCCCCTCTCCTAACCCATTAAGGTGGACCTATCTGTTTTGTTCTGTATTGTTCCTATCTGTTTTAGTCTGTAATTTAATGTTATTGTGTTTTGTTGTTAATGCACCACCAACTTTTGGTAAATACTCATTAATTTTTTGATGAGGTCAGGGTATGATCCTAAGTGTTAGGATAATTAAGCTATGTTTCTTTGAACGGTTAATGTAAATATTTTAGGGGGGGGGAGGAAGGTGTCAGCTGTGTGTCTGCACTGGCAATAATAATTTATTGTAAAAAAAAAAAAATCAAGTTTGCTGGAGGTGGTTTCATGGGTGGGTGAAGCTTGGGTTGAGTTTGGGTGGAAGTGTGGTTAGGCTAAAACTTGTGAGTTATGTAATGACATGCGCGCGGAGGCTAGGCAGTGAATTCGGAGGTGGGTGGTGGAGAAGGCGTAAAAAAGGTTAAGGAGTTTACGGGCGGGCGAAATCGTAAATTCATTGGTTTATAGTAAAGTGTGGAGTATGGCTGTGGTGTATCCATTGCAGAATCAGGACGTACAGGAAATTCAGAGGAGGACATTACGTTATGTTTGAGAGTTTCGGGAGGGCCATGGCTAAGCAAGGATGTGGTGATGTCGAATTTACGCAGTGGAGGAGTAGGCCTTTTAGCGTTGGGGCCGAGAGTAAAGGCCCTATATGTGAAACAGAGGTTCGTTAGGGAGGGGGGGAAAGAGGGGTTAGAGTGGGAAAGTGATGGAGGATGTGCGGAGATGGTAGAGCGGAAAAGAATTAATTGAATGCGAGAATATGCTGAGGTTATTGTTATTGATTAAGGAGGTGGAAAAGCTTAGGGTGGGGCGTTTGGTGACGATTAGCAGGAGGCAGGAAATCATACAGGGGGTATCGGTTTATCCCTTGTATAATTGGGGGATGATATGGAACGACTTTCGAAAGCTTAATTTAAACCGAGAGTACGGGAGTTTGTATATAGATTTATGATGGGGATATTAGCATCGAAAGCTGTTTTGTGTTCAATGGGATTAGTGAGGGAACAGACCTGCGATCAATGTGGAGAACAGGAAACAGCTTTTCATGCGGTTTATTTCTGTGAAGAGTTGAGGGAGGTAAGGGTGTGGTTAGCGAAGGTTTTTAGGTTGATGGGTGGGGGTAATGTAGAAACTCTGCACGTGGGCAATTTTCCACGCGAGCTCAACCAAAAATCGAAAAATTATGGAAATTGAGTTATATATACCGAAAAATAGCTTAACTCTTTGGCAAAACAATGGTACAAGAATCAATGTTCTAAGACGTTTCTACAAGAAATTATAGTCATTTATATCAGGTATGGTAACGGCGATGTAGGTAGCGCGTCTGTTCTCAACCCATGTATTTTTGGGAATTTTTTCCTTGTTTTTTATTGCTTTTTCTTCGCATTATTCTTTCTAATATAATAATTGATTATTTGGCATCATATAAGAGTAGGTGGAGCTTATCAGTAGAGTGCCAGCCAATCGGGAGCCATCTGAGAACACTCGGCAGTACTCCCCCTCCAATGGTGCCAGGTGAAATCACTCATTATTACGTTTATAACAGCTTTTAATATCAACTATACGGCTTATTTGTCTATCAGAATTGATCTATATGATATGATAAACACTATAAATAACAAACAAACATGTTATATACTCTAGACTGAATAAAATAGGCCATAATTGGCGAGAGTCCACCAGCAATATTTCGATATAAAATGAGTTACTCCTCGTCTCCTTGTTGTATTGTTTGGTCTGTGAGTGATGAAAACGGTATTTTGAAGAGGATAACTGTACTAGAACATCATTTTATTTTGAAAACCACGGGAAACAAACGCGATTTTCGCAAAAAAAAAATTTTTTTTTTGGAGACGGGGGCCGGCCGGCTTTTTCCAGGCCTTTTTCGGAATAACTTTTTCACTTATTTCGCTAAAGACACCATTAATAATGTTTGAATGAAATGATTTTCACGACATATAAACAAAAGTTTTTTTGAAATTTCTTTTTTTTTTTTTTGGAAATATCAAATATTTTTTTTTTTTTTATTTTGCTGAATGCCAAAAAGTCATCAAATGTTTTTTTTTTTTTTTCCATTGTTGAAATTTTGGGCCCTTTCCTCGTTTTTAAAATTTATAACTATATATAATAACCTTAGCTGATAAATGAAGAAAAAAATCGTCCAAACAGCCCCCCTGCAACGAGGCCTAGCTGCCAAAAACCCAAAACCCATTGGGCGTAAGAATAAAATTTTGTAATAAAATTTCCCAGGGGTGTTATTCAGCAATTTTCATTCGAAGGTGACAAAATACCTACTTTTTTGGGACTAAAAAAGTCCACCCCTTAAACTGCCGATTATAGGTTGATTCAAACTCCTTGTACTCAAGAATTCGAAAATCCCCCGGCCAAAAAATTCGAACAAAAACCTTGCCTTTGTAACGGAGCTAGGGTGTTTTCTCAACACCTTGCGGTATGGGTGATGATAGAAGCTGAAGTGCCCCTGGATGCCCAAAACGTCTTCCACAGATTTGTTTTTATTGTTCACAATGTATCACAAGGAAGCTACACACTTCTCTTATGTTTATTTGTTTGAGACACTTTGTTCACACTAACCACAGATCATGTTCTTTGCTATTACCCGGGCATCAGTGTCACCCCACTAATCAAAGAAAGCGCAAGACCCCACAGCGCCCCTGCTGTCATTTGCCCCTGAACACAAAAAAAACGCTGACCTGAAACCTTTTGCATCCTTGTCACCTCCTCGATAAAGCAAAGCAAATTTTGTTTCTTGCTGTCAAGCATAGCAACAATGACACTATTTTTAAAACTAGGGGTAAAAAAGTGGGGAGCAGGATTTTCCTTAATTGTCCGCAAAAGTAAAAGGGACTGTTCTTATAAAAAACCTTTGCAACACCCTGCAAGGGAGCAGGGGTCATTGACACGTGGCATAGCATCTTAACAATTACTCACTCTACATAAACAAGACGCTCGCCCCTTCTGAGAGGGCTTGGGCCCCTCAGGGCTGAAAGGGGAAAAGGGGCTGAAAGGGCTAAAGGGGGGCTGAACCCCCCCCTGGAAAAAAAATTTCTCCACATCCTTTAAATAAGATATATTAATGAAACAGGGCACCCAAAAATTCGGGGTCAGATGAAATTTTCAAAGGGTTTTGGGAACGTCGGAAGTGCCACTCGAATTCCCCTTTTTGTCACCCTTCTGCCATAATGAAAATCATTAAATATTTTTTTTCTCTGTTGTTTTTTGGCCAATCATACGAAACTTTGTCACATTCTTCTACAATTAACCTCTAAAGAACACCAAAAAAAAAAAAAATTGGTTAAAAAAATAAAAGAGTAGGAACGAAAGGCCGAAATTTGGAACGGGAAACCCTTAACTTTTAAAAATTTGCGGAGTCTAAAGGGGAAGTGAAAAGGGCGATTATGTAGAGGTTTGGCGGATTTTCTGTAATTTCCGGGGGGATTGAGGACATAGGGAGGGGGGAAAATTTGAATTTTTTTTTTCATTTTATTTTAAAAATTATAAATTACAAGGTTGTAAAAAATTAAATCACACCACAATTTTTGGAAACATACAAGAAATTTCTAAGAAAACATACCACAACTGCAGAAAAAAAAATTTTAAACCTAATACAAAATGAAATATGAAACAAACACACAAAATAATACATACCATTCACTGACAAAAACCCTTGTACCAAATGATAAAATATCTGAAAATATGCCCCAAAAATTGGGGGGGGCCCCCCCTATTAAAACCCACTGTAAATACATTTTACACATTCGCACAAATTATGATCACAGCAGGGAACAAACATTATTTTATGTAACTTTTTATAAATAAAATTGCAACCTTTTATGAGATTTTACTTTTAAAAAAAGAACTCTAAAATTTTCTAAAACAGACTCATAACAAAAAAACATTAACAAATTATGCATCACATAAATCACAACACTGCAAAATTTTTCGCATATTTATAAACTTGGACCTTTTGACACAGACGAATTTCCCCACGCAATTCCACAAATGATTAAGTATTTTATTAGGGAAAACCAGACATTTTAAAATAATGAAATTTTTAATGTGTCTCCTTAAAAAAGCTTTATGCAGTAAAAGGGAAAAGTACAACAACCACATTGAAATATTTCATTTTACAAAATAATGGGCTCTTACTAACGCATGGCAAAATTGATACATTTCAGTGAAATTTTTTTGGAAGTAATCTCTGAACTTTTTCCAAAAGCATAACTAATCATTATTAAATTACAGCATTATCTTTTAACCTTTAAAAAAGCAGTCTTCAAACTAGCCCAACTTACCGAACAACTATTACACCCTAGCCACACCTTTACTTACAAAAAACATCACACACCCCGGCCCAAACGCATACCTCAAAAAACCACCTCTTTTTCCCCTTTAAAAATTTCAACCCCCATAATCCCTGAGCGGAAGTACGATATCTCTCGAAAAGGTTAAATACCACCCCTCCCATTTATGCCTTTTTCCTCTTTTGCGCCCTAAAATAACGCTGCCCGTGCCCTGTTCTCTCCCTTACTGACACATGTCTGAAACCCTACGTATACACAAAGTCCGTGACTAGATAACCCTTGCGTTTCTGTTAAACCCGGGAACCCCACCCCCCACAACCAAACTTTCTCTTTAAAATCTAATTACACCTCCACCCAACATACGTAAAACCCACTAAACCATTTCCTCCCCCGGGTTTCCCAAACCCGCACAAAAAATACCGCATGAAAGACAGTGTCAATGTCCCCCACACCCAAACCCCCCCCCTCCTCACACGCCTATTGCCAACCTTCTCCAACGAAATATGTGGAAAATTTAAACATTTAAACCTCCTTTACCATTGCCTTCAAAAGTACCCTTTTAAACGGCCCCAAACACCCAGGCATACATCGGATTAAACCTTTCCCCCTTTTGCAACCACCCCCTACCCCCCACCAGCCAGTCTTCCTATCTTGACCCTGCATGGGTCTCGTGCATAAATTAATAACCTCAACATTTCCTCATACATCTTGACAACTCTACCCCTCATCCAACGCTCCAAATCCCTTCGAACCCATGCCAAACCTGTGCCTGCAACCCTACCTCCCTCAAATAACTGTGTTTAACATTTCATGCCCAAAATCCTTTGAGCAACACCATTAACCCCAGCCCTCCCTGGCATGCCAGAAGACACACAACATCTCTCGATAACCAGTCACATCCCGAACCCCAAATATATCGATATTCACGCTTCAACAGACGCTCCTCATCGCACGGATTCAATGGATATATACCTACCATATGCCACAGCTTACCATACAAAAGCACATTCACCACAATAGCACGCTGATGTAACGTCAGTCCTCCTGTACGCAATCTCGCCAATCTACCCAGAATCCTATCCACAGCTTCTCTCGAATTCACCTCCCTCGCCTCCTGAAGGTTTCCCATATGAACAACCCCACACACCTTAATTTGACACACCAGGGGCCAGCCTTCTTCCTGTCCTAGAGCCCCACCCACGCTATCCTCCACCCTCATAAGCATAGACTTTTCCCTATGAACCGTCATCCCTGTTGCCTTCCGAAACGTTCCACCAATTCACCCACCTTTCGTAAAGTCCTGTGACCTCCTAAATAGAAACATGGTATCATCCACATAACCCATGATCCCTGGTTCCACCGCCACTTCATCTCTCTTCACTCCCTCCCTTACACTCCATCGCACAGCCCTACAGAACAGATCCTGAATCAATGCGAAGAGAAGCTGTGACCACAGGGCACCTTGCCTCAAGCCCCTTTCCATCCTAACTAGTTTTCTAGCCTACCATTTACCTGCATCCGAACCATAGCCTGCTCATACAACACCTTTTCCCAACTGACTATTTCTCTCCCAAACCCTTGCCACTGCATTAACTTCCACAGCGCCTCATGCTCCACACAGTCATATGCCGCATGCCAATCCAATGCTAATACCCCACCTTTATTTTCCCTCACACTTTCGTCTATAAATCTACGTATGATCCTTGCCCCACACACATTGATCGCCCAGGCACACCATATTGACCCTCATCCAAAACTTTGTCAAGAACCCTTTTCATCCTATTCCCTAACATTTTAGCAAAGATCTTGTAATCACCACGCATTAAAGATATCGATCGATAATCATGTACGTAATCACAAGACTTCTTTTTCGGGACCATGACCACCACACCCGTACGTTGCTGTTCCCCCAATCTACCTTTGGTTTTCATAGCATTAAATAAAACCACTAAAAATTCATGCAAACATTCCCAGTTTTCCTTATAAAAATCACAAGTAATACCATCAATCCCCAGTGATTTTCCCACACTCATACTTTCCACTGCCAATCTAATATCCTCCTCGCTTATAGGCCCACTCAGATTCAACCGATCCTTATGCTCGAGATTACAACATACCCATTCACCCATTTCCCCTAGCACCTCATCATTAACCCCCACTCTTTTGCCATGCATCTCGTACCATGAATCCACGTAGCAACCCATACCCTCTGTTGACATGAGCACCTGCCCCTGACGATACCCCTCCAATTTTCTCCTGAACACTTAAGCTCATTAATTCCGTCGCCCTGCGACGTTTTCCCTGCTCTCTCAAGATGTATGCCGAAGGACAGTCGCCCCATAAAACCTCATCTATTCCTCCCGCGATTCGTGCCGCATCAAATTCACGATTTTGAATGTCCCTCAATCTCAGCCACCGGATACTCACCCCCCCCTCCCATATAGCATTCCTGCAGTTGACCTTCAAGGTAATGTAAAACACCATATGAAATCTCCGCTCTTCCTTTCCTGCTTCTGGAAAAAACCCCCCACTTTCCCCCTTACGACCTTTGCCCCACCACTCAAGGTGCCTACCCCCCACCCTACAGTTGCCCCCATCTCCCCCAAGTGTGACCCCTGTACTGTCAGAGCCAACCCTAGCCTTTTCTCTGACTGTTCATATTCGCGGCATTCTGCTGCCCTCTGTGGCCCTCCCTAGGCCCGTGGGAAGCACAGCCCCCCCTCTCTCACCCCTAGACGCCGAGTGACAGCACGGTGCCCCCCCTCCCGGACTGGTTGCGGTACCCCCTCCACTCCCCTTTTTGTGTACTCATCCTACCCAATTTAAAACCCAAAACTAGCCCAGGCCGTACATTGCTCCCTACGTACCTTCTCGGCATAAACCGCTGTTCGCATAAAAACAGTAATCATGGTGACAGCGGAGTCAGCGGCATTGTGGCCTTCAGGGTGGGGGGTCAACCCATCGGTCGAGCCAGTCAAATCACCCGTGTATCCAACGCACCTGTGGCCTAAAGGTTATTTTATCCAGCGTCTTGACGGGCCCTGGATAGATCTTGCCCTGTTTTTTTCCAAAAAAATCTGGACATAGGCTTTCACGGCGTCATCTCCAGCCTTAGCAGTCAGTGTTCCCCTCATACCCTCTTACAGCCCTTCAACACTCTCCAGCCCCTTTCGCCCCCTACAGCGCCCTATCCCCTTCTCAGCTAAAGAAGTGAGGTGGGGTCGTTAGGTGTTGGTTGTGTGGCTCCCGCGGGGGACCATGGGCGCTCGGGGGTTTGGTTTATACCAATCAGGCGTAAAAAACCGCCCCTCTCAGCCTTCTTGTACGCAACGACGCCCATCCTCGCCTTTCCATGTGTGTTGTGTTTTTCCCCAGTTTCCCCCAAGAAGTTCTCCGGGTTTTTAACCTGTGGGAACCCAGGGGGCTTCCCCTAAGCAGCTCAGTTCAGCGTCTACAGCGCTCGTAATATCTTTGTCTAAAAATCGGTTAGATCTCCGCCATGGTTTTTTTTGTGTTCCCCAGTTTAAAATTTTTTTTTTTCCCTTTTTCCGCTTTTACCCCAGTCTCCCTTCTGTTTTCCCATTGTTTTGTTACAGTAAAATTCTCGCCCTTTAAAAGTTTCATTGTTTTTTTTAGCAGTTCGAGTATAAATGTTTTGTTCCCCGTGTCCTGAAGCCGCAGTCAGTCGGGCCCCCAGAACGCTTTCCCGTGTAAAAACCAACACAAGCTGGGTTCACGCCGGGTACCCACGTTCTTCTAATATTTATACCCCACAGAGTTCCCCCGGTCCTTCTGTTTTTCCCCAAGTCCATTTGATAATTTTTTCTAGGGGACATTAAAGCCCCTAGCAGTATCAAATGTCGAGGCGTGTATGTTACTAGGATCCTGAAATTTTCAGGCCCTGCCCCCAGTACCTTGTCCTCCCGACTAAAAAGTAAGAAAACATTGATTACTAGATTTCCTAATTTTTTGTGACATTTTTTAAACTGCCCTGCCCCCAATACAGTTACAGTTATGAACCTATTAGAAAATTTTTCAGTGTCATCAGTGCACTTTTTGCCATTACTACAGTTCTTAAATTTTGTAAATTTATTTTGCACTCCTACTTTTAAATTCAGTATTTTTATTCTGATTCTTGCACTCAGTTATGATTTAAATTGTTCAGTTTTAACCATTTTACAATTTCCCCTCCCCAAATAAGTTTTCATGTAACCCCTGTGGTGTTTTTTTGTTAGTTGCACCTGAAGTTAGCCAGATTTTTGCAACCCGCACTGTTTTGTTGTTAGTTTTTTTTCTTTTAAAAGTGTAATCTTCAAGTATTAAGTTTAGTTTATTCTACCTGCAGTGTAAAACTGGCTAGCCCATTAAATTTTTTCTTCTGTTTCCCCATTTTTTGCTTACTTTTAATTCTATGTTTTACTGTGAATATTCCCCTTGTGCTTGCATTTTGCTATTTTGTATACCCAAGTCTTTGAGGGTTTTTTTGGAACCTGTTATTTACCTTTTTTCCAAAAATTTCCCTTTGGGAAAGTTAATTAATTTTGCCCTTGAGATTGTGAAATTTTTTTTTTCCCAGTGTAAACCCTGCTAACAAGCTAACCTTTTCCCATATTCTTGAATTTAAAAATTTTGCATTTTTTAATTTTATTTTGGTGCATAAAAGAATTTCTGGAATCAGTTATTTTTTTTCTGTGATTTTGGGCCCTACCCATATTGATTTTTTTCTGTGCCAATTCCCCTTGGCAAGTGAATTCCCCTTTTTTTATTGCGTTTCAATTTCAACTGCTAGCACCCGAAATCTTTTTAAACTGGTTGCAGACAGTTTGTGTGTGTAGTACCGATTTTTTTTTTTTTTGGCAATTTTTGCTACCGTGTTTTACATTTAAACTCCTTTTCTTTTAAATTTTGTTGCCCGTTCCTGGTAAAATTATTGTTTCCTTAGCTTCATTTTGTCCCTTCCCCTGTAGTACATTCACTTGCTACATCTCTTTTTTGTGTTCAGGTTTCCCAAATATTTCCCTTTTTATTGTTGTTTTGCTAAAAATTATTTCTATCACTAAGCGTTTACCTAGTACGTGGTGGAGTTTTTTGACTCTGTTTTGAATTGTCCCGTATACATTTTTGCTTGACCTGTTTACCTCTTCGTGACCTACTTGCATTTGAAAAATTGACGTCATGACTAGCACGCAGTGGCCATGCCGTTGTCCAGTTTGCTGGTGCCAGCAAGGGTGCCTCACCCAGCGTAAAACAGCGGGGGGCATCGAACCCCCAGCGACGTTGGTAAAATTGTGGCTCAAGCCTCGACCACCGGGGGCCCGGCTCTCGTCCATCCCCGACCTTTTTTTGGGGTCGTTCAATAGTTTGACCCAGGGTTTGCAGTCAGTCGAGCGACTTTTTCAGGTCTATTTGTAGTCCACGGATACACGTACATTTGTGCTGCTGTTGGCAGTGGATCCCCAGGGTGTATAGGTGCCTTTTGCAGCTCAAGCGGTTTGTAAGTTCAGCTTGGGGATGAACTTAAGGGGGAAATTTTGGGCATTATTTTGGGGCGTGTCCCCCAACGCCTTTACATTGACATCTTTTACCAGCGTTTGGCCGAATGTCAATCCCGGGGCCAAAAAGCCCCTGGCTTGCGTTTCCCGGGTTTGAGCAGCCGCCACGGACTTTCTGATGCCTAAAACTCCACTAAGTGGGGGGGATGGTGATGGCCGTTTTGTGCTTAAGACATATCCCCATGTGGCTGTCGGCATCATGCGGAGGGATGCCCCCCCTAACCTCTGGGTTGCCATTGATGCGTGGGGACTCGGCCCTCAGCACGAGTCCTGGGTGTATGACGCCATCGACTCGCTCAAGCCCCTTTCCCCGAGCAAGGAAAGGGGTTTCCCGCTTTGCGGATGATCCCTACCCATCCTTCGGGCCCCGCCAAAAGTGACCCGCAGTGCAGCGGAAAGTCATTTTTTGCGCTGCTGTAGACAGCCACCACAAATTTTCAACCCCAGTCCCAAACCGCCCCAAAGAAAAAATATTGACCACAGTAAAACAGTCAGCTCTAAAAAAAGGCATTTCGACTTCCTGGCCAGGGCAAAAACGTCCCAGCAGACACCACCCCCAACCCCCCCCGTTTAAAGCTTTTGTAGTGTTGTTTAAATTGGAAAAACGAGGGCATACCGATCGGGGGGTGTTAAAAACCAAAGTCCCCCCAAAGTAACCATCACAGCCCCCACGTCGATCCCAGTAACCGTAACCGTCCCACGCTCAGATCCCAGAAAACAAAACCGTCCATGCTCAGTATCAAGGAAAACCGTCCCCGTCCCCATGCTCGCCTCGTGAGGGAGTCTGTTGTACCAATATTTTCCAGTCTACCTCCCATGGTGTAACAAGCTGCAAAGTAGCTGTCGTGAGTGGAGCAAGGTCGTCGTTTTATGCCGGCTGAAAACCCCTTCCCACTAGTTGGGGGGAAGGGCAGCCCGCAAAACCAGCGAAAGACATAGTAACCTGTTGGAGTGGGGGCTTTTATTCCGCCCCTGCCCGCAATGCATTCGCCCCCTGGGCAGTGTACGTTGCCGACTGAGGAAACGAGTGTCTTGGTTGTTGCGGACTCGTACCGTCCCTTCCGGGGGTCGGCCTCGTCAACAAGCGTCGAGCCCGAGCAGCTGTGACCCCGGGGATCTCGTGGCCTGTATGCCTTATGTTTGGTATGAAAACCCTGTGGACCGCTCATCGAGTTCCATGTCCCCCAAAGCCTTTTTCAGCTTTTCCTAGATACGGGTTTCGGTGGTTAACATTGTCCGCTCCTTTTTTCCGAGATATTGGCCTTCCCCGGGGCCCATGTTGACAGGCGTCTGCCATTCAGACTTGAGAGGGTCCAGGTAAACCGCTGACGGTTCGCGGCGCACAACGCTAGAATTTGTGGTCCAGGGTCCAAAAACGTTTTGCAAATTCTTAGCGTAGATGGTATTGTTTTCCATGGTGACCTGCTCATAGGGTTCCCCAAAAACCCTGGCAGTCTTAGGTCCGTTTAGATCCCGTGAGTGGAAAGCGGGGAAATTTAACGGAGTGGATGTGCCCTTTGGGGCTTGCGCTTAGGATCCTACGTGTACTCTGTCTCGGTATGCACAGTGCCTAGAATCGTTGGAAACCCTGGTTTCCATAGCCATTCTCCCCGGGGTCGGTCTCTTGTCCTGATCGATGGTAGAGCTCGTTTTCCCTCACCTCCGGCCTCGGCGGGTTACCAGTGAAACCCCGTTGGGGGCCCGCTAACCCTTTACTTAACTCTGGGCGCTGTTTTTAGAGACCGCAGTTGTCAAGCCGCTATCCCTGCGGCTGGCGACTTTGACTGTGTCATGCATCGCGGCGAGTTACTGCTTGTACAAAATATGTGTCCTTTGTCGTAATCGCTCACTCCCTTTCGGTGTACGTGAGCAGAGCTTTTGAAGGAGACCATGGTGGTTTACAACGACAATGCCCAGCAAGGGCCTCCCTTGCCTCCTTGCACACAGTGCAAGTGGTAAGTTGCAAGTCCTTTTTGTCAACATGCATAGTCGGAATTTCCCCCCGCGGAAAAAATACCTCATTGTCGCCTTGTCAGATTCCCTCTCCCGGTGAGAGTGGAGGGTGAAGCCCCAGCTGATTTTTTGTGAGTGCAGTTCTCCCCGGCGAGTCTGCTGCTGATCTTCCCAAAACCTGGCAGGAGGAAAATGATCTAGCTTTGACAGATTATCCCGAAAAGGGGCCCAAAACTTTCCAGGTTCTCAAACGTGCACGTTCTGCAGTTGCATAGATGGGGAGTCGATGGGGTTTTACCCCATGATCTCTCACCGTATTCCACTTGCAAAGGTACTAAACCCTTATTACCTGCGTATCCCGCCACTGCGCAAAGAGTCTTGCCCAAAAACTCATTACAGGATGCTCCCTTGATGGAGTTATTTGGGGGCCACTTCCCCGTGGAAGCTCCCTTTTCGGTTCCCCAAAAAAGCGGAACGGCGCCCTGTTTCGTTTTACAGGAAAACTGAATGCTGTACAACCCAGAACCCTTTCCATTTCCCGTTTTGAACGACCCGTTGCAGAACACGGCGTAATAAGGGCTTTTAATCTTGATCTTTTCAAGGGTTCTGGCAGACCCCCCTCGTGATGGGCAGAGGTTGAAGCTTTCTCTTGCCAACTGGTCATTACAGTTCAGGGGTTTCCCCTTTAGCTTGCGCGGAAAAGCCCAATCAGTTTAGTCGTTTGATGACGACAATTTTTCCCTACCCCCCCTAGGTGGCACCCCCAAAGGTTACCCGGTTTATCTCTTTCAGTGCAAAGTTTTCCCTCATCTTTAGAAACTTGACAGGGATTGGAAGGCTAGCAGGCAAAATCGTAAGGTAAAGCTCTCCCAAATGTCTTTTCCCCCGGAAGAAATAAAAATTTCTGGGTCACGTAGTGAAACTCAGAATGGCATAAAGGGCGGACGGATTAAAATCTCGGGGTGCAGAAAATTCCCAGACCATGATGGCGGATGCAGTCCGGTCCCTTTATAGGCCTGGGGGTTTCTACCGCACCTTTATCGAGGTTTCTCCAACCCTTGCTGCACCCCGACACGCTTACCAAGAAGGATGCCCCTTTTGGTGGACGTGTGATAGGAACGAGCTTTTGTCATTTTAGAACAAGTTAACATCGCCCCAACCCTTGATTTTCCCCGATTTCCAAGGCATTTACCTTGACGACGAGGCCCGCCCCAAAGTTTGGCATCGGTGCGCTTGTCAAGGAATCTAATGGTAAACAAAGCCCATTGCTATGCTAGCCGTGTTTTCTAAAACGGAAAATAATTTTTCAGTGACAGAGCTAGAGTTTAGCCATTGTATGGGCCCTGGTTATTTTCGGGAAACATCTTCATTTCCTTCAAGATTTTATACAGACATTTACCCATGGCCCTTTTTGGGGAAAGAACCCTTTGGGAAAAAAACAGCCGGTGGTTGCTTCCCTTCAAGACTACAACCCCCGAAACTTTTCCCCCCTTTTCCCCGGTAAGCCAAAATGTTGTAGTGAGCCTGTCGGAATTAGCATTCTGAGTGTCGGCATTCGTTTTTGTTGGGATCCGAGAGAGCCCAAAAACAGGACCCTGTGTGGTTCCCGTCCTTCGTTTCCGGGGCCCAAAGGAGGCGTTGACTTACAGGTCAAATCTCCCGTTCCCGAAGGTTTTTTTGGGGGTCAACCAAGGAGTCTGTGCCCTGGTTTTCACAGGGGGACCCCGGGAGAACCGTTTTTTAAACCCAAATGGTATACCAGAGTCCATATCCCGCTATCTTTGGGTTTTATCCCCATGTCCCGGTGTTGCGCACCCCGGGAAGGCCGCAGTATCAAACAGGCACGAATGAAAAAATTTTTGGCCCAGATGGGGAGCGGACATTGCCAAGCTGTACACAGTTGTGTTGTTTGCTCCGACAAGGGTACCTTACAGGTCCCAACCCCCTTTTAAAATTCCCCCTTACAAAGGAGCCCCGGGGAGAAAATTCTGTCGACCTGTTTACGAACTTCTCGACCCGGGGGAAGGGAAATAAGCACCTGTTGTAAAAGGAGTAAATTGAGGGACAGTGAATTAGTACCTTTGTAAAACGCGGAAAAAGGTCCTAGTGCTTTCCCTGAGCTGTTTGTAATTGCCCCCGTGCTTCTGTCGACAATGGGCTGAGTTTTAAAAGGATTTAAAGCAGGTCTTGTCCGATTCAACATTATCAAGCGCCAGTAGCTCACGCCCCCTGCGAGTAATGGTCTTTCTGAAGTACAAATCGCAAAATCCTGGAGGTGCTGATAACCGTTAAAACCCAAATTGTACTATATGGGGGTGAGGGCTTCCAGATGTTCAGGTACATTAAATTCCCCCCTCACAGCTCGTCGGTGAGACACCCCATTTTGTTTGTTGGTATTAAAACGCTTTCCATATGAAATTTTTTTTACCCACCCGACCTACTTCGAAGGAAAAACCCCCCGTGTAGTAAAAATGGGACAACGCAGCTTGTCTTCAGCGGGTCGAGAGAACTTAGAAAGTTCTGATAGGTTCCGTTGGCGCAATGCCCGCCCCAAGGAAAGCAAAGTGGAAACCCGGTTGCCAAAGTTATGTTTCTCAACCCGTGCAGACCCCCGGTATGCACAAACTTGTCCAGTTTTTTTTTGGGGGGCCCTTTCCGTGTCCTCGCCCGTCCCTGGGAATAAGTTCGAGGTGAGGGGGGATTTCTAGGGGAACTTCAAGAAGGCCCCCCTTTTCCTGAAGTGTGTGGGCCTATGCGGCCGAAGCAGAGCTGGAGGCGCGTGCGTTGCAACGCCACGATCAGATAATGTTAGGGGAAAACGTTATCCTTCTCCCCCTGCTCGGACGGAAGACGGCCAGTAAGGCTCCAACTTTTGGGGCCTGCGACCCGGACAACAGTACATTTTGTGACATTAACTTTCCTACTGATTTTCGATCCTACGCTAGTTATGCTAATTGTTTGTTGCAGAAAGGGTATAAATGCCACACATTTTATAGTAGTCGTAATAGAGTCAGGGTGGACAACATAGTAATTTTGAAATACTTTTGAAAGGGGACCCAGGGTAATAATTCCCTGGTTTAGTATTATTGTAATATGTGCACGTGTTTTAATAACAAAGAAAAAAAGCCTGTATTATGTAGGGCGTGCTGCCCTTGAGTTTTCATGTCAACCTTAGGAAATGTATGTCAGTATTGTTTGCGATGGAGCGTCAAAAAAAGTTCGTAGCAGTGGTCAATGGTTCAGCCCTGCGGACAACCTGTATATAGAAAATTTTGTTCGTGTGGTCTTGGGCTCTCTACTCGATGAAACAGGCGGGCAAACCAGTTTTCTCTTTTCCCCCGGGGGGAGAGTTTTTTTTGCCTGTTGCATTTTTTTTGTCATTTTTGATTTACTAGTGAGCGAAAACCCGTCCCCCTTTGGGGTAGTAGTGTAATTTTTATACCTTTGGGCCCCCCCAGTCCCGACGCGAGGTGCGTGGCCCCGGGAAATGTAGCAGCCTGTATGTCAGAGCACAAAAAAGCCTAGCCGTTGCTCTGATAGTTATATTTCGGGCATTTTAGGGCTGCCCTCTGTAGGCCCTACCCAGGCAGTGGGAAGCAAGCCCCCCTTCTCACTCCTGGGCGACCGCGTGACGAACAGGTGCTCCCCCCCCCGGACTGGCTTGGGTCATCCCTCACACTGCCCCTTGTGTACTCCTCCCACCCAAATTTAAAACCAAATAGTCCATGGGCCCCTATTTGTACCTACGCCCTTTTTCGGCAAAACGTGTTCAGCAGTAAGAACAGTATAAAACAAGACTCTCAAAAGATTCTCTCCCCCCCTTTTCATAATAACCCCAAATTCAACTTCCATTTAAAACCCTGAAACGCTTGGCAAACCTCCCAAACCAGTCCACCAAAACCCTAATGATCAGAGAAGCTCACATTCAATGCACAAACACTGCTTACCCTCACTCCCCGAGAAACATAGATTCGATCCAGCCTTGCCATATAATCACACCTAATGAACGTATGCATGACCCCACCCACCTCCTCCCCTCCCACATCCACTATATTCACACCTCGCAACAGATCTCCTGAATACCCTGAAAAAAACCCTTCCTCTAGGTTCTACATCCTTACGTCGAACAACACAGTTCCAATCACCTCCTAGAATCGTTACGACTGGCAGCAATCTTAAATGGTAAACAAGGACGTCCCTAAAGAATTTATTTTTGATGCCCATGTCTCCTTCTGCAGGCCCATACACCCCTATGAAACCCACTTGTACCCCACCCCATGTGCCATCCACCTGAACCACCCGCCCCTCCTCCCCTACCTCACATTTTTGCAGAGAAAACGGGCTAGCTTCTTTAATTAACAATGCCACACCACCTTTCAGTCGTGCAGAGCAACCCATGTACACATCGTATCCATCAATCATTAACTCTCCCAATGATTTGTAATTGTGTTCTTGCAGGAACACAACGTCAGGTACATATCTCTTTAAAAACACCTCCAGACTCTTACATTTGTCTAATGACTTCAACCCGTTAATATTTAAGGTAATACACTTGAAGGATTCAATGGAGGCTTGCCTTTAGAGACCTTAACACTCTTAAATCCTTTATGAGCACCCCCATCTCTCCACCACACCCCCCTGTGCCTTCCCCTTTTACATGCTGAACACACTTTGTTCCACCCGTATCTCTACGGGTCACATTGTGCCATGCTTTTTTCCCAGATCTTTGCCCAGGAGTCAAAACGTCATCACTATCGGTTTTCACAGCAGCTTTCTTGCGAGAGCTACGATCTGCAACCATATCCACCTCTAGACTATTATCCCTGTGGACATCCACCACTACAACCTGTTGTGCTTCCACACCACACGCGACCTGCACGTTGGGGCCTCCTGCCCTTGCCTCTACACTCTCATTTTCCAGCCCAGCATGGATCCTCGCAGACGCCGAAACGTCCAACAATTCATTCAGAGCCTCCTGAATGGATGCCTCCATTACATCCTGAGCAATTGCAGAATCATCCTCGGCCGTCGCCGACACCAAGCCTACGTCTTCTCCAACGCCAGGTAGGGTCGTACATGCAGAAGACAACTCTGTCTCCCTCTCTACCTCCTCACTCCACGTCTCCCGTGCCAGAGACTCACGCTGCGTTGCCGTAGCATATGTTTGCTGCTTCGGTGCATCATCAGTCCTTGTATCACCCTTTGATCTTCCTCGAAAAAGGGACATTGCCCCCGGGGATGTGGTCTTTATTCCCAAAAAAAGGGTCGGACACATATCCCTCGGGGACCCGTGTTACGTAAACGCAATTTGATTTGTGGAAGCTCCATCACCCCGTACGAGGGTTTTTATAGGGGTTCGGGGCCCCTTTTTAAAGGGGAAAAGGGCCCCTTCCCCCGGCAAAACCAAACCCAAGTGGTCCTTTCTCCCAGCGTCCAATGTCGAAAATTTGACCGTACCAAACGAAAAAAAATTTCCCTTAAATCACTCTCTTTCGGGCTTCAAAAGGAAAATTTACACCCCTTTTGTCCGGGGGTGTAAAACCGGATACATCTGGGGGGGCCCCAACTTAAACCCGGGGTTTTAACCCCGGTTTTAAAAACCCACCGGGTTCCCGGGCCCACCAATTTTTTTCAAAAGGTGCTCTGGCCGGAATTTTTGGATGAATAGCCTTAAACAAACCAAATTAAAGGGGACACTTAATAGAGTCCTCATTTGCATGCCATACGTATTCTTAATTTTCCCCGTCAGCAAAAGAGGGGGGTTTTTGTTTTTAAAAAACCCGACCCCATTAAACAATTTTCAAGCAGACAGTGTTACCGCCACGTCCACCTACCGCCATTATAAAAGTATTTGAAGAAAAAACTGCACGGAAAAACCATTTGGATTGGCCCCTTTGCGCAGGTCCCCCAACACGGCCCGGGAGCGATAAAGGGAAAATTTGAATTAAAATTTTTTTTTTTTTTTTTAATTTTAAAAAGTAATTTTAACAAATAAAAAAATAAATTATAAAAACCCCCAAACCCCTTAAAAAACAGGATCTAAAAATAAAATTTTAAATAAGCACAGAAACCCCCATATAAATTTGGAACTTTTGACAGCGCTATATAACTTTGGGGGCCCCCTTGGCTGTTCTTTAATGCAATAAATAAAAATCAGTTTAAGAGCTTTTTTTGCCCCACATATTTCACCCTATTAAAAAAAATCCCACAAAAAAGACATGCTTTAAAAAATCATTTTCCCCTATTCCCCCACCATTTTTGTTATTATAATAAACTTTAGCTAGCCCTTTTTGCATTATTTTTAGGAATTTATTTTAAAATATTTAAAACATTATGAAAAAAATGATTTTACAAAACAAAATACACAAATTTTTTTTTTTTTTTTTAAGGGTGTTACTTTACGGGGTTTTAAAACCCAAATAACAATTTTATAAAAAAAAACAAAACATTAACTTTAAATTCCCCAACAAAAGGGAAGCATAACAGATTAAACATGCGGACATAAAAATTTAACTCGGGAAAAAATCTAGAAAATAAAAATTAAAAAACAACCGTAGAAACACCCCTGTGCAAATCGTTACTATAAGAATAAAGCACCCCCTCACCCCCCCCCTATTCCCAACCCGCTGTATTTTGCCAAACACCATATAACCAAAACTATAAAAAATAACTTTAATTTAACCCTTGGTTTGAAAAAACAAACTTTTGAAACACGCTTCAACATAAACTTTCCCTGATAACCGGGGGGAAAATAAAAAATGTTTAAAACACATTTTATTACATAAGTACAAAAACCACAATGAATACAGGGGTTTATACTTTGACACCCTTTACCCCCTCCAAAACGAAATTTTAAAAACCCCTACAAAAACAAACAGCATAAAAAAATAGTCTATGAAAAACCCCCCCTCAACCTTAAAGAAATAATTTATTAAAAATTTAATTAAAAAAAATTAAAATCCAATAAACCCCCAAAAAAAAAAAAAACATAAATCAACAGTTTTAATACAGATGCTTTTTTAAAACACGTTCTACATAGCCAAAACCCTGCAAGAACAGGAAGTACATTTGTTAAAAAAGATACATTGGCATAATAAAACCTTCAGTTATCATGACAAAGGGCTACAGTCAAATAAAGTACTAGACTTCAACCCTTTCCCAAAAAAGCTTCCTCTTAATTTATACCCGGGTTTCCCGAAAAGGGAAATTTCTTTCCTCACAAACCCCCGTTTTTTCTTTAAAATCCCCCAAAATTTAAAAAAAGGGAAGGGAAAATTAAAATTCCCAACCCCCAGGTCTCAAACCCTTTATTCGCATAACACATGTCATTTAAAATTCCCTGCACCAAGCATTTAATTGGGCCCCCAAAACAACTCAATTTTCACCCTTGTCCTCCAAAAGCACCAATCACGCCAAACGCCCTTTCCCCCAAAAAGCCAGCTTCGTTTAAAAACCCCCGAATTTTTGTAAGCCCAAAAAGTCCTCCCCCCGAAAGCTACGTTTTCCATCTGAAAAACTGAAAATACCATCTGTTCCCCGTGATATCCTTAAATTCCCCCTTTTTTTGTCCCATTAAAAAAACCCCGCCGGGCCCCAATTTGCTCCCCCATGGCGCTCCCCGTTTAAAACCAAAGAAGTATACACGAAGTCGGGGTACCCGATAAACCCCTTTGCATTTTGTAAATGGGGACCCCCCCCCTCTCCAAATTTAAAACTTAAAGCCGTAGAACACAAAAACCCCCCACCCCCCATAAGTAAAAACCCCGCTTTAAAACCCCCTCCTCACTGGTTTCCAAAAACCCTTTTACAAAAAATATACAGAAAGGGGAAACCGTTGTACCCCCAAAAATCATAACGTTCCGTCCCCCCTGGGCCCTGCCAAATTTTCCAAAAACCCCCCTGACGGCAATATATTATGGAGAAATTTTAAACATTACCTCCCGCACCACAGCCTTCAATCGCAACCCTTGCAGGCGCCCCATATATCACTCCATGCATACATCGGATACAAACCCACAACCCTAGCAACTACCTCCCCACCACCCACCCGAGCTAGTGTAACTATCTTAACCTGCCAGGCTCCTTGCATAACACAACAACCTCAACATTCCCTCACACACCTGAACATCCCTACCCCTCACCCAACGTACCAAGTCCCTTCTCACCCATGCCAAATCTGTACCTGTGATTCTGCCCTCCCTCAAATAACTATGTTTAACGTACAAACCCAACAACCTTCGATGCAGTGCCATTAACCCAAGCCCTCCCTGGCGTACCGGTAGACACACAACATCTCTCAACAACCATTCACAACCCGAACCCAAAATATTGATACACGCGCTTCAACAGACGCTTCTCATCACATGTTTCCAAGGGATATATACCTGCCACATGCCACAGCTTACTATACATTTTCACATTCACCACAATAGCACGCTGGTGCAGCGTCAAACCTCCTGTACGCAAACCCACTAATCTACCCAAAACCCTATCCACAGCTTCTTTCGAATTCACCTTCGTGCATCCAGGAGATTTTCCATGTGAACAACCCCGCATACCTTAAGTCATACTTACCAGGGACCAACCTTTACCCTGTTCGTATACCCCACCCACACCCTCCCCCACCCTCAATAACATCGACTTATCTCTATTAAGCGTCATCCCTGTTGCCATGCCAAAACTCCCCACCTACTCACTAACCCTAGGTAAATCTTCAGACCTTCTAAATAGCACTGTGGTGTCATCAACATATCCAACGATCCCCGGTTCCACAGACACCCCATCCCTCACTATCCTTTCCCATACGCCCCAACGCACAGCCCTGTAGAACGGGTCTTGGAGCAATGCAAAGAGAAGCTGCGACACAGGGCATCCCTGCCTTAAGCCCCTTTTCCATCCTAACAGGTTGACCTAATCTACCATTCACTTGTACCCTAACCGTTGCCTGCTCATACAACACCTTAGTCCAACTGACGATTTCCCTCCCAAACCCCTGCCACTGCATAAACTTCCACAACGCCTCACGCTCCTTAACGTACAAACCCAACAACCTTCGATGCAGTGCCATTAACCCAAGCCCTCCCTGGCGTACCGGTAGCACACAACATCTCTCAACAACCTTCAAACCCGAACCCCATAATATTGATACACGCGCTCAAAAAGGGCGTTCTCATCACATGTTTTCCCAAAGGGGTATATACCTGCCACATGCCACAGTTACTAACATTTCACATTCACCAAATACACGCGGTTTCAGCGTCAAACCTCTGTACGCAAACCCACTAATCTACCCCAAAAAACCCCATCCACGCTTCTTCGAATCACCCTTTCCCTGCATCCAGGAGATTTTCCATGTGAACAACCCCGCATACCTTAAGTCTAATTACCAGGGACAACCTTTACCCTGTTCGTATACCCACCCCCACCTCCCCACCCTCAATTTAAAAATCGATTTATCTTATAAGCGTCATCCTGTTGCCATGCCAAAATCCCACCCCTTAA